>JANEYF010003840.1:0-247500 GCA_029963845.1 Rhamnusium bicolor
GTGTAGTTTTTTCTGGTGAAAAATTTTTTTAATCCTCATAAAACGGGAATGGGTCTACCGGTCATGTGGATGAAAATTTACCTACTGCCTACTTGCACAAAACCGACAATAGCGAAGGATTTCTTGTCCATGTATGGGAATGGATCCACTGAAGGAGTGGAAACGTTGATATCGCTTAACTGTGCAGTATTTATACTCAACAATATAATGCTTCCGTCTGTGCGAAATCGTCTTCCTCCTGATTTTTATCTTCTAGCATGCAATATTCCTACAATTTATATTTGTATAGAATATTTTTCTCACTTTCAGGATAACTAACCTGTGCACCAGATTGAGAGTGAGAAATTGATTGGACGATAATGATATTCAAATTCTTCTTTGGACAGCAAGAATCCCTGATCTAAACTCGATAAAAAAATATTTGGGGATTTATGACAAAAAAAAATATTTATACAACTATGAGTTTATACTTTAAAACAGGGACCAATTAATAAATGCCAATCAAAACGATTGGAACAATTTACCAGAAAACTAAAACATGGCAGATTTGATTGGTTCTCTAAGTAAAAGACTGCAAATCAGATCAGACTACAACGAAGGTTCAACAAAATATTATAATTACCTTTTTTGTTACAATCAAAATAAACTTTATTTTCAGTGTTTGATTTACTTAAAGAAGCTTTTGGGTTTTGATATGCCAGATTGATGTAAAGCAATTTTACAAAAAACCTAGTAGCTTGATAAAAAAATCGTTATGATTTGTCCGACCAAGGTAGTACCTAATTTATGTCGACGAAATTCTGTATTTTTTTGCCATTTACTTTGGATTTCACAAAGGCCGTTCGTTACGCTTATCGCACACTGTATATATAGCCAATTAAGTTATAAATATAGTAAAAAAAAATTAGTAATCAGATAAATGGAATACATAGCCAGTTAAACACAATTAGGTTATTAGAGGGTATTTAACGTTAATAGTTTGATAAGTAGAAGATAAATTTTAATTACTGCATTTTTTAATAACTTATATAGTGTGTAACAAAAGTATGGGACAAATTAATTTTCTCCATTGAAGGTTATCCAAAAAAAGTTTCGAATACATCAGTTTGTAGTTTCAATTGCTCATCTTCAGTACTAAAAATTAAAAATTAGATATTTTATTCAAATGGAACTATGCTTATATTAGTTTTCGATAATCTTCAATTCTCTATTCAACTATAAACATAATAGATATTATGTTGAACTTAATAATGAAAAAAACAACAATTTTGAGATTACAGTTTCATACAAGACAGTGCTCCAAATCACAGAACTTTGAAAACACAAGATTGCTTAATGCAAAGTATATCATCCTTTTGTAGTAGCAAATCAGTGTTTTTCAATTACACCTGATTTGAATCCACTCGACTATGCCATTAGGAATATTTCTAATGACGAGAACCTTTTGAGGTTAATAGAAATTGCAAGAAACAACTAAAAGTGTATGGCTAGAGATAGCTTTAAATTTAATTCTAAAAGCAATTCTACAATTTAAGCATAAATTAAATCCGGTACAGGGTGTCATTTGTAAAACTCTAAAAAAAAATTTTTTTGAGCTCAACTTTTTCTACAAATCTGTTGGCAATTATCTTTTGGTGGATCGACGATAGGCATCGCGACGCATTTTATATATACATTTTTTATGGATATGCAATTTTTAATGCACAGTATTATAGAAGACTTTAATTTGAACATTTTTTTTAATAATTTTTTTCCAAAAAATCATTAGTTTTTGAGCTATAAAGAAACAAAATAGCTGATACATAATTTCAACAACCATAGAGAAAATCTTAAACAAATTTAAATTTCACCCATGTAAACCACATTTTCTGCAAAAGCTACCTGAAGCGGATTTTGAAAGAAGGCGACATTTTTTGTGCAATTTGTGGTAAATGGTAACAGATATTTTTGGAAACACATCGTATGAATGGATGAATTAAGTTTATAAGCAATCTAATTACTAATAGGCATAACAGTCACCAGGACAGATAAAAATCCTCACACTGTTCATGAAATACAATATCAAGGTCACTTTGGTGTTAATGTCTGATGTGGACTTATTGTAAAATACCTTATAGGTCCATACTTCTTTAAAGGCACACTCACTGATGCAGCGTATTTACATAAATAAAAAAAAATTAAGACTGTCGAAGCATACCTCCAATACTTTTACAGGTTGCATGGTTTCACCAAGATAGGGTCGCTCCCCATAACTCAAAGTCGATTCAGAATTACATTAATATCCAATATCACAATAGGTGATTTAGAACCTATAGACCTATCAATGGCCACCCCGATTCCCAGATTTAAATCCTTTGGATTATTTTTTATGAGGGATCACTAAAAAATATTGTATATGGAACACGGTCACTAAACATAGAACATCTAAAACAAAAAATAACAAATGACTGCAGCATAGAAGATGCTACAATTTTAAAAAGCTACATCACATCCAAGGAAAAGATCAAAATGTATTTTGGCCAAAATGGAGGGCATATCGAAATATATTTACAATTTACAAGTGTTTTTATTGTTTGTTGATTACTCGGTTGATTATTTGTTTTGTGTATTTTTATTCGTAAATATATAAACTGTATGTTTAATTTGTATTATTTGTATAATATAACCGTTGTTATTACATATTTCAAACATGATTAAATAAAATTAAACTAGCAAAAGTTCATAATATCTTCTTAAGGTGTAGCGAAAATTGGATGTCAATGGAAAATAATTATAATTGGATGTTCAAAGAAAAAAGATATTAAACGCGTCGCGTCGCGACGCGACGCCTAGTGTTGATGCACCAAGAACATGATTTGTCACCAGATTTGTAGAATAATTGAGCTCAAAAAACGATTTTTGATTATTTCAAATATCTCTTTCGGTTTAGGCGTGAATTATGAGGCACCCCGTATATACATAAAATAGAAGTCAACATTTTTTTGTGACAAACGTGTATCTGTATTAGAGAGAAAACCATTTGAGATTATGTTCTGTTGTTTCTCCTCAAAATTTAAAATTTCTGTTCTCATCAAATGCATATTTATACGTCGCGTCGTCGAACAGAAGTCTTTTATTTGTCTATTTGGTGTAACCGTAGTACAAATGTAACAAATTATTTTAAAAGCTCATCTAAACTACCCTAACCTACTGACATTAAGCGAAATAACTGAATTTAAATTGTAATAATAGATAATTAATAAAGCCGAAGATTTAATTATCTCCTAATTAATTAACGTCTAATTAACGGGACGAATCACAATCACAGTGTGTAATATTTTGGCATTAATGAAAACTACTTCGGTTTTATTGTCACATCAAAATAAATGTACAATCTTTGTTAGCAATAAAGGGTGTGATGTGATATAAATTTCATTACATTTTCCCAAAAATTAATTTATAAAATAAAGACACCCGATTACGTCAAACCTGCCTGATACATAAAATATTCTCAATTCATTTAATGGATTCCGTAAGTATAAATGGCGTTGAGTGATGGCCAGTAATGTGTATTTGTTTTACTGAAGTTACCATAATTAAAACAGGTTACATAAACATAAACTAAAATAAGTTTTAAAGATTGGATTTACTACCTAGTTACGTTACGGTGATAAACAAAAATAATTAAATAGCCACCAAGAATACTGCTGCTGAAACTCATATAGCAATGACAAAAAAGTCCTATAAATAATTCAGAAATAAATGAATACGGTAAATCTTTAATCAATTTGTTCGTAAATATTTGATTTATTGGCTACGTGATATATTTTTCTGAGATTTTACATTTATAAATGCATGTCTACAGTAAGGACACTTAGTTTGAAAAATTAAGACATAAATTTTATGGATTTTATTGTCTGTAAGGTGCCAGAATTTTATTGTAAATATTATTTAGATTCAGAATAAAATATATCAATATTTCTGTTTTAACATAACATCATAAATACTACAAGATAAGAAAACGTCTTTTAACATATTTTTATCTTTCATGGATTCATAATTTAAAATGGGAAAACAACGACCTTTTAGTGCATAATTTTTCCATGAACAAAAGAATAATTATTTAATAGTTTTTAAGGGGTGTAGTTCCAAATGAAAAATAATATGTGAATCCATAAAGGAAAAAATAAAATAGTACATTATATAGCAAGGAAGAAAAACGCGATTTTTTCCGACGTGTAGTTTGAAGCAAATGTACAGAGGGGAAAATAATGTTCTCTTCTGTGCTATATATAGAAACACCACAAAAATCCAAAATTTTAAAGCACAAACTTACACCGAGAACGTAATGTTGCGTATTTTAATGAAAAATCTACAACTTACAAATACTCTACCATATGGGCACAGTACTCCATAGTAAGGTCATTTCTACTAGTCAACGACAACATTGACATAAGCAAATATCCAGAATTGGTGGCATTTCTGAAATGAAATTCGAACGGCTCTCAAGCGAAATAATAATAATAATAATAACACCACATGAAATTACAACCCCCTTTATCCTTGAAGGTCTGGAATGACCTTGTGTGGGAGAGGGCTACACATTTAGAGACAATGGACACACACCCAATATCCGAGTATACTACGATTAATCTCTCTCACAGAAAAATGGTATAAAGTTTTGACAAGAGACCAGATTGAAAACTTCTTATCAAAAGCAAATGACAATTGTAACGAAATTACTAGTTTTCTATTACAATCAGACCTAAATGTGTTTTTTGTTCACTTTGGTACACCCTGTATACGATAACTTGCGTTAATATTTCTTTCAAAACCGTTTTGAACCAAAGTTTAATTTATTATTGAGAGTTCAATATTTGAAATAATTATTTCTCTAATCAAACGGGTTTCTTTTCAGGGTAATCTTAGTTTATTTATTATTCTAATGATAAATCGTTTATTGTATTTGTACTGAATCAAGTAAGAGGAAAGTAGTTTAATTTAATTTAGTTTGATTTCCAAGCAAGTTGAAATCATTTATTCATAGTAGAGAAATATGTTTTTATTTGTTTAATAATTTACCGAATGTTATTAATTATTTTATTTTAAATATTATTACATGGCCGTCTTAAATTATTTCATTTCGGAAATATAGTTTGAAAATTATGAGAAGGCGATTCCCAGCCTTAGTATATTTATTTTTATAAACATTTGTTTATATGAATTAAAGCAATGAATTTATTTAAATAAGATGCGCCGAGATAATCTGAAATAACGTTTGCCACGGACAGCAGTCGACACGCTTGCGCATTGCATAGATCCCCACCATTATTTGACAGGCGTTAATACCGCTTCATTAACCGCCTGCTGTAGCTACCAGTAGTAGTAGTTGCCATACCATTGCTTTATTTTGCATCACCGCTTGCTTGCTTGTGTAGATTCTTGTAGTAAACCGTTGGTAATAATACCATAGTAGTAGCTTCCATAACTTAGCTGTACTTGATATGACATATCCGCTTTTTGCATTTTCATAACCTCTTGCTTGGTTGCTTACTATAATATAGGTTAATATTTACATTGGATTACAACATAACTGTTGTGTATTTGTATTTTTCTATGTGTGAAGCAGTCTTAACTAAATAGAGTAAGTGAAGTTGAACTTCTGTCTTTTATTTAAAACAAATATATAAGTAATAAATCTCTTTGTACACCCAGAATAATTTTCAGCAGGTAAGGTGAAGTTATCCATTGCTACGCAACCGACAACACACACACAGACCGCTTGGACATTCAATTTTTTCACTGAGTTACTCTAGTTTCTATCACACCGCTGATAGAATAAAGTGGTGTTCCTATACTTTAAAACAGGAACTGGCGCAAAAACCGTTACCGTAATAAGAGTTCAAAGTACCGCTACTGTACTGAAGGGTGTCAAAGTGACACGTCACACACACACACACACACACACACACGCACAAATAAGCATTGTCACACAATGAGTATTTAATAATTAAGGTAAAATCACACAAAAATTATGTAGAACAAATTTTTAAATAACATTTTAATTTTTTTTTATCACAGTTGATATTGAAGACATAACTTCATTTTTAATTATAAAAGTATTGAATACCTACGGTTTTATGGTTACTTGTAATGAAGGAAACGTCTATTTTTTTTTTTAATATGATAACAGATACCGGCAGCAAAGATATGCAGAAGAGGAGAAGACTTACTCCTCTACTAAATACCACCTGCTATGTCGTGACGCACTGCACCAGATGTTTTGGTGAAATGAGTCCTCTAGAGTGGCAGCAGCTGTTCTATACATCCCACTAGTGCGGCTGGTAGCGCAAATCATGCGAGTAAGTGTAGCAATAGCTCGTGATATGTTGTATCAAATGATTTGCGGTAATCAATCCAAGCAATTGACAGATTCCGCTTAAATTGCACAAAATCATGTATAATACAACAGTATATCAGTAGGCTGTCCTTTCAATCTACCATCCCCTTCTTAACACCACGCTGGTCATGTATCTGCTAGATTAACAGACCTCAGTGTCAAAGCATACAAGATACGTGTAAATAACTTGTAGCAAGAGTTGAGGCAAATAATCAACCTATACTTCCTCGGGTCGGAATAATCCCCCTCTTTGGGAATAAGTACAATGAACGCCCCTCGAAAATCTAGTCCAAAAGCTGCTGCCCCTCGTACAACCATGCGTTAAAAACTCACTCTAGGTGGCGGTGAATGGAAGGAAATGTCTTCCCCCATCAGTTGGTTACGCCGTCCAAGTCTGGGGCAGAGAGGTTCTTAGTACTAACAAGAGCTTGTTGGACTTCCTCCGTACTGATGGCCGGACACACGTCTAACTTCGAGATGTCTACGTCAGAAGGGCTCCAAGTGTACGATTGCTGGAGTGTCGCTGTTGAATAGACGAGTCGTTTCGTAAATTCCCTTCCAGAATATTTCAAAATCTGCTACAGTCGGTATTTATTTAATGCTCTTCAGCAATTTCTTAATAGCCATAACCTCTCGAATTCTATCTAGACAGTTTTGCTTTATGGTATACAACATCGTCAGACTTGGAGTGTAGTGCCGCATAGCAGCCGGACTAAGACACCAGTCTTAGTCCGGCTCCTATGCGTTGAATTTGTGGGATAAAAGATTTGCCCGTTGTTATATATTCCACCACACTCTTAATACGAAGAGCATGTTGTCTGAATATTATTATTCTTTTAATAATTCAAATTTTCGCTTCATGTGAATGGGAATCCATAGACGGAAACAGAATTGTTCATCAAATTCGATGAAACAGTGACACTAGATGGGTTTAAAAGTCTTGGTATTGATTAGAATTTTAAATTAATTCAACAGGAAATTAGCAATAAAGTACTGCTTTATACTTGAAAATATTTCTTCTAATAATCACCTATTCATGGGGCGGCAAGAAACACAGAAGCAGTAATAAATACGTATTAAGGAAACAAGAAAACCAATTAGTAAATTTAGGAAAGTCCACTAAGGCAAACTATGCTAAATTACTATACCGTAATGCTAGTACACCTTTCATTATGATATATATGTAGATTTACAAAGTGTATGTTATTTCTGATTTATTAATTCATTCGAGTGCTAAAGATACAAAATTGTGCAAGAAGTTTTTAAGTAAACGTAAATAGATTCAATTTTCACAGAATAAAAACGCTTTTAATGTGTAGGATTTAAGGCTAGAATGTGTCCCTGCATATAAATATTTAATTATTGTTTTAAACTCGTAGTTGTTTAAATTTCATCCTGATATTAATTATATGGGAAAGTAGTGTACCTTAAAACCTCTATTTCTTCTAACCGAATTTGAAATGCATATGCTAATTATTGTTATAATAAATCATTTTAAATTAAGAGACATTTTCAAATTTTAACAGATCTACTATAATCAAAAGAAAGTAGAAAACTTGTATAAGTATTTTGTCCGTATTATGAATACGTATGATGTCTGTATTATTTCGTTCTCTTTTTATACTAATTTAGTATATGTAATGGTTAATTTCGCGGTTGATTGGACAGAAAAATAATACAATTTATTACAGCTAACGCGCCTTGTTGATTTTATTCAGCTTTTTCAGTGCCAACTATAAAAATCTCTGTAGTTAATAAAAATATTCCCAATCATCTGGTTTGTCACATAATTTTTTTTAACTACAGAGATTTTTATAGTTGGCTCTGAAGAATTTGAATAAAATCAACGAAACGCATCAGCTGTAATAAATTGTATTATTTTTTATCCAAACAACCCCGAAATTGACCATTACGTATAAAAGATTTTACTGGACACAATATTAAATTGCATACTAATTCACTTAGAAACTGAAACGATAGAAATTTGTGAAATTTCGTCGCATGAGAACCATTAGGTTCTAAGCGACATTTTGCTCAAAACAGATTTCTATTACAACCTATTGTAAATATTTTTCTGCATCATTCTGACTAGGAAATTTCACTACTGAATGAAAGAGGGTGCCATAAACTTCATTTTCATATAATCCTAAGTAATTATCTGCTACAATTTATGTATTTCGTTATTATTTGCAATCACAAATAAAGCCTATTCATTTTTACACATTTTCTACTGTCTGTTTAATGAATAAAATTACTAAAATGTATGCTACAATTTCACGAATTTTTTAATATAATCTGGATTTCTGATTCAATACTAATAACAGAGACTATAGTACACATAGTCTCTGCTAATAAAATGTCCCCTACATGTAAGCTGCCATACTGTGGACAATTTATATTGGTTACATATTAACCAATTATAGAAGGTTATGAGACCGCAGATATTTAAATCGTGTTTACCACACACGTTAGTCTGTTTCCGTGATTATTACTTCCTCACCCCTCAAAGTGAGGAAGTTATGTATTCGTGAAATATTTTGAAAATCTTTATTGCATTTCTGGACGAATCTCGACGAACTATGACGATATACAAAATTTCAGAGAGAAAAAATTTTATGTCTGTATGTCTGTGTTCGCAATAGCAGCTACAGTTTTTGAGATAAAGCTTTCAAATGTGGTACACACATTTTAGAGATCAAGGAAGAGAATAAGTTCGTTGATGAGCAAAATCGGTCTAAAAAAAATTAGTGACATTCCACCAATGTGATTTTTTTTGGAACGTCAAAAATTACTTTTATTATAAACCCCACCACACGTCGAGTTTTACTACAGTGAGGAAGTTCTGATCCCCACGTAATTGGCAGCGGTTTTTTTAAATGTTTTTATTTTCCAATCATTTTGCAGTATTTTTGATCCTATTTGACTTTTTCCAATTATACTGTTATTATAGTGAGAACTATCTAATTATATTATACTACTGAGAATATTTTGTAGCAATTTGTTTTTGTACACTTGATTTCAAAAAAAAACTGGTACAGCTCTTGTAATCGAAAATCTTAATAGTTTAGTTGTGTGCATGTCTGTAAATAGGGCTGGCCAGGCATGTCAAGAGGGGGGGTGGAGAAGAGGTGATTTACCCCGGACCTGGGTTCTTTGGAGGAGATCGGTTTTCTTTGTGTTTTTAAACTTATTAAACCTTTCTCTTTTATTTTATTCAAATGGAATTTTAAAAAATAATTAGAAAATAACTTTTTCAAAACATTTTCAAGCCTACCATATTATTGTTTAAAAAAATAATATTTGTTACGGATAATTCTACTAATGGTTGTAATTAAAATACTAACTGAATAATGATAATTCTATTTTTAAAATAAGAACACAAAAATACCACTTGAGATTAAAAAAAATGTAAACAATGCAAACTGAACATAAAGATACAATAAAAAAATAAAATAAATGAACTTCAATTACGTAATACAGAATTAACTAATATTTTGTCATTGCTCCATTAGCGTCTAAAACTGCCTGAAGTCTTGCAGGCATGGACAAAATCAGATTTCTTGCAAGGGCAACTTCTTGCGACAAGTTCTCCCAAGCGTCTTCAATTATCCCTTCCAATTCTTGGGCATTATTTGGATGGTTATTTAATTTTCTTACATGTTTCACCATTAGTCCCCATACATTTTCAATTGGATTTAAATCCGGACTTTTAGATGGCCACGGTAACAACTCTATGTTTTTATTAAGAAACCATTGCCTGACACGATGGGCCGTATGTATGGAGCAGTTGTCTTGTTGAAAAATAAAATCATTTTCCGGAAACACCTCTATTACTGACGGCAACATAATATTGTCTAATATTTCAATATATTTAATGGAAATGAGATGACCACCACTGTTCCAACACACACCTAACCCATTTAGGCTCATCCAAGCCCAGACATTGACTGAAAACGTCCTGATATTTGTGGATCGAAAGTATATTTTACGTCGTATCTAGTGGAAAGAGGCCTATATACGCGAACATGTCCATCGTTACAGGATTTAAAAACCTTTTCGTCAGAAAAGACAACTTATCCGCAGAAGTTTTCATCATTGATTATATAGTTGAGTGCAAAAATAATCCTACCCTGCTTCTTTTCTTCTGAAAGTTTGTATTTTTAGCCGCTGAACAACTCTTCAAGTCGCTTTATAGTTTTGTTCTTCTGCAAGCAGTAGATACCGAAGCAGGGAAATTTGTCTCTGAAATTGCATTTACTGCAGTCTGAAAAGGGTTTTCTATTAGGTAATTTATAAGATTTTCATCTTCTTGATTATTGCTCCTTCTGGACCTACCAGAACCAACTTTACGGGATACCGTTTGGTTGGTGTCCCATTGTTTTTTAACACTCATTATCGTGATTTTACTCACATTGTATTCAGCAGCAAGTCTTCTTATGGACCAACCATCTTCAATTTTAGAAACAATTCAAAATTTTTGAATATCTGTTAGATGTCGAACCATTTTTAATAATGACGCCACTGGTTAACGTCAAAGTGACATTTGTAAGATTATTAATATTAATCAAAGAACGAATGATTTACATAGCTAAAAGAAAGTGTACCAGTTTTTATTGAAATCAACTGTCCATTGACGTATTTTCTGATTTTGACATCTCTCACTAGGTTTATCTTAAATTTTAAAAAATGAACCAAAAACGATTTAGTTCAGCGTCAGTGGAAAAAATTGTCATACAAACTAACAAAAATGCATGTAAAAAATACTATGGTAAGTAATAATTCGATACTGAAATATTTCCCAATCACTTTGTGACGAAAGGGGTTACAAACTAAAAGAAAATATACTAGTCACGGACGAGACATTTAAAATAATTGTGTTTTCATGTTCAAAACTTTAACACAGTTTAATTTTGATGCACAATAAATTTACTTTATTAAGTTTAAATTGAGGCAATTGTTGAAAAAAATAAATTAAAAAGTTATATTTTTTCTTCCTTTTTACATTTTTGGGACTGCCACATGAATATTTCTTCGTTATCTAAAAAAATATAGTTAGTTACCCAGTATGTTAGTGGAAAAATAAACCTCCGCGCTTGTGACTTTACGTCAAAAGATTAGTCAGAGGGTGTTTTTTGATAACTAAGATGAGACACAAAAAATAATAACTGGTTTTATTAGACAGAATAGTTGAAATTAAAAATAACATTATTGAATCAGTAGTACTGAACATAATATGCATATTATCTTTTTTGTAATCCAAGTTTCAGCGTTTTGGCAAATAGCCGGGAAAATAATTGTTTAAAAAGATATATGTTATACTTATCTGTGATAAGATTTGTAAAAGTTAGTAAATAATAATTAACAAAAATTTTCAGTTAATATTATTTTTCATTCCACTCCAAAAATAATAATATAATTTCCTGACGTGTCAGAAAACGAATCTGTGTCCTTTTTCAAAGTTATTTATTTATGTAAGGTTAGGTGAGCATAAAAGTTATATTAGAAAGGGTGAAATTGAAAAATCGAAAATTTGCGAACATGCTTGGGAAAATGGGCATAGAAAAACTGGGATTTAGCAAAAAATTTAATGAAAGAAGGGGACAGCAAAAAATGAAAAATTAATGAATATTATTGAATGAAGAAATATGTTTATCCCATTGCTCTGTAGATTTTGGTACAACGTGGTTACCGATGTTAAAAGAAGAACTAAAAAAAATTAATATTTCATAGTTTTTACGTTCTACAGGTCACGCATCGTAGAGTGGCCCCCGAATTGCGCACAAGTTAAAAAGAAGTGGCCCGTATGCGGTAGAGACAGTAGATGCCAAATCCATTGCGCATTTAAATCTAAGAGGCCATGCTACGATGCGTAAGTCATATGTAAGTATCTAAGGATATTGCATAAACAAATAATATATGTGTCGCTTTACGCTTGACATATTCTAAAAAAAAAGATAAATGAGTTTGAAAAAAGAAACAGATTTGTTTTCCAAAACGTTAGGGAATTATATATATTTTTTTGTCTTATATTAGTTGTCAAAAAGCATTCTGTGACTAATCTTTTGACATAAAGTCACAAGAGCAGCGGTTTACTTTTTCAGTAACATACTGGGTAACTAACTATATTTTTTAGATAATGAAGAATTATTTATGTGGTAATAAGTCCCAAAAAAAAAAAGAAAAACTTAGAGAATGCCAAAAATAACGTTCAGACAATATTTATATTTTGTATTTAAACATAAAAAAATAATATTTCGAATACCATTCGAGAGTGAGAATAAATTAGAAAATAATTCTCCGGTTCTTTTCTCAAACTTGTTGCCATTAAGCAATAGATACTTGAACCCTACGGGCTCTCGTGCCTATTGCTAAGCAACAGGTTCTTGAAAAACTGTCAAATTATTTTCAATTTATTCTTACTCTTTTGTGATATTTCTACTGATTTATTGGCAACTAGCAGATCAGTTGTGTTATTATCACAGTCGTGTATTACAAAATAGTTAAACACTATTTGAAGAAAAAATATTTGACATTTGAGAAGAGAAAAACAACTCGATTTAAAAAATATTTTATTATAAAAAATTACAAAATTATCCAGCTTTTAAAGAAAACCTATTGGTGTTTAAATACTACCAGACTTACGAATGAACATTACGCCTTTTTCTTTTTTTTTTCTGGTGGAACTTTCGCAACCAGGACCAAACAATGCATTTTTAATTAAGCGCACAGATGAATTCTACACTAAACAATAACCACAGAATGCCACTCAAAAACTAATAAATACAGAACAAATCTAATAAAACTAAGAAATTAGGCAAAATGTACAATAATTAATAAATCCAGTCACAGCACATCACGTAAACAAATCGTCCAAAGATGACAATTGACAAATCGAAACCCAGTGTGACCAACGCAAAATTACTAATTTCTGCCAATAATAAATTGAAATGTAACTAGATTGCCCACAGTATGGCGGCCTCCTATACGGGGACATTTTTCAAGGTCGAACCATATCAAATGGAGATCCAGATTATATTGAGAAATTCGTGAACAATTTGCATCTTTTATAGTAAAGTGTGCTTTACAGATGCATATGGTTCTAAGTACAAATGTAAAGGTTAGTTAATTTTCCTATAATTCCTACAATTTTGGATAAATTTAAACTATTCTACATGTTTCATGTCAACCAAATACTGAATTACTTTGCTTCCTATGTTCCATATATAAAATTGAAATCAAAGTGACTTTCATAGAGACTATAATCTTAAATTCGTTAAAAACAGTGAATTATTACTTAGAACCATGTGATTCTCATGCGACGATATACATCCATGACACTATAATTTATTGACAAACAAAACATCTTTAGGTTCTGTCACGTAGTCACATTATTAGTTTACAAATGTTTGAATTCTGGTTTATAAAATGGGATGTTTTGTCTAAGAAATGCTTTCAAACTGCAGTTCGTTAAAGTTATTGTAACTTAATAATAATATTTTAATAGGTAACAACTAGTTTTATTTATTTTTATATAATACCGTAATATAGTCACATGAGATACATCTTAATATTAAAAATGGACAGCTGTATCTGTTTTAGAGGAAATGCCAAAAACATAAAGCGATATTTCATATTATTAATATCGCTTGTTTTGAGAATTTAAAAATTATTGACCCAGATCACGCCCTCAAAATTAAAAATAAAAAATTGTATTATATGTTGCGTATGCAGAAAAAACTGTTTGGAATAGAGTGAAATTTTCATTTGTTGTTTTACTTTTGTAGTAATGTTTATTTTTAATGTATTTAACTGAATGTTAAATGCAATTTCAATTTAAAATTTGAAAAAATTCAATTCACCCCAAATTTTTTCTAAAATCGACAATTTTAACGTCAACATTTGTAGTTTTACTTAAAGCGGTACCATCTGAACTAGGCGATACTGAAGCAAGCCGAATCGAGCAATCTCGTCGCTTTCGTACAGGAATTTTCACAAATATCTTTCAATCAGTGGGCAAACGCATCATAGATTGTTTAAAAGCACGATATTTTGATATGACAGTAACGAATCACATTCAATACCGACGATATTGCCACAGCAATTCAATTGATAGTTCTGAAATTGCTGGAAGATTGGTTGGTTGACATCCGATCTTTCCTCATCTTTCATCAGTTCAAGATAGACAGGCATGACGCGTGGATTATATCCCGTATGAGTTTTTGAATGTGCGATAATACACGACTTGGTAAAAGACGAAATTACTTATTGAGGTAGTTAGATAGCTTTTAACTAAGCAGCAAGGGAAACCAATTAAAAAAATCTACCACAAATTACCATAAAGGTACATTTCTATTAAAGTTGAAATAGGTAGTAATTAGGTAATATTTACCTTTTTTGGTAATTGGAAATCATCATAATGGTAGAATATTCTAACTAGGTAGATTTATTGGAAATTCTGCGTAATTTATATTTACATAACAACCTATTTAGTAGCCTTTATTACGCTCCTTTAAAGTAATATTAAGTCGACAACGTCGATAATTTCTATCTAACTTATCTACCTGACTTCAACCATTTAGTCCCTTTGCCATTTTCAAAGGCAGTTAATTTTAAGGTCAAATTAGTGCAAGACGCCATATTTTCTTTACCACTGTAGTACGATTTGAAATAAAAATAGAAAAGATTTAAAAAAATACATAGTTGTAATTGCTAAGTCATATTCAACAAGTGTAATATACTTTTGGCTCACACTATAATTATAATTTTTTACTTGATAATAAGAATTTTTATAGTAATGAATATTTTAGAGGCGTATGGTTATTTTTCGGAAAATTTTTCGGCGCATTAATTCCAACAACTGGGAATTTCTAACACTACGCAATTAAATTGATTTTATTTTTTTCACCTACATTCATTGATTTTCTGTCTTACTATGAATTAGGTGTCTTTTCAATTTTGTAGATGACTCTCAACAATGTTGCTACTACCAAATAAGTATAAAATTTTTTTTTTTTTTTTCTTAATAGGTGTAATTTGTCATTTGCATATAATATCGTAGATTTTACCTAAAACTAGTCAACTGTATGTCGAATTGACGTCAAAATTAAGTCAAATGTACCTAAACACGTATCAGTAACCAAATATATTGTTCATCTACAAGGAAGATCTATATGTAATTTTACCTATCTTGGTCAATTTAACTAAATTTCAACGTCGCGTCGTCTTATTCTCCACTTACGTCGATTCCACGTCGGGTCAACGTAAATTTTGCTTAAATATGGTTAAATCCAATTTTGCGACTAAATTCATTATACTTAATTTAGGTAGTCTTGACATCAAATTAAACCAAAATGTTTGTTAGGTTCTGTTTGTGGATTAATATTTTTAAAGGTAATAAGTGTCGAAGGATAACGAACAAATGGCAGCAGTAATAGTGATGTGATGTCAGAGTAGGCAGTTCAGAAACAAAAAAAAGAGATTCTGGAGTAAAAGATGGCTGCTTCAAGAAAAACAGTTTTCCCATCTGGAACTAATTAATGAATTGAAGGAGGATAATATTGATGATTTTAAAAATGATCTTGGATGTCAGACATCTACTTAATTTAATAAGACCTGAAATTAAATAACAGGTCACAAAAATAAGAGAAGCTGTAAATGCAGAGGAAATAGTAATAACATAGAAAAGAACAATATGCGTCGATGAATTCTATCAGATACGACAGCTTGAGAAATTCTTTTCCATAATCACGTTCCTGTTGTCTTTCTCGCTCTTTCCTCAACATTAGCCGTTATAAACATAAAAAATCACTTTGAAGCAATCAAGACACTAGAAAATTTATCAAACTACTGATAACATGCACTCTTGAAGAACTTCCGGAACATGCAATTGAAAAACACATGTGACAATGGTGACAACATAAAGTGATCTAACATCTAGCAAGTCAGGTGATTTGATTGAAATCGTGAATTTACTGAGCGACCACTGTGAAATCTGTTTCAGATTGTCAGCAATTGCGATCAGAATCAGGGGACAGACCATCAATCAAAATACTGCTCAGACATTCAGAATATCTCTTATATTGCTTTTGCTCACTGACTAGAAGATATTTGGGAAATTTTATTGAAAGCGATAAGATTGCCGCCAATCTGAAGCAGATTATAGAGTGGTCGTTTAGTAAATGGACGATCACATTGTACAATGCGGTTGCCTCAAAGTCTCCTCGTAAATGAGCGGTTAAAGTAGATATTTTCTGGTTCGGTTACTAGAATTTGGAAGATGTAAAATTGTGTTTTATTTAATTTTATTTTTTAAACTTCCTTTACTTTCATACAACATAAATTCCCATTTCAATATATATCATACCCAGTGATTATTCTCTTTTAAGCACATTGTTTTAAAATATTTCATAACAAAGAGCAGGATACTATTTAAAAATAATACAAAATGTTACTAAATATGTTTGCATTAAATAAAGCAAACAACTGTAAATTATTTTTAATTGTTAGAAATAAAATCAACAATGCCAGACTTTAAACAATAAAAAATGGAATAACAACAACAAACATTTTCTTTAAAATAGTATAACTTTATGATAGAAGAAATATTTTAACAAACTTATTATTGTTAAACAGAGTTATTTTATAATTTTAAGTTAATTTATATAAATTCAGGACTCAAGGTAAAATCAAATATTCATATACAGGGTGATTTTGTGGGGATTCTCCCCCCCAATTTTCTTATTTTTATTATTACGAAAAAATGGTAAATGTAAAAGTTATAGAACTTTTTATGTAGATTTTGAAAACCATATCAGAAAAACAATGGACGCTCACACAAAATGGCTACTGTTATTAATTTAATTGTTTTTAATTGAACACACTATATATCTTTATATATTTGAATACAACGCTCTCTCACGAATACAGTTGTATAGAGGTTGATTGGTCTATCTCTAATACTAAGGGTGATATGAGGGAAAGCTTGTGTGAGTACCAACCAGTCCCCGTTATCTTTTATTTCTGACTATCAAAAATAGTTTATAAAAAAGTTATTAAAAATAGCTTCAGTTGTCTTAATAATATGATTTTTAAAATATTCTTGTAATTTTTTTGAGTTGCATACAACATTTTTTTGTATGAATAGGCACAATTTTTGTTACAAAAAAAAATAAATGTAAAAACGAATGAAAAATTATCAGCTACAAAGCTTTTGTATTTTATTTCGATTTTATCTAGGTATCCTTGTATTAATTGTCTGTTTGACATCATTTTTTATTTGTTTCTGTTTGAAGTGTAGATTACTAAACATTACTAAATTTTTTATTGCCAAATATTACGAACTGTGAAAATTACCTTATTAATATTAATTTTAATTTTAAGTTACATTTTATAATTCACATGTTTGTTATGTTTGTATTGTTTATTAGTTTCCATGGCGACTTTAAATCCTTCAGGGAATAAACGTTTGTTGTATTCCCTGTTTAAAGGCAGTAAAATGTAGATTTATTTCCGTTCGTACAAAAAAAATAATTAATGCATTCGAAAATCATACGGGGGTAAACCATATAGAATTGACGTAAATTTTTAATTTTCTCCATGTCAACCTATTTCGAAATTTCTCTTTCCTAACAATGAACTAAACGTTCAGGATAACAATTGCTCATAACTACATCCTTAACCAGTGTCTTCATTTTTCAAACGTTTCTTTATTGATAGAGGTAAGATCAATAAGCGATGAAATTAATATTAACAATTTTGTGTTGTTAACATTCATTGAATAATCATAACATCACTGTAAGATATACAATAATGACAATCGTTAGGGATATATCTAAAAACCAATTTAGATTGTGGCAAATTTGAAAACGTTTCGACAAGTTGCCCGAATATTTAATCTAAGAATTGTAAGTGCTGCGTATTTCTGAAATAAACAAACTCTATAAACTTGAGAGACATTTGCTCAATTAATTAACGATATTTTACCTTTGAGTAGAACTTAAAAACAAGTGAGTAAAACTTCCCAATGGGAACACATTGTTGTTTAAACGTTTATATAACGTTAATTAATGTTTGCGTAAAGATAATTAACGTTATATAAACGTTTAAATAACATTTCTTTTATGTTGTGTGTGTCAAGTATTGTTGTTTTGACTCTGAATATGTATGTTTGTTATTTATTTATAACTAATCTAATTAAAATTGGAAATAATAGGTTTTGTTATTAGATTGGTAAGTGTTTTTTTAGTATCTTGTAAATCCGTTGGTCACACTATTAATAAATTACAGATTCTGAGGAAGCCAGATTATACTGCAGAAACCGGTCAATCTAAATAAAGAACAGTAGTTTTATTTGTCCTACTACCCACTAATAGTCTCATAAAATAAACAAATTACAGGACACAAATTATTATTAAAGTTAAACAACAATGTATCCCATTGAGTTCAATAGTGTGACAATTGGGCAAATTTAGCTCGACATAACTGCGGCCTTTTTCCCACAAAGCGTTTGTATGTGCTATTTGTAACTGCATAACCTGGAGTACTATCCAAAATTTTATAGTTTTTTGGTGATCATTTGAAGATTTTCCGAGAAATGCAAATTATCTGGGCTACATTTAAAAGTAAACAATATCGAAATAGTTATGTTCGTGTTTAAGTATAATTTTTCTACGACGAAATCTGTTCATTTTATATGTGTCTCATTGATTAGTCAATCTAACACATTATTATACTTTTTATTTCCCACTAGTTGCCATAGAAACTAAAGCACAATAGGCCAATTGTGATTCCGGTAGAATTAAATGAAATAAGTTACTACCGTACTGTCAGCAATACGACTTAATTAAAATGCAAACATAGCCGCGCTGTAAAATTTAAAGGAATAACAAACTTAGTCGTAGAAAAAGTATAGCATATAACTCGCACGTATGATTTACAAACTTCACACTCGTAAAGAAATGAGTACCATTCTGTGATCGTTATACAAAATACTGTAACGCCAGTGGACTGTGTAGACTGGAAAGATGTTATTAGAACTGTACCAGAAAGGCCGGAAATGTTCTGGAATGTTCTAGACCACGTGGATGGATGTATAAATAAGACGCACGGTGGGCAGAGAGTCAGTCTTAAGTTGAAAGTGAACGAGTAAAGAAGAAATAAGATGCAGACTTAAAAGTGTTTAATTGTGATTTTAGTTAAGACAGTCATTAGTCTATTGTTGTTAATTATTAATTCATTAATAAAGTATCTACGAGTATAGGTGTTTATGGGGATAGTAATCACGTAACAATACTATTTTGTTTTTGGCTGTTAAATTTTTTATAATGTTGTATACTTTTCTATAGTAAGTTTTATTTTATCTAAATTATCTTCCACCGTAAGAATATTAGTGTTCGAAAAAAGTATAACCAGTAGGGGCCTAGTATAGATTCCCGCAGGATACCCTGATTTACATTTCAATTACTAGTGTGCTGCACCGTAGATAATTGTGCATTTTGCTTTTTGTCATTAAGATTCTAGGACAACAATTGCCATATTTGATAGTTTGGTTACATGGTCAAGCGGTTGAGAGCTCAGGAAAAATCTATAAATAGTTCGAGCACATTTTTTTTGTTAATTTAATTTATTTGATGAGGAAAGGCACACAATGCTGTTTCTGTGTTTCTATTACTGGAAAAGCCATGTTGTGATTTAAACACTAGATTCCGCTATAGAAAAGATTTCAGGAGTTTCTTAATGACTAATTTATAATAAGTTTTAACACAGTACAGAGAAGACATTTGGCTCTATAATTTTAATACATATTTTCATCTTACTTTTTAAACAAAGTTTGAACAATTGCAATTTTAATGCTGTAGGAAAAAATCTTTCACAAAGCAGAGAAAATTGCCGTTTGTTGTCACTATCGAGTCATAATTTGCAATTAATCTTTGAACCCAATAACAAGAGCTTTAAAACAACAATCGTTAATTATGACTCTGTCTATGAATAACTCTGAATGCTTAATTGGCAAAATAATGGCTATGAATAACTCTAAATGCTTAATTGGCAAAATAATTGGGAAACAAATTACATTAGACAGACGAACAGAAATTTTTCAACCTCAAATTAAAAGAGAAAATCAAAATTTATATTCATTTAATATGAATCTCTGTTTATCCATGGTCTTGATTGAATTTTCGTAGATATGTACGTGACAGTTATTGATCCATAGAGCGATAAATTACGGAAAATTCGGAAAAACACGAAATTAGATATAAAAACAATAGTAAAAGATGTTGGACAAACTAGACAATGGATTCACACTAGGTTTAAAGATCATATGATCAATTTCAAATATGGAATAGTGGACAAATCAACTGTTAGATAATATCAGCTTAAGGTGCACTAAGGGCAAAAAACTAATGCGCTACTGAATCTCTTTAAGATCTTAGAAATTGAAAATGGTAAAATCAATATGAATACAGAAATAGTTGGTGGGGTGTGGTTTATTGGTCGCTATACATAATTGTGTGCCAGTGAAGATAGTTATTAGATTCGAAGTTCTTTAATTGGATTGTACGTTTTATAAATGTTAATATGTTTTATATGCCTATGTGTTCATTTTATTTTTCCTTGAAAATAATATTTTATAATTATTTTTTTTTAATTTAATGTTTAAAAAAATTGTACACATTACGACGGTAATTTCTAACTTTTGCTGTTTTCAAAATTTAACTTTACATAAAAATTTTTTTAAAGTAAATAAAACTTATTTATATCAAATATTTTCTTGTTTGCGAATGGTCGTTTTTGTTTGCTTCAAACAAATGTCAATGTAAAATAGTAACTGAGAGTTATTTTACGGTAAAAAATGTATTATTTGTATGTTTATGACTACGATATTTACTGATTTAAAATCTTTTTCGTCAAAATAAAAAAGTTGTGAATATGTAACCATACCAAAGATATTACTTTTATCATATTCTTAAAAAATACAGGATATTTTTTGGGTGAATTTTTTTGGATACCTATGTGAAGTGCCCCACTGATGCACGTATTTTAGTAATATTTAATAGTCTACAAGATGTTATATATAAATTTTCAGAATTCCACATTTTACCATATTCAAGGAAAACGTGTCGCACACAGACACATGGACAGATAGGCTTATACACAGCAGATACACAGACATACAGACACGCAGACACGGATACGCAGCGCACAGACACGCAGACATACATGCACTCAAGCACACAGATACGCCGACATACAGACAGATATGGATGACAATCCTGAAAATTTTGATATTTTCGGGTCTCAATACGTCCCTTTCATCATAAACTGGAACTTGATTTTCTTTGCGATGCCAATAGTTTCTCTATAGATAGATTAGAAAGTAAAACTATTTTTTTGTGTATTGATTACTCGTATTTATAAAAGTATTTACTTTTATACAAGGTGTCCTAAAAGTCGAGCATCACCTTGAAGGTACGTTTTCTAGGGATGTATTATAGTGCTGGAAAAATTCTTTGTCCCTCACTTAAGGAACTACAATCAATTTAAAAGTAGAAAAAAAGGCAACACTGCTTAGTAAATATTCGACACACTTTATGTGCAATACGTTATTACAATAAATGTTCTAAATTCTGCCCATTTGCACCTAGAAAAGTTTGGTTCTTCTTGCGAAGTTTTCATGCACACGCCGGAGCATTTCAGGACTCACGGTAGCAGCCATATCCTAATTGTTGAATAGAAAATTTTATTCATGATTATAAACCATCAAGGCAATAATTGTCTCAGTTTTTTTTTCATTTCAAACTTTTAAATGCATGAGTTATATATACAAAACAATCTTTGATATAAAATAACCTTGACGACCCTTAAATTTATAACTGTAATTGTACCCCTTTTTGAAGCCCCATATATCAAAAAATAGAGAACACTTTTTTTAATATGTTTTTCGTTATTCCTAATCACAAGGTAGTGCGCAATCTTTGGGACAATCTGTATATATTCAGTATACTTTTTTACTTATCTTTATTCTTTTCCAAATAAATAGGTATGTACTAAAATTAAAATTTTGGTGTAGTACCCAAATAAAAATGTATTAAAAAGAATATATGTTTTGACCAGCATAAAATTTTGAGGCATAAAATTATGCAATTTATGTTCTTGGGGCAAACTTGACATTTACGTTTCTCAAGTAAATTAACGTAATATTTTAAATAAATATTTATTTCGCTCCACTGAAACAACGAATTTATTTCATAAAAGCAAATTGTTTATATTATCAGGTTTGAATCCACTTAAATACAATATGAGTTATGGTAATATCGCCTAATAAGGAAGTTGTGTCGTTTAATATTAGAATAATATTAAACGCGTACAATCTGTTACATATATTGTATTATATTCTAGGGAAATAGATAGTGCTTTTTCCAAAAATGTTTATACAATTTTTAATTTATTATTGTATTATAATTCTTATAAAAAAATTTAATAAAATCATTAACAATGTTTAGCTATACTACGTTTATATTTTAATTAATAACACATTATATGTTATATATGTACCCTCATAGCCAAGTCTTTAATGCACCTGATACTAATATAAAATGTTAAACTATCCAGAGAATGTACCTTAGTGAATTAGAACAGTCGTGCTTCGTTATTTCTACAGAGAAAAGTAAACAAATTCATTTAAAAATAGTTCGATTGTCCTAGAATGATTGATTTACTCACTTGAAAAAAATAAGCAAAAGCAGACCCACTGGTAATATGTGTAAACTTTCTTCTCTTTCTCGTTATGTGATGTTCGAACTCCCGGACTTCCAGGTAAAAACATTCTGGCATAGGGTTCCTGTTTGTTATTTGACACAGTAAACGTAGAATGTATCCAGCAGAAGGTGTTGAAAACATCTTCAGGAATCTCTTTGGTGTGAATGCAGTCTATGGGGTTACCTACATACTGCCTAGTTGTCACTATAAGGCTAAACGCGATCAACATTGACACTGTAATGGAGTAATGCAGTCGAAAAACCGGTGAATCTATATGTATGTGACTGACTCTTACGAGAGATTTTAGCCCTCGAAAAATATCCAACATCTTACTTCGGTTTTAGGAATTTAAAGTTATTCGGAAGTTGAGGGTTGAGGTGTAATTTTGTCATAGTTTTAGCTTCTTGTGTACAATCAAGTCATTTTGTTGTATTAAAGGTCATATTTTAATGAGAAGAAAGATCACTACCACGAAAAATAAATTGAGCCCTTTCGACATCACATAATTAGTTTTATTCGGCATAACACGTGAAATTATTCGCACTCGCCTGCACAATTTCAAGTTTCCGCGGTAGTGGACGCCCTGCCAGCGTCGGGACGGCGATTATTTTAACACTACTTTCCCAAGAGAGGAGCTAGCCATGTGCCGATTGGGATTTCGATGCGTTTATCTCTCTTCTAACAGTTATAAATACAAAACTACACTAAATGGACATATTACCTCGCATTTAAAGCAACGGCGTCTATCTCAGACGTTCATAAGCGTCTGTAGCGTCTATTTTCACCGTCATCGGTGAGATGAAACAACCTCACTAACTCCTTCAGTATATTTTTAACTAAAAATTAACCTGAAGATTTTAGGCAGGGCCGGATTTAGCATTTTATTGACTTCTCGTTTGTTTTCACAAAGAACACACTGTCAAATTATATACAATTCAAAATTTATCTTCTCTTCTTTTCACACGTTATTGCTTTTACTCCTTTAAACATACAAGGGGCAGTAAGGAGATTATATAAACAGTTGAACTTTTAATTGATGATAAGTTTTGTAATCTGAAAAAAATATTAGGAATATACAATGCCGAACAATTATTGGATAGATTATCTTATACTTATTTAATAGCATCCAAGTTATTGTTACTCAAAACGCGTTGGTTAATGGTATTACTATTTTATTATTTCTACCTAATACATTATTTAAACTTATTTAGAAGAATAATGTATTTTGTTAAAATTATAAGTAATGGTAATTTGCAATAAATATCTGAATATTTCAATTAATAACAAACATTTAGTAATTAAGCTTAATTAAGACTTTCACAGGGTGGGTAAGGAGCAGGCATTTATTTTTGGTTTGTTATGAATATTTAAAAAACTAAACGTGAAAAAGGTTTAGGAGTTTGCTACCTATTATTTTGACGACCATATTAATATAAAATTTCAGTTGTTAATTTTTGTTATAATAATGAAAGTTGGTTATCTAACAAAGAAAGTAAGTTGTCAGAATATCAAGTCACAAATTAATTAACTATATCTAAAATTAGTTTTAGACAATTTTTGCGTTTGCCTTCGAAACAGAAGCCAAAATCAAATTTTTTACCCTTAAGAAACGTTTACTTTATCTATTCTAAACAAAATGGATGTATAATTTTGCGTCTAATAATAAATAAGTTTACAACTAAATGCAATGCAATGAAAGTTTCCCGTGTTTCGTTTGCAGTCATGTACTGAGTCCCCACTCCAAGAACACATTTTGTATTTCACTTTTCCTCGTAGCAATGTTGCGCTTTGATATTACACGGCGCTAAATACCATATAGGATGTGATCGGCGGTCTAGAAATACATAAGTAATATATGTATTTACAAAGTGATAGTATATTTGGGTGAAACTAAGTGCGGCAAATTTATTACTACTTTTGTTTTCCAATTTTACCACGGATTTAGTCACGTGGAAAGCAAATTTACTAAACTTATCATATACCTCCTAGTCACCACATAATAATAAAATGAATGTTTAAATTACACTAAGATAAAGTTCACTCGTCATCGGGACTCTCGCGAAATCACTTTTTGGAATAAGTTGAACTACTGCTGCTATTATGTAGTCCTGCAAAATTTCAGGGCCGTCCACTTACAACAATCTATGCAGTCCAAACTATTTTTTACGAGTAAAAAATATTTTCCCCTTTGCATCCACAAGAAGTTAAAACTATTAGTTTTTCTAGAAATGAAGGCATTATTGCCAAAAAGGTAAAGCATCTTAATTTTCGACCAAATACCAACCAAAATTTCTGCAAGCCTCTATTTAAATTTACTTAATCAAACATAAGAAAGAACTGAGGTACTCACATCTCGGAATTTTTTATATCTTATATCTTAAGTCTTATATTAAATGTCTTTCACAATAAAAGAATAAAAGAAAAACTAAATGATTTGCACTGAGCACCACTGGCGGTTCTTCTATAGGGTCATTTGGTCAATGACCTCCCACATACAAATAAAAAATAGAGCTATTCATTTTCTGAAGTTTAAAAATATATACCTAATATATATATTTTTAATATTCTTAAAAAAATATATTAAAGTTTCTAGTTCATTCTATGCACAATACTATTCAAATATCTAGATCGCAGGATTTCGTATCCCCTCCGAGCACCGAACCTCTACATTCATATTCATTACATTATTCATTTATAGAATTTAAAAATATTGGGTCAATCCACAACTTGTCCTCAAAGTTAGCTACGGACCGAATTTACAACGAATTAAAGTGAAATAGACTTATGCGCGAATCGTCAGAAAGCAAAAGAGACAGAAAACACTGGCGGGGACAATGTCCCTGACACATTTTACGGATACGGTAACGCACGAAGTTCAATAGAGCAGTCTTAATGCTGACTAGGTACGCGTTGGTCGGTAAATTCTGTCGCGTTGCTTTTAATGTTTTTATTTGTGAACATTTTATTAGTAAATCTCTACTTTTCGTGAAATTAAGTAAAACAGTATTTTTGGTGTTTACTATTAAATATGAGTGTTCTACAAAATATATTAAAACTGAAAGATGGACATAAGTTGGGTTATGAAGACTGAGTGAAATTTAAAGGTGGTGGCCGTCCAAAACCTAATATGACGATAAAGCAAACATCTCTTGATAAGAAAAAAGAATTAAAAGGTATTTTTAATTAAAAAAAGTTATCTTTCAGCAAATTTTATTCATTGGTACGCTCATCAACTAAATTTAATTTTACAAAAAGCATCAGATCAGGATAAAAGCATAAAAATTTTTTTTGCTAATTTACATTTTTCTTCATTCTTTGGAAAATCGCCAAAAAAAGAACAGCCGTGTCAGATAATGTTGTTAAGGTGAGATTACCTAAGGCGGCTCCAACACGATAGAATTTTAATACAAACTGCATAGAGACTGTTTATACCTATCGAACAGAATTATTAGATTGTTTAGAAGAAATCATTGATAATGAATCAGAAAACAACACTCTAAACCAAGCTATTGGTTTAAAAAACTACTTACAAAATGAACATTTTCTTTACTGGTTACATTTTTTTCATTTAGTTATGCCTCATTGTGACATATTGTTCAATCAATTACAAAAATGTAATATCGATGTCATAACAGTAAATAAGTGTATTGGCGTTTTTAATAGTAAAATTGAAGACATCAGAAATAAAATTTTGAATAACTGTTTGGAGGAGACATCCATGCAGTCTGTCCAGAGATGTAAAACGGAAGAATCAAGAAGGAGAATTTTATTGGAAGTTTGTGATATGATTACATCTGAGATCAAAAACAGGTTTGGCTTCAGTAATCATTTAGCAGTGTCTCAGGTATTTCACGCAGATCGATTTAAAGATTATAAAAAAAGCTTTCCTCAAGATATGTTTAAATTAGTTAAAACGGAGTATCTAGTCATAAATCATTTGAAACTTAAAACTGAATTAGAAGTATTATATAGCCGAGAAGATGTTTCCAACAGTGAAGGTGCAGTTGCTTTGTTACAGCTTTTTATTAACAATAATTTGTGCAATACTTTTTCTGAAAGTGTCAAACTGTTAAAAATCTTGTATACTCTCCCTATGACTACCGTCGAAATTGAACGTTGTTTTTCCACCTTAAAAAGAATAAGGACATTTTTAAGAAATACCATGGGTCAGGAAAGGTTATCTTCTTTAGCTATGCTTACCATAGAAAGGGCATTAATAAAGTAGATAAAAGACTTTAATGAAAAAGTAATTGACCACTTTGCATCTCAAAAAGACCGCAGGATCGACTTGGAATTTAAATCACTTTAAAAGGTAGGTAATACAGTAAACTTTTCTAAATGACCTCCCTATCTCTTGACCCACGAACCACCACTGCTCTGCACAGCAACTAACACGCACAATATTTTCATTCCGCTATTACAGCACTTTACTATAATCTCAACAGTGCTGTTACATCCTCGCACTGTCGTTGAATATTAAGCTACTGTCCTATGAATTATTTAAACAATTAATTAAAAAACCTCCACGGCAAAATGATTACTTAAGGGTTGTTTTTTTTGAAAAAATGTTTTTGCCTATCCAAAAAATGTCTCACATCTAAAAAATATTAACCTGAAAATTAAAGTTAAATGCCAAATATTTAGACGTTTCGGAATACTCTCTAATTCCGTTCTAGTAATTAAAGAAAAATGATGCATTTATGTCTATCATAATCTAAAATGTAAAATGCAACGTGCTATGAGAAAAAGTGAAATGCATTAGTTATAAAATGATAAATTCGACACAAGTATGATCAGAAAAGATAAAGCAAATTTTTCTTATAATACAAAATATTGATTTAGGCTTTCGTTTCGGAGATAATACGAGGGAAACGCAAAAATTGTCTAAATTAAATTAAATTTTGAAACGTTTCAAACCGAGATATTGCCATTTTAAGTTTCGTTCTTTTGTAAGCTCCAATAATATTTGAAAATTATAAAAAAAATATTTGCTCTACAAAACCTTTTCTGAAAAATATATAAAAAAATTGCAATTTGTCTCTTTTCTGCCATTCTACGAGTAACTGGTTTTTTAACTTTAGTGCCTTTTTGCACATAACGATTTTTGACTGCCTCAGGATTTTGAAACATCAGTACGTAACCGTTCATTTTACATAAACCTCAGCTTGTTACAACGAAACTCCCACAAAACTTACTTTCATGCGTATAATTGACCACCGAGCACTGTACTATATTATTTGTTGTATAGAAATTTTAAATATAAAGAAATGTTATATTTATTCTAAATGAACTTATTTTTTTAACTGCTAAGTGCGAGCACTGCGCCGCCGAGGTGCCTTTAATTACTTGTTTTTAATCTAAAAATTTAGAGGAAAAATATTTTAGGTATCATTTAGTGTTAATAATTTACAAAATGAAATCAGTTCTATATTTTAAGTAAAACCTCCTAATTTACAAAAACGCTTTTTGAAAAACATTCTTTCACTTAGTCATCTAATTAAGGCAATTTTACTGTGGCAAACTGGACAATGTTATTAAAACAGTAAAAATACTATCTTAAAGATAAATTGACACTGAACGATTCTACTATATATTTTTTTATTATTGGATTTTAAAAAATAAATAAAATAAAACCTACTAAGTATACATACTGCTCCAGGCAGCGCCTTGCTCGCCCTTAAAAATAGTACCTAACATTTTTTGCATTAACATGCCACGGTAAATTTTGTCTCCATAATTAATCAGATATATTCTAATGATAAGATTTAAGCTCAAAAGTTAGCCAGACAGTATTTGTGTAGTTAATTCTTTTTTTAAATTATATACACAAAAAACTTCACAGAGAACGGAAATTCCAATTTCATCTGAGGCATACTTTATTTATATATATTTTGGAGGGCGTGAAAACTCTCAAAGGCTCATACGTGTAATTGAACGTTTCCAGTGCAATTATCATTTTAATTTCTGAAAGTTAAAAATTATTTTTAAATTAAATTTCACTACATTTCGCCACAATAATGCTTTATAAATATTTAACCATGACATACATTTAAAAGTATAAAAAGAATTAAAGTATATAAACTAAAAAATGCATTTTTTCTTTTGGCACAATTCCAGCTATGATGTATTTTAAAATTTTGGTTCATATAAAATAAATTTCTTTATTAACATTATAGTTTTCATGTTCAATTCAATTCGAAAATTATAACAGAGATGTTTCAGTTTGAATTTTATTTTAATACGAACAACAAAACAGAAAGAAATGCGTTTTATTATCTAGATTTAATTCCAATTTTTTTAAAGAATCTTTAAAACTAGTACTCCCTTACTATCCCTCGTATTATTACAAGTTTTATCTGAAAACTGAAAAAATATCTTCTTTTAATATTTATACTAGTCGACAAAAAATTTGTCATAATAAGTTAATTTAATACAATATTTATTCTAAATAAATTACAAACTGGTACTGGTATAATGGTATGTATACTTTGTAGATAAATAATAGTGTGAAACTGTTTTGGTAGTTCTGCTTATCGTCTTTTGAAGTTATTACAAAATACCTCGTAAAAACGTACTTCATTTGAGGTTACATTAATTATGAGTATTATTCCCCGTAAAATTGACAGCTCATATTCTAATTTCAAATATGTGACAAACTTATTATGTTGGATTTGTATTTGCTATTGCACAACTTCTATAACATGGCTGAGCCATCAGTAAATCGAAATGCACTTTAGAAAATTTATATCGCTTTAAAAAAAATTATTGATGTTTTTTTTGAAGACTATTTTCCACATATATCTACATCCAATAATACTTAATTTTTGTGAGAAGCTCCAATGAAAATACTCTATTAGCTGCAAAATTTCCAAAACGTGACTAGGGCCATAATAACTTTTATTGTGTTGAATTATAAACGTTGTTATTTATAGTTTGATCAAATATATCTAGTGCTTACGATTTTGTACGTATAAATTTGTATTTAAAACACTCAAGATTTGTGGTTTGGTAACGTCCCACGACAAATTTAGTTACAAAATCCCTCGCCCTATGGTTTCTTGATTTTATTCACTAATTTGCCTCGTGACGTTATCAAGCAACAAACTTTCGTAAATAAAAATTTATTCCATAAAATCGTAAGCCCTTGATATGTTATTGTTATTACTGACAATATACTAGTAATATAAATAGTATTAAAGAGATACATGCAGATTAAGTGAGACCACCTGAGACACGACTAGCGGTATGCGCAGTTTACAATGGCCCGTCTGAATACGAAATCCGAATGAAAGTTATTGATTACATCAGGGCGCTTGCCAGAGCACTGAGAGAAACAATTGAGATAAAGCAGATTTCGGTATCGCTAAAGTTGCGGTGAAGTGTTGCTCGTTCATCTTAAAAATCTTTGCGTATTAACGTATTTACTAATATTTCACAATTTCAGTGTTTCTTCTGAGACGCCACAGATAGTAAAACACTAAAATTATTAAAAAAATCGAAACAGCACACAATTAAATATTGATTTTTTTCGAAACAAAAAGTAATTGTACAAACATAAATTAATATGCTGATAAATAGTAAATAATAATACCAACTCTAACAAAATAAAATAACACGTAAATATATAAATGAATCAAATTAGATGCTCAAAAAGACCTCCTTCTTGAACAGGGCAATATCTCAACCTAATGTCAAAACCCCTTCTGACATTCGCGCTGCGATCGCCCAATCCATCGTGCTGGCAACAGACGAGCGACTGTAAACTGCGCATACCGCTAATCGTATACCTAGTAGTCGGGATCTATTTGTATATCACTTTATTACTCTTTGAGCCTATTTCAATAATAAACTCGCTACATCATCGAAAGCAGTCATGGATATCAATGCCCTCCGGACATTCAAAGTAGACGTCGCTGCACGTAATCCGAGAAAATTGTGTCAATTATTCAAGTAGTTTTTTAATGACATGTAAATATTTAAAATAATAATTTTCTAATTATTAGTGTTTACCATCTTTCCCCGACTTTTTTAAAAGTTGTACAAGAGCTAAGAAAAATCCAACGAGAGATGATTCTCATTCTTTGAAATCTGAAGTCATCGTATTTTCTACCAAATAAACATGGCTGACATGACAATTTTTAGAGCTTTTGAAGTGGAGATTATTGAAAGTTCACTTTTTTCTGTATTGGTTTATAGAGTAAAGTTTATTTTTTTGTATGTATTAATTGCTGCTATTTGTTTCTGTATAAAACCTCTTAGACATAGTAGTTTGTACTTTACATAGTCAAAAATGGAAAACAAGTTTTACAAAATATTCCCTAGATGCAGATGTTTTACTCGATTTTACTGTATATTATTATGTTTATAGCAAGGCAGATTCCAGATATCGCTTAAGTACATCTTACACCGAAAATTTTCTGAAGGTAAAAACTATCAACAAAACACATTAACACTGAAAATCATTGGAGTAAAGTATCACTTTTCACTTTTTATACATGTTTAAATAATTAATTAATTTCCAATAAAAATACTATGTATATTATTTACATTTGCCGTATTTCCAAATTTATATTAAACGAATTTCTTAGTCACTAGTATTTGTAAATATACTAACTTCACCTTCACTAAAATGAATGTAGTTTAACACGCCGTTTGTCTACTGAAACTATGCATATATGTTTTTACGTATTTATGTTCAATTATTACCATTTAAATACTAATAGCATTTTACCCAATAATATATCGTTTTTAACGTTAGTCATAAAATTTATTATGTAATTCATGACCGAACGGTATGATACTAAAGTAAATTTTCGGCAGTAATATACGAATACGGAGACGTCTTATCGAAATACCCAGATTCTCACGGAAAAGCAATTTTAAAAACAATTTCTACGAGATGAAATTTTATTGTAAATGAAGATTTTATTGAACAGGTTTTTTTTATTGAAAATCAAGATATTAATGATAGGTAACCGGCTCTAGATGTGTATTTTATTGGACAATTTACAAAACAGAGTTTTTTTAGAAATATACATACAAACACTGACATGGTTTTCCACAAAACATCAAAAACACCATACTGCACTCGACGCGCGATTCTCCAACCAAGTTGGCATCATCTGGAGGCGATTAAAACTGAGTTTTAATCACGGCAAAATTTAGTTCAGTGGGATTAAGTCGAGTGACCGTAGAATACCACATTCTACATATTGTTAAACACCTTATTAAAATAAATGATTTTATTAAAATAAAATATTACAAAATTAATGATATAAGTGTCTACTACCAAAGTTGTCTAATGAATACAGAAAAAGAGTTTGTTTACTTTTAACACAGTGCGTGAATATGGAACCTACCAGATCTATCACAGAAGAACGAAGATGCGATGAATAATCTTTATTATTGTATGCACCTGCAAGCAGTTGTCGATTACGTGACCTAATAGATTTATTGATGTTATTGTTGGAGACAACATTTCCAACACGAAAATAATAATTATGTGAACCAGTATTACGCGATAATTTGAGGACAGCGAATTAGCGCAAATTAAATATTCATCTCATGTGATGCTGGTAAGATAAGTTAAAATAAGTCAAAATAATGGCTTTCAATATATTCACATACTTTATGAATATTATATATAAGTGGTTTACAAGAAAATGTCATCCACAATGTTCTGGTTTAGCTCTACTTTAAATGTATGTATTTTAGTTGTCCACTTAGTGGCCCTTGTTAGTATAAATGTATGTTTCAATCTCTATATGTCTGTCATAGACACAGCACATGTTGAAGGTAATAAATTAACGATAAGGCTGGAAATTAATGTTAGGAGTATTTTAGCATGTAAGTTAAAACAACTCTCATAAAAAGACAAAGAATATATCACGAACCCTTGTACAGTTCAGACCTATTTCTTTAATAAACTAAATGTTCAGTGAAATATGGATTTTACTTAATTTAGCTGTAAGAAGAAAACAAAAATAGTTCCAGTTACAGAAGATGTCACTATCAAAAATAAAATTATAGAAAAGAAATATACAGTCCACTATTAGCTCAATAAAAACAAATAAACAAAAATAACAATAAGTTTAAAACGAAAAATGTTAGCACGTTTGAGCTAGCGTGTTTAACAGTTATTATTTATGGACCACCCACCCAGTGGGGATTTTCACGTGACCAATACCGACAAATTTCATATTAGAAATATCGTTTATTGTGAAAGTTGATTTGTCCGTGAACAGAATGAATTCAGTAAATTGGGGATCCAGATTAATTCTACCAAATAAATTATTACAAAATTCCACTCGTGTAACAAGGAGTTCTTGCAAACAACATACTTTGCAGACGTGATATTTTTCGTTTTTAAAAATCTGCGATACAGATTCATTATTAATATTGTCTGCTCGTAACAGCCGAGTTGTACAATGAGATTTTCTTCAAGTTCCATCAAAATGTTATATGGTGTCGTATCATCATTTGTTGCATTTTATCGGCCGCGGCGTTCACTTTTGGATACATTTCGAACCGATCCGGCATTTTTAAATCTCCGAAGTGAAATGTTATGAGTGTTAAGAGTAATGATTTTTGATGTTCTGTTAAAAATATCTTCATTGTAACTGAAATGACTAGCACTAATATTGAAACTTTTTTTCTTTTTTTTTTTTTAGCTATTTAAAAAAGGACATGGCGTCACCACCATCACACAATCTACCTACTTATGATATAATTTTACATGTAGAGAATTAAATATATGATTATGCTGTAATCCGGATCTGTCTAAAAAATGATCGCTTTATCCCGCGTTGGATCGTCTACTCTCGATAAATATTTTTGGCAAACAGAGACTGCACATTCAGTTTTATTCTGTTATTTGTGCTAAAATGTTTACATTTTGTACATAACCTTATGTTTCAAGGTATCTATTTGACAGCAACACTATAATTTTTGGTAAGATCAATTTATCCTGCATCGGAAACGAGTGCGTCAGGTGTATAAAAATATCAGTAAATCTGGAATATTATTCCTGGGAAAAAAGTTATTGTTTAGATTATGAAGTTTCAAGGCAATGTTTATATCTTGGAAAAGAAAACATGCAGAGGATTGTTTAAATATAGAAAATTACCTGTTTCTAAATTTGATTATGGTGATTAATTATGTTTTAGTAGAGGATGCTGATAAATGCTCGTAATTTGCAAATTAATAGCTTACAACACGGGCTTTGGCTCAATTTTATTTGATAACCACCAAGACTATATTTATTTTATGAATTAAATAATGTGCTGATTTTTTCCAGAATAAAGTTTTATGCACATATCAAATTAAACAAATTCTTCGTCAGTGGTATCATGCATTTTTATAATCATACACCTAATCAGTTTATATTATTTCTTAATGCCAAATTAAAGATTTTTTCTTAACTTTGTTTTTCTACATTCAAAATCGTGTCATCTGAATTAATAATTAGTAATTAATTAATTAATTGATTAATTAAATATATAACTGTTTAATTAATTAAGTAGTCCTGACCAATTTAGACGTAATATTTATAAAATGTTAATAAATAGGTTTGATTTTAAAAATTTTCATGTGGAAATTGTTATTAAACCTGGTGCTAATTTCCAACAAGCCACTGTTGATATGGAAATTGTGACATGCCACAATATCACATCAACATCACGGCAGATTCTAATAATTTTAACAGGTAAGGCACAATAAGTATCCACTATTTAAAGATATTTTTAATAAAGTAATAAAATGTGCTAACTTAAATGTAACAATTGCTACAGAGCCGTACAGAAAAAACTATTACAAATAAGTTCATAATTAAATTTTATGAAAAATGAAAAGAATGCATTACAAAACTAGACAATTATATGACCTATAAAATCTCTGTATTAGATGTAAACAAAAGTTGTAAAAAATACCTAACTAACTAAAACTAGCGAAATTATTTTATAGCCATAAAAAAGTATGAATCAATTGAATACCGCTTGATCAGTAACCATCACTGATGACAAAGATTTGCCACAAGAAAGTCATAAAAATTATGGTGCTAACATATCTAAGTATAACTCGAAAAAAATCGCTGTGGTTATTTTGAATAGCACCAGAGCAATTCTAAAGCAAATTACAGAAGGTACTAACATTTTTTTTATATCCCAGGCTATCGCAAATAGAGTTAATGTGAATATAACATTGAAATGTGTGGACTATTGTATCATAATGACAACAATTTTAGAACTGCAGGCCTATTAGTTTATAAATAAGTTTTGTAAAAACTTTTTTTAATTAAATTTCAAATTCAAATGTTACAGCGCTAAGAAAAAACAAAAATTACGACATTTATTTATTTATTAGTTCTTCTTAGTAATGACAGATATTTATGTTAAATAAACATAAACAAAAACCTACTCTTCCAATATGGCTTCCATTAAAGAAAAATTATTTAAAATCGATCAAATAGTAGTCGAGATACTTCGGCTCTAGCGGCCGCCACTCTTTAAAGCTACCGATTTGAAGTGGTCATCATCTCTTTTTATATTACCCAAACAGGTGCCTATCTTTACACCAAATGGCATTTTGCTCCACTGATTTTTATCGAAAAGTAAATCATTTGATTGGGTTATATCTAACCTCAATTTGTGAATCTCGGATGCCTCCCCTAATTTGTTCATACGTCTATTTATTTAAATATTTTTATCATCTAAATCTATATGAGTAATAATTCTGCATTTTATCAGCATATGCAAGCAATTGTATCATATTACAGGTGTATCCAGAGGAACAGTAAGGGTTCTTCTAAAATTGCATAGAAGATACTACCTAACATAAAATAAAAGTATGTCTTTGTTGTTTGTACAAATAATGTATTAATGTACCTACATATTAACACATATTTTTGTACATAATTTTTTGTTAGTTTCCCTACTAGGTGGGGTATATCACGTATATTTTTTGGTTGAGCCCGTTTTTGAAAACACATTATTTTTTAAAAAAATATAGAGAAAATAGAGCAAATAGTGGACTTATTTAATAATATATTAAACATTTTCTGTTTGGTGTGGACTTGTGTATTATAAATCTAAATAAATATATAAATCTATACTTTGTATTGTTAATAATGCTAGTGAAATATGTTATATTGGAATCGTGATGATCGAGAGACTAGGTTTGAAGCATTTTTGTTCCATAACGATCACTTCCTTTACTATTTGTCATAATGCAAAAATTCTTGGACATAGAATTGTGTCAGAAAAATTATGAAATAATCCTCTTTTCCTTGCCAAGAATATTTGTAAACACGGCAATTGTGATATTAATAGTGTGTTGAATGGGAATGCATGATAATTATTATATCATCAAGATTACACAAATGATGTTAGGAAAGGTTGTTCAGACCGACTGTTTAAACTTTAAACAAAATGCAATATGTATCAAGATCAAGATACGGATACCTAAATTAAGAAAGATTATTATTAAGAAAATATGTATTTGGGATACAGAATCGGGAAAATAGTAGCTTTTTGTATACAAACGTTTAAAATAAAGCTTACAAAAAATATGAATTATTATAATATATAACAAGATTTGTACAATACTCTTAGCCTTCGAGGGGTCTACAGAACCAAATTGTCATAGTTGCAGATGTTTAAGGAGTTCCGAAATATACACAGTGTTTCATAGGGAAATGTACATACGTTAACTGTAGATGTGGAACACCTAGGTGGTTCCAAATAACCCATGATTAATGGGTCTAGCAACGTTCATTACCAAAATACAGGGTATTTTATCGGTTTTACCTATTTTTTTTAAACCACAGCATACGAACCACTGTGTATAAAAATATCTATTTGAAATCACAAAAAACGCAGATTTCAAAAATGTAAATGTAAAAAAAATATAGGGTGTTCTATTTAAAAAAATGTAAGTTTCGTTTGTCCCGCATTTATGGGACCACCTGTATATTCCTTGTAGAGATTCACTACAACTTTTATTTAAAATATTTTTTTTCTAACTCGAAAAATAAACAAAATATAGGGGTTGGCCTATTCGTTGGATAACCCTGTACAATGTAATTACCTTGAAATTGCTGGGATTCGGTTGCTCTTCCAGCTCCCCATTCACTAGGCAACATACAAGATATTTAATTGGCAACCGATAACGTATGATCAGTGTGTATTGATAAAACAAAGTGATACACGCATGCACACGTCTAGAAAATCAGTCGATCTGGTTTAAATCGTCCAATTACTGAGGGACCACTGTGAAATCTTCTTCAGAATGACCAACTATTGCGATGGTATTCACGGAACACACCTCCAATCAAGACATTGCTCAGACGATCCAAATATCGTTTACAATATGATTGCGTGGTTGCTTAGTAAATGGACGATTTCGGCCGGATTGCCTAAATCGCTAGAAGTGCGCATGCGCGTGTCACTTTGTTCCGTCACCACACACTAGTCACACGTGATCGGTTGTCAACCAAATCTCGTGTATATCGCCTGGTGAATGTTGAGCTGGGAGAACAACCGAATCTTCCAGCAATTTCAGAGTAATCATATTGTGTAAACCAGTTGACACGAGGTAACTGGGCCATGGATTATATCCCGCCATATCGTTTGAATTTTTCAACTTTCGATGGTTATTAGTAATGTGTGAAAGTACTGAAGTTATCAAACAACAGTGGTATACTGCTATACTGTCATATAAATGTTGTTACGAGTGTTGCAATTTTGATTCATTTGTATCTTCAAACATCGTGCTGCCTGGTTTGTTTTCAATCGCCATGGTAGTAAGTACTTTATATTTTCTATGTTTTATAGTATCAGTTAGTATAATTTAGGCAATCAAGGAAGTTAGAAATATGTGTACATGTTGGCGTCAAATTGTAGAGGTTGTGGTCCAGTTGCCCCAAAAAATAATAATAAATGGGGTAAGTTGACCATATGTATGGGGTATCTGGACCGCGATAATCCAGATACCCCGCTGTCACCCACATATTTCCAAAAACAATTATTATAAACTTGTATATTCTCACATATATTTTCTATTTTAACTATTATTTATATTATTCAGGACATAGTGTGAACATATGTAGGAAAGTTCCTTAAGCGACACTGTCAGATCATCATGTTTAATGAAACGAAAGAAGAATCTTTCATAGCAGATCGCGACATAGTTCGCAAGTGTTCAAGACCAATTATGAGTAGCTCGATACAAAAATATGATAAATTTCAGCACAGATATCACAGACCAATATTTTCTAAATTTCTTAAGTTATTTAAAAAAAATGTACTTACTGATAATGATAAATAACTGATATGAATAACCTTTTATGCGTGATATTCTTCACAATATGTTTCACTTATTTAATTGTTTTATGAAATACAATTAAAAGAATGTTACTATGTATTGTCTGTATTATTTTTCATATATACAATCTGTAGTAAGTAATCTGACATTGCCTCTGACACGAAAGTTCCTTATTGTAGGCGCGTAACGAATATTAAATCTCTATATCGTTATGTAAATTGGCCCTGTTGCCCAATTCAGATTAAAGCAACATGATGGGAAGATAAGTGGATTTGGTTCAGTTAACCCAATTGACTGGGGTAACTGAACCCACACCCTGGAGAAGAATTTAAACCTTTTAAAAAAATGGGAAATGAAGGCCGTCTATAGCACATGTTGACGGTTATCTAAACTCAACTACAAAAATTCGATAGTAGAAGATGATGTAGACTTTAGGCATTTCGAAAGTCAGGCAAGATGTTAAACCATGGGCCAGTTACCCCGACATATCTTATATCATATAAAAGGGCACAGTAAATTAGATTGCTTTCTTTACAATTCCAGAAGGCTACAATTCTTTAATTGGCATGAAATCCTGTATAGAGGTTATAGTTTAGAGCAATCCGTTGGAATTTTATACATTTCAGAAATTAATGGATCCATTTTCCACCTACATGAATAACTAGATGATCCTTACATACATAATGCAAGAATAAGTAGACATCGTGAGTGATAAGTGTGACCCTCTGGTGGTCAGTGCTACTACCTGTCAGACATCATAGATGTCTTAGTGACTGTTAGCGACATGCAAAGCAGGTACCAAGACTGTGACCTCTAACCCTGGTGGGCTAAACAATATTCTGAGTAGTTGTTTCCTGTAAGTCTTATTCAGGATGTAATTTAGCCCACCAGGGTTAGAGGTCACAGCTCTTGGTACATGCTTTGCAGGTCGCTATCAGTAACTAAGACATATATGATGTCTGACGGGTAGTAGCATTGATCACCAGAGGGATACACTTATCACTCACTATGCATGTCTTACTTAGTCTGCTTTAGGCTAGCCTGGGTTGCTATTATTATTTGTCTTTTCCATTACTTATGCCATACTGACGAGAACATAACAAGTTCGATGCCGGTCTATGTTTAGTGAGGAACTGATAAATGGTTTTAGCTATCAAAGATGACTTGCAGGTTTAATTTAATGCAGGTCGGGGCTTTTGTCCGCTGAGTAGTTATTTCTTGTAAGTCTTATTCAGAACAAGAATAAGTAGACAGTTTAAAAAATGTATTATATGGAAACTCTTCTTTGAACTGTTTTGACCTTGTAATCTGCATTTACCGATAAAATATTTTTTAATACCTAATCTATTTGATATGTTACATAACACAAAAATAGCGCATTTAAATTTATTGAAGATATTTAACCTTTGTTTTTTATAGTAATTATTTCTAGCAGTAATCATAGAAAACAAAATTGTTAAAAGCTAACAATGTGCTTTTAACAATTTTATTTTGATCTCTAACGTAATTTAAAATAAAGAGAGTTACATACCTGAAAAAATAAGAAGAAAGCAACCCACTGATAATATCTCACTTGTTTTATAGGATTCTTTCCAGTTGTCTGGATCCCAGGAAAGTGGCCTTGATTAGCCATCTTTTTATAAGCATCGAGGACAGTGTAAGTTGAATGAATCCAGCAGTATGTGTTAAGAACATCTTCTGGAATATCTCTAAAAAATAATGTAAATATGAATTACTAATTTGTGAGAAAGCAATCAAAAATGGATTTATACATGGTATAAAATATTTAGAATATAATTGTATACTGTAATAAATATCACGCACTTTGCATAATTTTGATCTGATTTTAAAAAAATAGTTTTTTCTTTATTTTTTGTGTAAATAATTTATTTAAAAAAACTTGCAAAACAATTAGAATAATAACAAAAACAACTGTTTGGCCAATTATTAGAAGTAAACTTTCAGACGTAAACAATTAATTATTGTTATATTTAATATTTATTTTTATTTTATTATTATCTAATAATTTTGGATATTTAACACACAGACAATACGCGAGAACGATAGACTTTTAAATCGTAAGATTGTCCACCTAATCAAAGCTATTTTTACAAGTTACACACAAATGAGATTTAGAGATTTGTTCTGATGCCGAGTAGTTTCTTGTTCTTGTTGTCATGTCATATTTATAAATGTCAAGTGTACTTAAGTATTTCAATTATTGATATTGTTGATGTGCTTTGTGTGATCGAAGGATAACGTAAGCGTATTTACTCATAGGATATATTAATTTATGTAGTCACTGTGTGAGATAAGAGTAAAATAGTTTATTGTGTTTGGAAAAATAAATTAATGTATGTTAGCCGACTCCCCCTTGGGCACCCCCCATAATGGCCGAGTTCGTGACGCGTAAGCCACAAGACAGCCGAGTTGGTCCTAAGTGGAGCATGCGTGAAGGCAGTAGTTGGGTAGAGACTGGGCGATTAAGAAACGTGCGGATAGCTCTGCGCTAAAGTATTGGCAATAAATAAGTTGTGTTCAATTTTGACTATTATTAAGGGTTGATAACCCTTCTAAACCTAACATGTATGCACCAATAAAGAACTAGTCTATGTATGATTGATATTTTATTCATCTCGAGATGATGCCAACTTAGATGGCCTCACGATCAATTATACTGTGCAGCGATTTCGTCTTTGGGAAAATACTAACTCTAATTATCTTCTTGCATTGTTCATCCATTTGTCTTATACATATTTTTGTTAAATTTGAAAATTATGCTAATTAAAATAAACAAATACATTCGTAAATAAATTATCTCAGTATGGTTAGTTATTTGAAGTTTCTGTCAAAATTAGAGTAATACAGTTTTCAACACCATGACATCAAAAGAATTTTGACTAATAAGTGAGTTAAGATCTAATAAATAGTTCAAGAGCGAAGATTTCATCCAATGGTAAAGTAATTTTAGATTGATCAAGTGAATTTAAACCCAATCTCTTTAATTTGGCCAGACGATTTTCGACTTATTGTTGGCTCATGAGTCATGACTCATGATAGAGTTCTGATATCGGCGAGCCATTCCAGTGTCATCTGTAGGAATTTTGACAGAAAAGTTTATGTCATATTAATTTGTTTACATTGTATACATTGTTATGTATTGTACGAGAATCGGTATAGTTAAGGGACGTGCGGGGTAAGTTGCTACACGAGGGCCGGAAATGTCTAACACATGACATCTTCCGTCTTTTGCAACACGCTTACATTAAAGCGAGAGAGTTGATTGTAGTTCTTGTTGGCACACGACCGAGGCGGAATTTCACTTACATTCTATGATAGATCAGGTCCGCATTTAATTCTGTTACTGATTGGTTTAGCATAATTGTTTTATATTTGTTTATTTGCTGGTGTGTTTTTGAAAATAATTTAAGAAAGTTATCGTGTTGCAGTGAGTTGTGAAATATATGGTAAATGTAATATTATAAGTAATAATTAATTGTTTTATATATCTTTATTTGCTGGTGTGTTTTTGAAAATAATTTAAGGATTTAATGTAAAAATGTTTCGGCCGTGGGAGGCCTCTACGTCTACATCTTATTGTGTTAGTGAAAATGAAAGTGATAGTGATTACAGTGATAAAAAAAAATCAAAGTTCATCAATGTTTCCAGTAAGAAATATCGGCTACATTTGAACGAGCAAGCGAAACAAATTTGCTTTAATGTTTAGAATAATTCCTGCAAACGAAAAATTTTGAGAAGTATATTATAGACACCGTAGTGGAGAGATATGGCCACAAACTGTTGAGATTACCGCCATGTTTCTCTATTTTCAACCCGATTGAATTAATTTAGTGTGAATTGAAGAAAACTGTTAGAAAAGGAAATAATTTTCCCAAATTTGATAAAAAAAGCCGTAAAGTTAAATCAAAATGAAGTGTCGAAAATTAATAAGGAAGATTGGGAAAAAAGAATTAGGAAAGTAATTCCAATTATTGAGGATGATTTTTTAAAAATTACTGAATACCATATAGGGCACTTATCTGATGGCAGCATCGAATTACTATAGAAACTTTGACGATATAAAAAAAGTCGTACTATAAGTTGATGCTAAATAGACCGGGCGCCAAGAGATTTCACGTATAAAAAAACCCGTTGGCCTCATTCTGATTGTTGATATGAGTACAGAAAAACCTAGACATTGATATTATAGAGATTGCCAGATCAAATTTATGGTAATTTCATTATGAGTAAACAAGAATATTATTCTTCCATAATGAATATAAAAAATTCCAAAAATAAAAAGAAATTTTCACAAATATCTGAGCAAATTTTTAAATAAAAATGTCCAAAAATTCTAAATTTGTGATAAAAATTAAAAGAAAGTTGACCAAAAAAATGTACAGTGTAAAACACCATTGTCCCCCTTGAAAAGGGACGCCGACGATTTTAATAACAAATAATTAACTAGCGCATCTTGGCATGAAAACTAAGTGAATGCCAAAAATTTTATCTACTTATCTTTTACCATTTTCAAATTATAGCATAACAAATTTCATCTGAACTCATTTAAGGACCTCTAACTCCTTAGAGGTGCGTTTTATGCCATATGTTTATAAAAACTTTTTGACTTATTTGAATGAGAGTTACACGCAGTAGAAGTTTGGAACCCTATTTTAGAAACACCCTGTATATTCTACTACCGAAGTGGGGGACAATAAAGAACCAGCAGTGAGATCTGACAACCTGTATTTTCCGTCACCTTAGGATCTCAGGTTAAAATTAATAGATTGAGGCCAACGGATTTTAAATACCGAACATCTCTTGGCGCCTGCTTTAAAATGAGCAGTTGTTCTTGCAAACGCTCAAGAAGCTATTGACGATCCCAGTGCCTAAATAGATTTGGAATTTGTACACCAATTTTATACCAATCTCTCACAACAAAAAACTAGAAAATATTTTACACAACAAACATAGTTTTGTCATAGTTTATTGAATAGTAGACGTACTGTGGAACAAAGAAGTGGATTGTTTACGGCCTCAAATAATAGGGCATCTTTATGAATGTTCTCCTGTTTAAAATATGCGCCAATAACATTTTTATCGAGACAGAACGTTCGTTTTCAACATATAAATGGATGTTTGCAGTCAGGCGGCGGATTTTAACAGCAGAACATATGGAGCAACTTTTAATAAAATACTTCGCTTGTAAGGAATAATACTGCAGCAACAACTGTGAATAAGTTTGCAGTGCAAAGAAAAAAAAATATTAGTATGAACTGGCAGCGTCAATATACTTTCATTTTACTACATACCCTAGTCATTTTTAGAATCTCTACACTACAAGATAAGTCATTGAAAGATATTACTTTGCAGTAATAACTTTAAAATATTTAGTTTTAATTGGTATATAAATTAATAATATATATTCCCTTGCACTGACGCTGTCTTTGACTCCGACCTCTACTCATGAAGATTTTAGAGTTATAGTACAAGAGAGTTAGGGTTGTTTACTATAAATGAAATTTGAAATTTACACCCTTAAAGCACTTTTCTGTTTTCTTTTACAATGATTGATCTAATATTGATCTAAACATTGATCTGAGATGAAAGTGGAAATGCTTATATTTTGAAAACATAATTTTTTTTTTATTATTTTTGGTGCCAAAAAATATTATTACATAACACTATAAAATAGTTATTTCTAATTGTTAAAATTTTTCATAATTACATCATTCAGCGCAAACTAGGGAAATCACCAAAAATTGTTGAAACACTGGCACTTCTATTATTCTGTTTTGAATAGCATTTTTGTTTGTGTATTTGGTTTAAAACATTTTAAAGGCACACAAATATGTAAAAAAATTATGTAGAAGGTAGATCAGATAATTTATCTGCTATATTTCTACAATAATAAACAAACGAAAAATTATGTTACGATCAAGTGTCAACTGGAGATTATGAAAGACCCTAAAATAACTACAATTGGTGCTTTATTTGATTTTGCACTTAGTGACGTCACGAAAGTTTGACTTAATTTTTTTTCAGTTTAAGTTAAAAGAAAAAATAAATAAATAAAATACACGTGTCTTATTTTTATCTCTGGTTTTCGATTTTCGAATAAAAGAAAAATGTCGGAACAGAACCAAGGATAAGAAAAATGCTGCCTTTTTTTACATCTCATTTATAAGCTTTAAACTTCGTCAGGTCTTAATAACAATAAATGTAAACTACAGATGTGAAGAGAAGAATAGTTACGATGACTGTGTTTAGTAATGTTTTAAAATATTAAATACAATCATAGTAATTACTCTTTTCTTTACATTTGTAGCTTATATCAATGAATGGGGAAAGTTCATATCCAATAAATTAACTAACGCATGTGCGAAAACGTGAAAATTGCAAAAATAAACCTGAACTATTGAAAATTGTATAATTTTAACCAAAATAATGAAACTGTTAAATCTTAAATAACATTGTATATAAATAATAAAACTATAAATCTAACTGAAACAGTAAACTTTTTACCCAATTTTATAAATCAAATCTTTTAAAATATTGTATATAATTCATTGATTTACATTCCTAGATTTGTCATGTTGAACAAAGCTAAATCATTCTTCTTTCAATATTGTTTTTCAAGTATAAGAAATAATGAATAATTACTTGAAACTAATTCCCCAAATTTATAGTCGATGGGTAAAACATTTTCATCTTTCTATTGTAAAATATAACATATTTCTCCACCTCCAAAATTATCAAGTATTTAATAAAGACAATACCAAAAAATAAAAATACATACATATACCGATAAATTACAAATTGCATTTATTTTTTCTATGCGAACAATATATGTATATATATCTTGATTCCCATACTATGACAAGTTTGCGGCAAATTACTTTGCTACACACTTTTTTCATAAGAGTGTGAGAAATGCAATCTGGAGTTACTACAAACAATGTAATCTAGAGTTACTACAAACAAGAATCACTTTAAATAGCTTTATTTAAGTTTATTATCAAAAACTAACGAAAATTGATAATATTGCAATTATTGCAATAGTAGATGATATAATATACCATATAATACTATATTATGATATTGAGTGGACGCAGCATTCACATTTAACACAAATGATTACTAGAACTTCTACTTCAAAGTTGTCTTTACCAATAACTTGAATATCGTACAATTTTAATTTCTAATAGTGATCTCGATGTAACTTTCTGCAACCGCTGTATATTTTCAGTTTCTATGCCTCTTTAGAGTTATAATATCGGCACCAGTATCAACCAATAAAGTAGCTGATTATCGACGAAAAGAATGATAATTGTTGCATAAACAAAATAAAGGTGAAAATTTAAGTAAGTCCTTGGGGTTGGTAAATAGAAAGTAACAGTATGCCTAGTTGCGATTGAAGTAATATTAAAATTAAGTTGACTTAAAATAGAAGGGCAGTCTATCTTATTATGTATAATATTACGTAAGAATATAAGAGAATGCATTTCCCTTCTATCTTTTAGACTCAACATATTATGCCTAGTTAATAGTTGTTCATGTGGTGCTCCAATAACTGGATAAATGCCATCGATCTTAAAGGATACGTACTTAAAAATTTGCGCTGAATAATTTCTAAATTATTACTATATGTTTGATACTCAGGATTCCAAATTATGCTAGCATATACTATCTTAAACAGAACAAAAGAATTAAACAATAAAAACAAAACGTCAGTGTCATTAAACCCTCGTGAATGCCTTATAACGAAACCAAGGTTTTTGTAACTAGAAAGTACAACAGCATTAATATGAAGATTAAAGCTCAGCTTTGAATAAAAAATAACTCCTAAGTCTTTAAATTCAGTTACTCTGTTTAGAGACATATTATTGAGTGTATAATTGTAAATACACGGTTCAGTTTTTTTTTTGTGAAAGACAGTACGTTGCACTTTTGCACATTCAGTGCCAAGTTATTTTTTACACACCAGTCATTAATCTTATTTAAATTTATTTGCAATTAAAGGAAATCGCAGATAGAATTAATATCACAATAAATTTTCAAATCATCTGCATACAGAAGACAATTGACGTCAATCATATCAATAATGTCGTTGATAAAAATAACGAGAAGGAAAGGCCAAAGTATGGAACACTGTGGTACACCAGATAAAGAAATGAATTCACAGACTTGACACCACGGTATTCCACGTATTGGCGCCTGCACTGCAAGTATGATGAAGAAAGTTTAGACAGTTTATCTGAAAAGCCAAACTGCTTAAGTTTATACAAAAGAATGCCATGATCAAGACTGTCGAACGACTTACTAAAATCAGTATAGATGACGTACTTGTCCAACCAGAATCCACAGATTTGGAAATGTACTGTGTTAAGCAAAAGAGATTAGTAGTGGTAGACCGACCCTGCATGAAACCATGCTGAAAGTCTCTAATCAACCCATGAGTGCTAGCATAAATTGCTTTATGCAGTAACATTTCAAAAGCCTTGGAAAAGTTAGCGATAATCGTGATAGGTCTATAAATTAATCACAGAATTTTTATCACCTTTCTTAAAAACAGGACAAATTCTAGAATGTTTCCACACATCTGGAAATGTGCTGGAATTTAAACAAAGGTTAAAGATTTTCATAAGAGGACAGGCAAATACTACGGCACAGTCGCGTATATGAAAGCAGGTATGCGTCAGATTTGATTAATTTTAAAATATCAAATACTTCATTTTCGGAAAAATATCCAACGGAGAAGGTATTATTTGTAACATTACCGTACTCATCAGGAACAACTAAGATATTTGACGGAAAGCTAGATTTAAAGGACGCAAAAGTATTTGCAATGTGAGCAGGTTGGCTGAAATCAGTATTGTCGAACCTGATTGTGTCTGGTAACGAATTAACACACCTTTTAACATTAACATATGACCAAAACTTTTGCAGATCGCAACGAATATTGTTTTGAATGTTATTTAAAAAACTTTTATTTGCCATATTAACATCTTTCTTAATTTTTGAGCAAAGAAATTTGAAATTGACGAGCGTGTTTTCCTTTTTAATTTCCCGAACAATCTCGGAGAAATCAGTGACTAGCGTTGCGAATGATTTCACCAGGATATTTTAGACGTGAATAAATGCTCTCAAAGAAAGTAGAGCACTAATGTTGGCAGATTATTGCTGGACACTGAATAAGGATAATCCTGAGGCTAAATATAGCCAAAAATTGTATATATTTCCACATATTAAAAGTAATTTAGTACAACCTTATTTATAAAAGTAATAGTAAGTAGTATACAATTTGGCAAAACTTAATTGCTTTATCACTTTTGAAACCCCCGCATGATAGAGAAATTTGAAAACAGAACTGAATTCAGCATAAAAGTACTATAAAGTTCACCACTTTTAGTTTGGAGTACAAGAAAAGTTCAAAATTTTGTTGCTCACTGTAATTATAAATTTGTAAGTTATAGTCTCATCCGTGTAATATAATTTCAGGGGTTAAAGAATCTTGAACTTTAAGACTTAACACGGCATGAATTTATTTCCATCTACTTAATTATTTTAAAGCAAGATGCCGGGAAGATGATAAAATGTTCATCGAAAACATTTAATTTAATAAGAGAGTATAAAGTCCGAAAGCTCAAGGATTTTTTTACCCCTGTAATTATAAATTTGTTGAATGTATTGGTCTCTAAATTGACGACCTAGGTAAATGTGATTAATTGATTGTTATTTATGCAGAAATTCAAATTGACAACGCGTTTTGAAATTTAATTATGTTTTAACATTAACTGAATTTTTCCATTTACAGTTGTAGAAAAAATACTGTGTATCCCCACTAACGAAAAATACCTTGCAACCCTGTGTCTAGGGTTGTAATGTTGCGCCCTCGTGCGGTGAAATAGTATTTCTCAAATTCTCGTATACAAGTAAAAATTTTTTTTACATTCTTGTAATTCTTGCATACATGTTATTGTAATAGATGACAAGATGACACAACATCTGGTTGGTTAATTAAAAATGTTATGATGTCTTTTATATTTACCTTGTTTACCTTATCCTTTATATTTTTAATAAATTCTAAAATTTCATTGCTTCTTATTGATAGTACCAAATAAATATATATCTCATTAAATGTAATCCGCCATTTTTATTTAAATTCTAAATTAAATTTGTCGAACAATTTATTTACTTAATGCCACATAAAAATTAACTTTCTTGGAAATTTGTAATATTACTGGCCGGTTTAACGGAAACAATTATTCGTGTGACACATGTTCGATAATAAAACGACGTAAAATTGCATGTTTAGCAGCTCACACATGTCCTGTGTTTAACATATACCGATCTTTCTCTCTTTTCAACACTAGTGTGTTATTTTTGGTGCAATTTTTAAGTTGTTTGTTACTTTAATACTGAAATACCGTGATTTACGTTTATAATAAAGAAATAATGGCGATTGCAATTACCACTTGGTATATGAACGAAGGTTTCAAAATTTAATTAGGTAATTTCCAAAGGAATTTACTTTTGTCTTAAAATAAGTTCGTTGTAATTTTTGATTAGTGAAAGTGGTCAAATGTCACGAAATTATTAATAAAGACAGGAGGTTTTGAATTTGTCTAATAATCATCTCAAATGGTTAAATTTCGAAAAGTTTACAACCAAAAAAACCGCTGCCAATTATTTGGGGATCAGAACTTCCACAGCGTAGTAAAACTCGACGTGTGATGAAGTTTATAATAAAAATAATTTTTCACGTTTCAAAAAAAGTCAAAATTTTTGACATTTCAAAAAAGTCATATTTTGACATTTCAAAAAAAACTCGATGTGTGGTGGAGTTTAAATAAAAGTAATTTTTGACGTTTCAAAAAAAGTCACATTGGTGGAATGTCACTAATATTTTAAAATTTGAAATGTCAAAGAAAAATTTGACGTTTCAAATTGGCGTTTCAAAAATGTCACTAACATTTTTTTTTGACATTTCAAATTTTAAGAACCAATTTTGGTCATCAACGAACTCAATCTCTTCTTTGACCTCTAAAATGTGTGTACCAAATTTAAAAGTTTTATCTCAAAAACTGTAGCTGCTATCGCGAAACAGACAAACACACATACAGAAAATTTTTTTGTCTGAAATTTTGTGTATCGTCATAATTCGTCGAGATTCGTCCAGAAATGCAATAAAAATTTTAAATTTTTTTTTCAGGAATACATACCTTCCTCACTTTGAGGGGTGAGGAAGTAATAAAGCAAAGGTCTTTCCTTAAATTTTGGAGTTACCTGGCAGTAATAAAAACGAGCATAATTAGACTTAGGGAGTTTGGATGTCATACCAGAGATGAATTTTTAACCCTAATATTACTAGATGTTCCAAAATAGGCATAAATTAAATTGCAATTTCTGGCAGTGTACTTACACATTAATTAAATTATTTAATCAGCTTTCGCATATAAAATCGCACTCGGCAACCACCGAGAATTATATTGGCACAGATGAGCGACCGAGAATCATATTATGTATGTATGTAGTACCGAAGCGCGAGTATCGTTTGCTTCCCTAGGGGACTAGTTGCTTATTGACCTTCTGTTTAGTTTATATCTTTATCTATGGCGTTCATAATTTGTTTAGTTCGAAAACATTACTAGCAATCTGTTGTGTGTACGAGAATGCTAGGGCGTTAGTACGTAAACTGACGAAAGTTCTTCAGGAATAGTGATGATTCGTGTGTTGTTATGAATACTGTGGGGCGCTAGACTGTCATACATAAATATAGTACAATTATTAGTAAATCCACTGTAATGAGATACGTGTCGTCGAAAAAAACACCAAGCATTGATTGGCGGAGACAAACAAAGGCGGAGAAATAGGAAGGAGATGTTATGTAAAGGTAAAATAATATGTACTGTATTTTCTGTTGCTGTTTTGTAGATTGCGCCTGTTATTTACGTCATGACATCCAGATTACCTAAGTCTAGTTATAATTTTTTCACTGTATTTCATAGTAACGTTTTATCTGCAATAAAAATATTATTTGAAAGAAAATTATGTGCTATAAAATTATATCAGCAGAAGAAAAGTATAAGAAAAGAAATAAAAATGTCAAAACACAAAGAGTTAGTTTAATTCCGTACCTTCAAATCTATGCCACAAATTAATATTTAAGTACATACCGAGTGTACCACTTAAGGTTTCAGTGCTTACACGTCATAACCATATCATGCTTCCTGCGTTGGCACGTCGAACGATACTATGCCATTAATTACCAGTATTGAAGGCTTATCATGCAACAAATGCGCATCCTTAGGTGTTAACATTAAGGAAGCAGATTTGCAACTAATATGTAAAGAAACGTGCTCTGCTTTGCTTGATGAAATGATGAAAAGTTTGACTCTATGAAAGAGGAATTTATGAAAGTTGCAACTAAAAAATTATCTGAAGTAACTCTGCTGTCAGTTCCTTCTACTGCACCTACTTATTCGCAAAAATTACAGTCTATGATAATTGTTAAGTCAAAAAGTCTAAATCAAGAGAACTCGCAGACCAAAACTGATATCTTGCATAATATCGATCCATTAAACAGCAAAATATGTATAAATAATGTAAAACATGTAAAAGATGGCGGCATTTTATTAAATCGTAATAAGAATCGGAATCTACAAAATTTAGAAAACTTGCTAAAGAAAAATTGGCAAATAATTCATGAATTAAATGTTGTGCATCCACGTATACGAGTCGTTGGAATTACTGAAAAATTCGAGGATAATACTCTGCTACAGTACATTTGTCATCAAAATGAAGAGGTATTTGGAAAAAACTCGGAAGGCAAAATCCTACGTTTCTGGCCTACAAGAAAGAAGAAGAATGTCTATCAGGCTACATTGCAAGTTGACTCTAATACGTACAAAAGGTAATAAGTAATGATCATTTGTTGATAGGTTTAGACTCTTGTACTCTTTATGATGCATTAACTTTTTCCCGCTGTTTTAAATGTAATGCTTTTTACCATAACCAAAAATCATATAATAAAGATCTATGTTGTCCTCTATGTGCTGAGAAATACAATTACAAATCCTGCACGAGTAAAGAAATGTCGTGTAGCAACGGTATCTTTCTTAATGAAAAGCATAAATTGGATATAAATGTAGAACATGCTGTAGGGGATCATAACAACTGTTTTGCGTATAAAAGAGCAGCCGAGAAAATGAAATCTGATTTATTCGGAATTCAATAGCAATTACCGGTAGATATAGTATCATCCCTTGGTGACCGTGATGAATTTGTAACTTCCATTATCCCAGTTGACAAACCCCACCCTAAATCATGCGTACCGATACAAAACTCGTTATCAATTTATTATCAGAATGTCAGATGTGTGAACACCAAAAACTAAGGAAATATTTAATGCCGTGAGCTCTTGTCACTATGACGTTATTGCTTTCACAGAAACTTTTCTGCATTCAGCTGTTTATAATGAAGAATTATTTAATGTCAGTTACTCTGTATTTAGATCAGATCGAAATTTTTCTTTAACGAATACCACTAGGGGTGGAGTTATACTTTTAGCTGTAAATTCAGCCTACACAATAAGCCAACTAGATACAAAGTCTATGTTTGAGGATGTATTTCATATCGATATTGTTGGAATTAAACTAATAACTGATAATCATTTGTTGTATATATTTTCACTTTATATTCCGCCTCGCACAGCAGTTGAAACTTACCACTCCCTTTTTGACATATTTAGCTCTCTTGAATACATTTATAATGCAGATATGGTAGTCCTTGGTGATTTTAATACACCAGAATATTCTGAAATTTCAATACCTTACAACCGATGGGTACAGTGTTACCATTATTACAGTTTCTTAACTTCTTAGATCTCATTCAGTGCAATAATATAGGAAACTGCAATAATAGGTTATCAGATCTGGTTATCTCTAATAAAAAAATGTATTATAGAAAAGGCATTCGACATCTTAGTTTCGGAAGATTTATAACACCTTGCACTGGTAGTTATCTATAAATCAGAAAATTCTTCGAAAAACAATAAACAAAAAATAAATACTATACATTACAATTTTCGCAAAGCAAATTTTCCCAAGCTTTACCACTGCCTTGCAGAAGTAAAGTGGAATTGAATTTCTCTAATGTCGATCTAGTACTGAAAGTTTCTACTAGAAAATTTATCAGATACTGGATGTACATGTACCGAAAACTAGGCAACGTAACAGAAATTACTCACCCTGGTTTACAAGTGAAATAATACATAATATTAAACCAAAGTATAGGGCCTGGAAACGGTATAAAAAGCATAGAGATGAAAATGCACTGACTGAATTCAAAGATCTGAGAACGTTAATCAAAGAAATCATTGATATATCATATAAAAATTATTGCAACAATATCGAAAACAATATTAACAGTAATCCAAAAAAATTGTGGCAATTTTTAATAATAAAAAATATACATTCACCATACCTGATACCATGATTGATAATACTGCAGATGTACTGGGCTATGAGAATATTGTTAATAAATTTGCCATATATTTACTTCCAGGATTCGTTATACACAACTCGACAAAAATTATGAAAACGAAATAACTGATTTAACTTCTGATAACTTTCATATAAGCGGTTTCTCGGAAACGATTTGTATGCAAGTTTAAAAAAAATTAAAACAGAAATTTACCACTGGATTAGATAATACTCCTGCCTTCTTTATTAGAGACTGTGCCTGTGTATTTGCATATCCTCTAACAATCATCTTTAATTTATCTATTAAAACTGCTTTCATAAATCATGTTAATAGCATAACATCAGAGAGTTTTAAAATGTTATGCTTTATTATAAGAAACTCCCGTAAGTTTAATAATGCAGATACGCTGAAATTGCTTTATAACACTTTTGTGCGATCTAAGCTTGAATATGCAGATATTATTTGGGGTCTTTATTATAAGATACATGTTAATAGTATTGAAAAGGTACAGCGGAAGTTTTTAAAACATGCTTCTTTCAGAGAGGATGGAGTATACCCATATATTGGATATCCAAATGCATATATGCTGGAAAGATTTTCTTTAGATAGCCTCAAAAATAGACGGGTGAAATCTCAGTTAACATTCTTGAACAAAATAATAACTAATGACATTGACTGTCCCGATATATTACAAATGTTAAATTTTGGTGTTCCCTGAGTTAACCGCAAAGCAACATATGACCTTTACTTTGACTATTTTTTGCTTAAAACATTTGCATGTATTAGTTATGGATATGTAATGTATAACAAATTTGCATATGTTAATTATAGATAAGTATATGGATATGTGTGTATGTGGATTTCCCGTTGACTAGTGTAAATAAATAAATATATAAATAAATAAATAAATAAATAAGAAATAATTTGGAGTACAAATATAATGAAAAATTATTTATCTAATTTATTGTAGCATTATTACATATTAACGATTTTCGTATAAAATATAACTAGGAAGAGGAATACCTGACAATTCTTCGCTCTATCATACAAGTATTTTTTAATTAGGTACGTTTTTACATGATTTTCTGTTAGTAAAATAACTACTACAGCCTATAATTTGTAGTCTATAAAGATTCGAATATTTCCCATCTCAAAGGTAAAATTCTTAAAGATGTGGTCAAGATTCTATCAATAAGATAAACGTCAGTGTCATTGGTGTATTTTAGTTATGTGAGTTTTACATGCAATTCAATATACGACAAACTATGAGTTCATTCTTTGTTTATTTCCAGTTATGTTTGTGTCTCGACCCAACGTTGATGTCTCTTCTTGTTCTCATAAGTGCCTTGCTACATGATTTATAGTATCTTACATACTCAAAAAATTGCGATATTTGGTTCGAGAAATATTTCGAAAAATATCCTATCTGTGATTGGTTATTACTGGACAGTAGTTTACGTACTAGGACACATTCCAGATATTGTTCAAGATTAATACCCATTTTTGCATATCTTTATACTATTGTATGATTAACAAGAATATCTTAGTAACATTTTGCCGAAAATTATTTTGAAAATATACCTAGAGCATAATATTTTTCTCACAGTTATATCTAAATATTACAAGTAATAGTCAACAGGCATAAGGCTTTTTCTTCATGAGAATTACCACAGCATACCGAGTTGTGTCGGAGTATGCTTAAGTTAGTCCGACGTAATTGAAATATAACTCAGTCCCATTCGAATAATTCTCTTGGTAAACTCCTAACTTCGACCCTCGGATTAGAGAAAATAGCTTGACTCGTTTTAGAAAATTTTGGGACTCCACAATTTAATACCTAATAAATAATCCTTATTCTTATTTAAATAAACAACTTGTCTCTGCTAAAACATGACACTTCTAACCTTCTACCAAAGTTTCTGACAGACGGTTTTATATTAAGCAAAGATGAGAATATGTACATACCTAAGCCAGTTACCTCATTCATTTTATGGTTGTCGATTAGTGAATTTAACTTACCAGAGGTTACTGCAGTAGCTAGTGTACTATAAACACTGCTACAGCATACTTCATTTGTTTTCTCAATCGAATAGTTTACCAACTCACCTGGTGTGTTGGTAAGTCTCATAAGAGAAAGCCTATACCTATTCATAAACATACAGATTTATAGAGATAAGCAATTTTTCGAAATTGAAATTTATATACTTGTGACGTTGATATCAGTGTAAGTATTTTCTTTGAATTAATATAATAATTGGATTTACCATAAATTTCAACCAAAACATTAACAACAAATTAATTATATAAAGAAATTAAAAGTTTCTTTATTTATTATTATTTTTACCATTTGTTCCTCAAAGCCCTATTAAAAAATTACATGTAATGGATAATTACAAATAAAATTATAAAAACTAGTAAAACCTTTAGTCATGTTTTAATTTTTCTTAGCGTTAAAATAATTAGTTTCATGGAATTGCAACTATACGCACATTTTGATGCATGTGATTTTATTTTAGTGACATGTTACTAAATATATAACAGTGTAGCGTGTATGAAGCAATAATCTGTGGCCTCAACTATTTTTATCTGTTTTGAATCAATAATGTTTAAAGTTATGCAAAGTTGTGTCTGTAACTAGTTTTACTGGTTGCCTATAACCAGCTACTGATACACAACTTAGCTGGTATTGAGTTAAATGTTTCAGGAATTTTCTCATATTCTGAAATTATGCAATTGGTTATACAACAGTTTAAATTTTTAGATACTAAAATCCCTAAACTTTTAATTAAAAATGATATAGTTCTACTACTACTTATGTATGATAGAGCTTTATAATCTTAATTTAAGGCAGTATTTTTATCAGGTGGACAACACAATTCGTCAAAAAGGATTGACCTGCAAACTTTTTTGCTGAGCTGACAGGTTGCATTAAAGAGTGCTAAGGATTTTAAAAAACTTTATAAACGACGTTTGTTGTGACCTAAGAGGTCTGGTAGTGTGCAACACATTATAGCTAATAGTGTAATCAGTAAAACAAAAACTGAAACTTCTGTTTTTATATATTAAATGATTAAGAAGTCACGGAAACATTTGCAGAATTGTAGCTAATGTATTTTATCGATGTCTCGTCAATTATACAATGTGTCTTTTATTTATAAATTGATGTTTCATCTGAAACATCATTTTTTTTATTTTTCACTTCACACGTCAGCCATAACGCATCTTAACTGTTGGTCATTGGGTACATCCTGTGACCAGTATAAAAATTTTCAATTGTTTGAAGTCTTAGATAGATCTTTACAATTTTTAACTGGACGAGTAATTTTGAAAACCCCTTCTTTTGTTACGTAAATTTTAATTAATGGTGGATGCTCATAATATATGTTCAAGCTATAAAAATTAAATTAAAAACAAAGTAATAATTTCTGTTGGCATGAATATTCTTGACATTAATTGATTATTTGCATAAGCAGCTTTTTCAAATATATCTCAGATTGTAATAAAATAAACTTTGTTTCTAATAACATTGGCAATAAAACAGAACAAAAAATGTTCCCTTCAAAACCCCATTTACTGGCCGATTTCAATTCTTGCCTAGAAATTTTTACTGTTTTGTATATTATACTTGTGTTTACAAATTGGTTGGAAGTGAAGATATACTGTCTAGACGCAAGATCATCATTGAACATTATTCATTCAGGTTGGTTATACTTTTTTAGAAATATCAGTTTAAATTCTCACATACCCATAACAAATTAAGAATTTTTTTTTTAATAATTCTTCGTTGATTGCATATACCTATACTCCTCATTCAGTATAAGAGTAACTTAAATCATATTTCACGTTTTCGAATCCAAAAACTGTGATATTTTGTTTAATTAATTGATCATTCAGCTGACTAGTATTAACAAGAATTATAAACACTTATAATCTATGATATTAATAAGTCTTCTCTTTTGTTACCTCATCCTTGAATTTCGAAATAACATCCTTTAAATTTTTACCTATTTTAATTGTCGTTACATGTAATATTTTTCATATATTCTTGATGCCAAATACGGATGTCTCTAAATAGATTTCTCTTTTACAAAAATCATGTACGCAGTTTAAAAAAATATATATTATTACAACATGAAAGTAAACAGTTGGGTTTTTTATATTAAAAAAAAAACGCTGCCAGTTACTTGAGGATCAGAACTTCCTCACCATAGTAAAACTCGACTTGTGGTAGAGTTTATAATAAAAAGTAATTTTTGACGTATCAAAAACGTCACATTTTTTTACGTTTCAAAAATTGTCACATTTTGACGTTTCAAAAAAAGTCATTTTGACGTTTCAAAAAAAGTAACATTTTTTGACGTTTCAAAAAAGTCACATTTTTTGACGTTTCAAAAAAGTCACATTAGTGGAATGTCACTAATATTTTTTGTAGACATTGGGACCGATTTCGCTCATCAACGAACTCAATCTCTTCCTTGACCTATAGAATGTGTGTACCAAATTTGAAAGCTTTATCTCAAAAACTGTAGCTGCTATCGCGAACCAGACAGGCAGACACACAGACAGAAAATTGTTTCTGTCTGAAATTTTGTGTATCGTCATAATTCGTCGAGATTCGTCCAGAAATGCAATAAAAATTTTTTCACGAATGCATAACTTCCTCATTTTGAGGGGAGGGAGGAAGTAATTACATTGCCAAGATGCCATTCATCTCGGCGATAGCATTCCTCCAATCGGAACCTCACTTTCTGTATTAACAGTGATCTGAATGTATGTTATTTTGAATTGTATTTAATGTTTACACTTGTATTTAGTAATAACATAGTAGTAATAATAATAATAGGAATTTTGTAGATGGCACAGCATAGTCATCTTGAGTATGCGATAGCAAAGGTGATTAGAAGTCTATCTATTGCACTGGCAATGTCGATGAGATTGGTTGGTATGGGCATGTTTTTCAAAGTATAATCTCCTTCTAGACAACTTCAGCTTTGGATTCTGGGGTTATCTAATTTCTGTGCTGTTTTATTTATTTGATATTTACAATTATGTTTATTAATGTAGGCCTAGTATTAAAAGTTATATTGTCAAATCTTTCAATATTTTTTTGTCTCGCAGTTTCTGCTTCTTTTCTCCTTTTCTCCTTTTTTCAAATCTTTGTACCATTTGGATTCTGTATGGATGGTGGTGTAAATCTACCATCATCTATTATACATATTTGAACGATATATTTACAACTCTTTTGAAGAGAATATTACGAGGCCGGGTATATTAAATCAGTTCTCATGTGGTCGGTACTCTTTTTCAACCTCCGGATTTAACTCTTACAGTTGGTGGAATCTCCATGAATCTTCTTACACACGGTAGCACCAACTGAACATGAAGAGCTGAATTATTATTCTTGTTGTGATAATATTATAGTCTATGTATTTGTCAAAATGCAAGAATTAAAGATAAAATATAACTTATACATAGTATGAGGAATACCCACAACTGTCACGTCGGTTATGTACTTGGTGTACCACTTAAGATGTAAGTGCAAATAAAACCTTTATTATTTTAGATACATAAAAATGTCTCACACGATAATTGTTGTATATCAGTTGAAATGCAAGTTAATATATTCAAAACTTATATAGATCGTTTAAATTTTCTCTGTTCAAATAAAGTTGTACTTTTTTAAATGGAGCACCCCATATATTATTATATTTTTGGAATCCTTGAGAAAAATACTTTTCAAAAATATGAACATATTGCCCTTTTTTGTGAAATTTATTTATTTTTTTTTTTAATTATGTTTAATTAATTTATTTATGGGTACTTGACAGTTCCTTATCGCGTATTGTTTCTTATATTATATAATCATATCAGAGTTTTCTGAAATTGTAATAATATTAGAGTGTTCCATACAAAAATACAACTCTAATTGATTCCTTACTTTGGCAATGGCATCTGAAGTGTAGATTTGAAATATTGAGCATTCTGTATTTTATGAGACATTGAGATTAGATCCCAACATGTTATGTTTTTGAAAGGAATATTTTCCAAGGATTTCAAAAATATATTAATATATGGGGAAAATTTGGGCATCCTGTATAAGTTTTGAATACATTAATTTGTGGCCTGATTATTATATGACAACTTTGTAAAAGAATTTTTTCTGTATCTAACATAATAAAGTTTTTATTAGGAATTATATCTTAAGTGGTATACCCGGTACGTTTCTCATTTCCAAGAAGGAAGTTGGTGACTTTACGGCAAGAGCACACAACGAGGATAATACTTTGTCCAGGCTGAAAATAACTATATAATCCTTCTTTGCTAACTTCAAAAGCAATTCTCTCGAACCATCTCTCGACAAGTGCATTCCATGCATTTATAATGAAAAAGATAAAAAGTGGAGTCATTCTTTCATGTCTTGTACTAACTAAACTATATTAAATATGAAATTTGTTCTTTTGTAATAATCAATATTACAACAATTTGTTCTTGATTTGTTCTTATTTAAAATTTCATCGTTGTCATAGTGAAAATTTTCTTACGATTTGACTGTTTCCTCTATAAATCAAGATGAGAGAAAAATAATATTAGATATCAAATAACTTTGCAAAATAATTACGTAAAATTTTGCATTCGTTGAATGGAAACCTAATTTATAACAATTATAACTATAATTCTTAAGACATTTTTGATTGTTCTATATAAGAAATATTTTACTAAATAAGATTTGTATTTTTGGTTTTGGCGCCTCCGCCATTTTATAGCATCATAATATATTTCAAAATCGTGTTGTGTTAAAAGGCTTCTTGAATATTTCCTATCGTTATCGTTACCGTTATCGAGAAAAATGTGTTAAAACTATTTGCTTCCTCTATTTCAAATCGATATATTGTCGAGCGATCTTATTGAAGCTCTATATTGTACTGATGCTCAAATGTTGTGGTTGACTAACTAGTATATTTAAAAATGGTAAAAAGTTTAGTATGGAGTTTTTTATCAGTTTTGTCATATCAATATTTTATATTAATATGACAACTTTTCATTTATATTTTTACAACTATTTACTAAAGGCGTTTCAAATTGTGTCTTAGTATCAATTAAATGAGAGAAAACTTACAAAAAGTTTGAATTGAAAATGCTAACAAATTGCAAGGTCTCTAGATTCACTGGGTCATAAAAAAGCATCGTTTTAATTATTATAAATGAATTTATTTTATATATTTAAATAGCAGTCTAGTTTTCTATTATGTGGCCGTAGTCGGCTAAATCCAGTTACCTACATGATACTAGTATGTCGAATTAAGAGAATTTACTATACAGTATTCTGTAATTTTGTTTCGTTTTCATACTTCAAGCTGAAGTAGAAACATGAACTTGTAAATATCAGTCTGTTATCGCAATAAAAGCAACTCAAGATGCATTATTTAGATAGTTTTAGATTATATGTTAGGTGCAGTAGGCATCTCTCTCTCTCTCTCTTTTTCTTGAACGTTATTATAATTGTTTTGCAGTTAAAGTTGCAGTCTGCAATTAAAATTGCCAGTCTGTATCAAAGCAAGTCAGTTATTACAAAAACTATTCAAGGTTATGTATTAGCCGTAATATATCTAATCCATTTCAGCACAACTATGGTAATAAGATCTTGGATATTCAGATAGTTACCACTGATCAGTGGATTCCCTCGGCAATACGTGGGATTCACAAATTGCTATTGGTGGCGCATATGGTAGTGAACGTGTTTTGATTAATTTTTAAATCAGTAATCAAGGAAGTTAAAATATTTTCATTAGATCTGATATTGATCATTGAAATTAAACTAAGATCAATGATCATTTTAGAGGAACTTAAAAATTAATAACCTATTTGTATTTTTAAATAACGTACCTTGTATGTACACAATCTATGGGATTCCCTACATATTGTCGAGTTGTCACGGCAATTGAAAAAGTTACCAGTAAAATAACTGTGGCATTTGTATGGAGCCTGAATATCGGCGAATCAATGGTAAGAGCGTTAGTCTGAAACAAAAGAATACATATAATCCTCAAAATACATTCCAATTCCCTACAAATTGTCGGGTCTCGACTCCATTCCCATCCAAATCTATATTTCATAAATTTCAGATGATTACTTTGGTCATATGAAAGAATAGATCGTTAACTCTCAATAATAAAAAAAACTTAAAAATATTTAGGAAACAATGAATATACAGTGAACCCTATAAAAGTTTATTGGTGGGGTATGCTATTAAATCGGTATATAAACATATGATACATACGCTTTTTATAATAGAAATAACTTTAAGAAATAAAATAAGTTATGGATAAAGAATTCGGTTTCAATTTAAGCAATTTGTAATATACATATCGTTGTAGACTAAGATAGGAACCTCAAGTTCCATAAAATATGTACAGTTGTAGACAATAAAAAATGGGACAGCTTTTCTTGCGTAGTATAAAAGTGATTTTTTTAAATTTGTCAATCTTGACGTATCAAGTTTATGTAACTTGTGTTATTAATAATACCAAAACAACCGATATTCTGACGATGAACCGACGTTATTTGTACCAATCTGGTTAATAAAATATGGGTCGATGAGACGTAAAGGTCCTAAAGTCAGTTTTAGAAAGATGGAACAATCCTTTATTAGTATACACGGATGCTTCTAAAACCTCAGTGGGTACTGGTTGTGCATACTATATACCCTCCATAAATCAGGAAGAAAAATTTAAACTGCCCACTCAAATTTCTATTTTCTCTGCAGAAGCAACAGCTATTTACTTATCTAACGCAGACAATAATTTTATCCGATTCTTTATCGGTTCTGACCTCATTAGAAAGTAATATTTCCCTCAATGTTAAAACTAATCCATGCATTCTAAAAATTAAAGAAATATTACATAACATATTGATAACTGGGAAAAAAGTATATTTTGTTTGGGTAAAAGCCCACATAGGTTTAAAAAATAATGAAATTGTTGACGCCTTGGCAAAAGAAAGTATTAACACAGGATTTTAATATGAACCAAAATTATGTCTCACTGATGCTTTCTCAGTTGCAAGAACGAATTTAAAAAACAAATGGAAACACTTATGGCATGATCTCTGGTCCTCTAGTCAAACAAGATATACTCTTATACATCCTGATCTTCCGACTAAGTTCTGGCACGATGGTTATGATTTTCCACGAAAATATGTTACATCAGTAAATCGTATGACATTTGGTCATGCTCGATACCCATCAGACCTATACAATATAAAAGTAGTGCCCTCTGATATTTGTGAAACACGAAAGGAGACCTTGATCATATTTTCTTTGAATGCACGAAAAACAAAGCAATTAGCAACACATTGTATAACAATCTTATGAATTGCAATATTCAGTCTCCGTTTATTATACTTTCTCAATTCAATCTCAATAGTAAAACAGTGTTTGACTGCGTTATCAGTTTTTTAGTTGAAACAAAAATGTTACTTTGAAAATTATTCAGCATAGGTTAGTTTTGTATCCTTTATTGTTTCCCTGTGTCTTTAAACCTTTACACTAAAGTGGTTCTCTAAAACTGTTTGTTATAATAAAAACAATGTCCTGATAGACTCCAGGGCGAGAAGCGTGTGTCCTTGTTTTTTTCCCTCGCCTGTCTTCAAATATAATTTTTTTATCTTTTTTTTATTTCTCTTCCTTTTTGTATAGATTAGACGTAGGTAAAATTTTATATCACCATGTTATTTCTGGCTGTATTGCTAATGGTCTAATGCTAAAAAAAAAAAGACGTAAAGGACTGACTTTAGTCGTTGTGATTACCGACCAAATGTTCAACAAATTTTGCGCCGGCTTAAGTTGGTTGTCAGTCTATTACCAACCTTATTTAAAATTTGCCCTTAATCTGACTACAGGTCGGGTTTAGATAATGAAACTAACCAACTTTGTATATTATTCTATTTGTTGTACGTACCTACATACGTATATTAAATGGATGAAGCGTATTTATCATTTAGTACGTATTATTTACAAAATACTTATTTCGAATATAATTTTAATAAATCTGGTGGGGTAAAAATTGACACGAAAGAAATTTTATTGATAAATAAATATGAAGTGGTTCGAAAAATATAGTGACCATATAAGAATAATGTTATTTTTTTTTAATTAAAGTACTATTTTTATTTTTTTACTTTTAAAAAAATATTTTCCTTCCCCAAAGAAAAACCAATTAAAATATTGTATAATTAATTTTACAAATAAATAAAAACTGTATTTAAAATAATTGTATACACATAATCAACATGGCCACCTATTCTTTCCTTCCGTGGAACCAGAAAATATGGTGAAGTCGGGAACTATTACTTAGCTGACTACTTGTAATATTTCCAAATAAATACACGAACTCCGATTTAAAGGGTCTAGCCGGATAAGTATGTTAAAAATGCCCTTAAAGGAAATTACACGAAATGAGCGTTAAAGTATTTTACTAGTTATAAAAAAAATATTTGCAAGAGTATTATTCCAAAAATCCAAGGGGTGGCTGAACTTTTGTAAAAAAAGGTAATTATTTTTTAAAAAATATGTTGCAACTTATATAATGGGTGAAAAATTTTGAAAAAATTCTCGAACATAGAGATCTACCAAACGAACTCAGTAAAAATTATTATGCCGTATTTGGCGCGAAATTCAAATTTTAAAAAATTAACAAAAATTAAAAACGTCCTTTTCACCTTTTTTTTTGAAAAGGTGCTACCATGATTTTTTTTCTAACAGATGTGCCTTTGCATTACTAATACCCCTAATTTTTTTTCAGAATTTTTGATTTGGTGGCAAATGCTAAAAAAAAATAAAAACTTCACCTCACAGCCCCAAAAAAAAAAAAATTCTGACCTAGCAACGAGACGAGTATATCCTTATGTATTTTTGATCGCTGATTCCGAATCCGGGGTCAAAAAAAGTCGTACACCCCAAAAAAAAATTTAGAGCCAAAAAACACTCCCTGAATATGAGATAACGCTCTGAAAATGATGTTATCATTTTAATCAATTGTTTTGTTTAATATTTTCGGGAAAAATTGATTATATTACGATAAAAATAAAGGTAAATTACAGCGTTCACCCTATCGGTATGAAACGCACCCCCATAGGGGGTGAGAATCGCCCTCATCTGCCACTAAACCAATTGATAACGACAATGACTGAAAAATATTTAAAAATGTTTAAGTTTGGTTAGGTTTGCAATAAACTGACGTAGAATTCACGTAATACCCCAAAACTACCCCTATAGCGTTTCATACCGATAGGGCGAACGCTGTAATTTACCTTTATTTTTATCGTAAGACATTCAATTTTTCCCGAAAATATTAAACAAAACGATTGATTAAAATGATAACATGATAACAACAATAAAGGTATATTACAGCGGTCACCCTATAGGTATGAAACACTATAGGGGTAGTTTTGAGGTATTACGTGAATTCTACGTCAGTTTATTGCAAACCTAACGAAACTTAAACATTTTTAAATGTTTTCCAGTCATTGTCGTTATCAATTGGTTTGGTGGCAGATGAGGGTGGTTCTCACCCTCTATGGGGGTGCGTTTCATACCGATAGGGTGAACGCTGTAATTTACCTTTATTTTTATCGTAATACATTCAATTTTTCCCGAAAATGTTAAACAAAACGATTGATTAAAATGATAACATCATTTTCAGAGCGTTATCTCATATTCAGGGAGTGTTTTTTTGGCTCTAAAATTTTTTTTGGGGGGTGTACGACTTTTTTTGACCCCGGATTCGGAATCAGCGATCAAAAATACATAAGAATGTATCGTCTCGTTGCTAGGTCAGAATCTTTTTTTTTGTGGGGCTGTGAGGTGAAGTTTTTATTTTTTTTCAGCATGTGCCACCAAATCAAAAATTCTGAAAAAAATTAGGGGTATTAGTAATGCAAAGGCACATCTGTTAGAAAAAAATCATGGTAGCACCTTTTCAAAAAAAAGGTGAAAAGGGCGTTTTTAATTTTTGTTAATTTTTTTAAAATTTGAATTTCGCGCCAAATACGGCATAATAATTTTTACTGAGTTCGTTTGGTAGATCTCTATGTTCGAGAATTTTTTCAAAATTTTTCACCCATTATGTAAGTTGGAACATATTTTTAAAAAATAATTACCTTTTTTTGCAAAAGTTCAGCCCCCCCTTGGATTTTTGGAATAATACTCTAGCAAATATTTTTTTATAACTAATAAAATACTTTAACGCTCATTTCGTGTAATTTCCTTTAAGGGCATTTTTAACATGTTTATCCGGCTAGACCCTTTATGATAAGTGCAATTATTTTTACTAACAGCGACCTCAAGGTTTAATAATTTTACCTGCACCAAATTTTAGTAGGCTCAGGTGCAGAAATTTGCACCAACACTAACGTTCATTGCAAACAATCACGATAATACCGATCTTTCGTTGCAGTTGGTGTATAAATCTTTACTAAATATCTACCAGTACTTGCATTACTGACATTAATTTTGAGGTTTTGTTAAGCCAATGCTCAAAACACTCACACCAACGTCCAGCCGACGCGCGACGCTGCCAAACGACTATAGTTATTAGTATCTATTACATCAATCAACAACGTCTAACCAACGTTAGAAGGGTACCCAAAAATTACTTAAACCTACTTAGTCAGTTATAGTTGCGGAAACCTATATTGTGACAGGACGTGAGGAGCAAGACGCTACATGTGGGCGGGAAATGTATAACACATGACATCTTCCGTCTTTTACACCGCTCACAATAAAGCGAGAACGATATTGCAGTGAGTTGTGTAATAGCGTAATATAAGTAATAATTATTTTATATCTGTTTATTTGCAGGTGGATTTTTTGAAAATAATTTCAGAAGTTATTTGATGTAGAAATATTTTGAACGTGGGAGGCCTCTACGTCTGCATCTTATTGTGTTTGTGAAAATGAAAGTGATAGTGATTACAGTGCTAAAGAAAATCAAAGTTAATTAGTGTTTTGGGTAAGAAAAAATCGGCTACATTTGAACGAGCAAGCGAAACAAATTTTCATTAATGTTTACAATAATTTTTGAAGCGACGAGCAAATGAATCTAATTTGTATGATTTGGATGTACTAGGTGAAACAGCATCTCTGACTAACGTTCCCCGTCCCACAATACACAAACTGGTGAAAGAAGGTGCCCTCCCAAATAAACAAAGATCCAACGCTAGTCAGTCGATAACTCTGGACATTTCACTAGCAAAACTTTTAAGAACTTTAGTTTATGATGCATATCAGAAAAATGAAATCCTAACTATTGACGTGTAGACAGAAAATTAAAAGAAATGGATTATCATCTAAAATATACCAAGAGAACTTTAGGAACTTGGCTGAGAAAAAATTGGATTTAAATATCAAACTATTAATAAACTCATGGCGATTATGGAAAGCAGACGAATAGTGGATTGACTACATTCATATCTAGAAGAGATAAAACAACTCAGAAGGGAAAATAGACCAATTTATTATCTAGATGATACTCATGATACCGTAAAAAAAGGATGGACTGATGGATCTAGGAAATGTCAACCAATCTCATTGCCTTCTAATAAAGGGACTTGGTTGATTCTATTACACTGTTAATCAGTTGATGGATGAGTTGATAATGCATTGAAACTGTGCTGAAAAAAACATGGAAGACTGTAACGTGGATTATCACAAGAACATGAAGGGAGAAATATTTGAGGAATGGTTTGAAAACACCCTAATTCCAAAATTAAAATCGAATAGCATTATTGTTCTTGATAATTCGAGACAACTAATAAAATTCCTAACAAGAGTTCTACTAAGCTGGAGTTACAAATTTCTTTAATGGAACATAATCTCTATTATGAGGAAAATTATAATAAAGCACAACTGTTCCTGCAAACGAAAAATTATGAGAATTATATTATAGATAATGTAGCGGAGAGATATAGCCACAAAGTGTGCGGATTACCGCCATATTTCTGCATATTCAACCCGATTGAATTAATTTGTTGTTAATTGAAGAAAAATTTCAGAAACAGAAATATTTTAAAAGTCGTAGAGTTAATTCAAAATAAAGTGTCGAAAATTGACATGGAAGATTGGGAAAAAAATTAGGAAAGTAATTACAATTGAGGATGATTATTTAAAAATTGCCAAATTTCATACAAATAGTGGAAATCAATTTATTATAAATTTGAACGAGCATAGTAGTGCATATGAAAATGAAGAAGAGGGTGAGAAGGGCGAGAATTCAGAGAAAGAAGCAATGTGAGGCGAGGTAAAGTGAAGTGATGTGAAATGATGAAGTGAATTTTGTGATGTCAGCTGCATTATTTAATTACGTTTTTGTGCTTTCGTAGTTCACTGCTTTCGAAACATTCTTTTTCAGGATATTATTATTTATTAATATTATTATTTTTTTTTATTTTGACAAAAATTAGTCTTTCTGTTTTTATTATAGTAATAACTTTGCTATTAGAATTTATTTTTTAGTTTATTTATTGAGAAAAATATTTGTTTCTGTTACTATTTTGAGAGCATATTTTTCGTTTTTATGTTGTTTTTAAAGGTTTCTTGTTACTTTTTAATAATCTCTTTGTTCTAACTAATATTCCACACCCATCCTTTCCTGGCAAGAAATGCTCATACCTCCTCGCAGTTCTTGCTGGGTAGTAATAATTTTTATTAAGCGATCTTGAATACTGTAACTAATGTGTAGTCAATGCGTTAAATTCAATACTTTTATGTCAAGTTAATACTTTTTTTGTACAATTGTTAAATTGTTGCTATCTAACCTGAGCACAAAAACCTACAGTTAAATCCTGCTCTGCGTTCTGTAGAGTCTTACCCTGAACGTCCGTCACAATATCTGTTTCGCACACTATACCAAAGTCTAATCAACGTTGGATATGATCTGACACACCCAACGTATTAAGTACATTTCTGACGTCAAACCAACGTTGGTAAATGTGTTAGACGCAAATAATAGGTTTGCGAGGGTCAAGCTACGTTGACGTTGTATTATAACTATATAATGGAAGGAGCTGCTTGACTACTATTTGTAATAATTCTGACGTTGAAATTAGTAAAAAAAGAGTCGGTAGTAGGTGAAATGTTACCTGGGAATACAAACAACTAAATTTTAGCACAAATCTGTGATAATAATTGTCCCATTATTTATTGTCCACAACTGTACATATAACCAATTAAGTATAGAGATACAAATTATATAATATTATTATTAAAAATTACTGATGGTTGGCACTTCCATAAGAAACGCAATCCTTTAATTTATTTACACTAGTGTCTTGTAAATTTATTTATATACAAAATGATTCAAATCTTTTCCCCTTTTTGAAGGGAATCATTTTAAATTCGGATACGTTTAACGATAGAAACGCTATTTTTGATATGTTGACCATATTGTTCACTTCTGTTCTAACCGAAAAGTGCATTGACTTTACCGTTAAAAATGCGTAAAAATATTATCCAATAGAAATAACCGGCAAATATAATAAATTTTCAGTAAGAAATAATTTTTTTTGTTTTGAATTTTTATTCCATACTATACCAACAATATATTACAATAAAATATAAGATACGTAATGATATATTTTTTTTATTTCATTTTTAACTATGTTGTATACATATATTAACTATTCATGTTTCAATGATAAATTAAACAACTGATCTTAATAATTAAAGTTTGCAGAAAGTTCACCTAAACAATAAAGAATTAAAATAATAAATAACTTATAATTTCTTGGCAACATATTTTAACGAGATATTTATAGTTTCCTCACAAAGTAATATAATCCAGACGAAAGTAATTAGTTAAACTTATAGAAGAGTTGTTTTAAAATATATACATTTACCTATTTTTTTCTTTGAAACCATCTACTTGCTAATCGTCAGTTTTTGTTTGCTTAATACGCGATGATTTGTTTGAAGAAATTAAAGATTTTCCAAGGTTCTATTATTGTTCTAAAATATACCTTAACGGTCAATTTTATTTATTAGTATAGGGAAACATGCCGACAAAGAAAATCAACCATCTTGTAGTTGTTATATTGCATGTAATTTGCTTCATTAATTTTCTGAATATACATTGGAGCAAAACCTTAACTGCATTAAGTAGCCATAGTTTTGGAAATTGATGAGTATGCAAAATAGATGGTTAGGGTGGTGTATATACCAAAAGTGACTCGAATAGACACAGAACCCAAATCGTCCATTAATGTGCATCAATATGCGTAGCAATCAGGCAAAGCAACAGAACTAGCATTCAGTAACCTCAGGAAAATTACCCAGTCCTTCCAAAGTAAAGATACTTTAATAGCGAATTTTCTTGACACTGAGGAAACTCTCATCTGGAGAAGGTAATCCACAAAGCAAGACTGTCCCTGTGGACATGTAGAATTTGTGGAAAATCATTACAGTTTGGTATTTTCAGTGCTGTAATAATTTTATGTGGATATTAAGAGACATGAAGTTGAAAACGACTGGAGCCGTACGAGAAACGTCATTTGGAAAATATCCCTTGATGGCCTCTTAACAAATGCAGACAGACAAGTACCGAAGATACTTTGACTACGGGTGCGCTAATCAAACGAAATATTGGTAATAATAAATGAAATGATAACAAGGCAGTTTCTGTTATTTCTAACTACTGTCACAGTACCGTTGAACCACTTGATAAGTTTTCTAAAAATCGATTGAAATTTACTCATAACTAGACGTTATGCGTATAAAGAGAAGAAACTCGTCACTATTTCAATGCCAAAGCTTATCCAACAATATAACGCACATATGGGTAGAGCTGATGTGCTGGATAAACAAATTTCCCTTTACAAAACCAGAAAAAGATCTAAAAAGTGGTGATGGCCCAACTCAAATTTTAGACATTGCTGTGGTAAATAATTTTTCAAATAGCATGAAAATGTTTCTTTAGTGGATATGCGAACATTTTTATAGCATGTTTTGTATTTCTAATTTAAAAACTAGAAATTATTTAACTTTTTACTTTCCTGCTGCTTCTAGAAATTATAAATTTAGGTCACCTGCCTTATCGATGACAAGAAATTAAAATAATTTTCAACAGTACTACGAAATTTTTGGTGATTCATTTAAAAAATGTACCAACTCAAATTGCAATATATTAAAATTAATATTATTGTTCATTTTATAAAAGTACTCATATGTAAGTTATCATTAATAACTTTTGTTTAGCTCAATTCATTTAGATTACTTTAGGTTAGTTTAGTTGAGTATATCACTTTAGATAAGTTAGCTTAATTTATTTTATAATTCCAGAGAAGTTTATTTTCTTACTTCACAGATTTTTGTTTTCAGGGGATAAGGTGTACAGGGTACTCATGTATATTTTGAACTACCCCTTAACTCATTTATGTTTGACTAGAAAAAATATATTAATATGGATTTTAATGTTTCTTTTGAAGATTCAAAATATGCTCTCTGAAAAATAATTCTGAGTTGTTATATAATATGCTGAAAAAAAGACGAATAACAACACAAAAATAAGTTTTATTAAATAAAACATAAAAAAACAAAGAGCCTAACAATCAACACAATAAAAACAAAACAAAATAAACATTACAAAAACTGTTAAAATGATTACAATTTTTTCTCTAAACATAAACGATATCTTTTCTTTAAATTCTTGACTATTGATAATAAAATTTTTTTGTAAAACTTTAGATCATCAGCATAAAGTGGTAAAGATTATCGTGTGTACCAAGTTTTTTCAATTTAATATACTTAGAGGGTAGATGACCTTTATCAAATGTTTTGGAAAAGTCAGTATACACAGCATCTACTTGAATTCTGTTATCCATTGTCTCAGTTACATCCTATATATAAGGTAATAATTTGGTTATTACAGAGCAGTCTCGAAAGAAATCATGTTGTTGCTCAGTAATTGATTTTTTTAAATTGGAAAAAGATTAACTTTATCAAATGCTTTAGAAAAGTTAGTATACACAGCATCTATTTGAATTCTATTATCCATTGCCTCAGTTACATCCTGTATATAAGGTAACAATTTGATTATCACAGTGCGGCCTCGAAAGAAACCATGTGTTTTTAAATTGGAAAAAAATAATTACGAAAATCCTTCGACATTTCACCAGGTGTTGACAATATGGAAGTCGGCCGATAGTTAGATACCTTATTTTTATCGCCACTTTTATGTACAGGTATAATTGTAATTTTTTCCATATTGTCGGAAAAAGTCCCTATGGGAGTGATTTATTAAATATTATTAGCACTATTATTGAGTTTCCATAGGATTTAATAAATATAGCAGGAAGTCCACCATGTCCTGCACCTTCGTTTAAAGATAAAGTGCCTATTGCAGCTAGTATTTGTTTCTCTGTGATACTATGCATTGTTACTAATTTTGGGAATGTTCTAATTAACAGAAACCACGCGCGCGTAAACAAATCTAAAAAATCCTTTTCGCAGCCACTGTCTAATAGCAACGTCTGGTTATGCGATTTGTGGAACAATACATTTTCTTTATAGCTTTCGCATTGTATTTTGGGACTAAAATTAGATTCCGGAGTTAAGAATTTTAAGACTGTGGCTAGGACAAGAAAATTATTCGAACAGTTGGCAATTTCTTAATTTACGACTTATTCATGACTTTATTTGTTTTATTTTCGGTATTTTAAGACTCGCATTAAAACATAATTAATTTCGGTTAGATGATAGATGTAGGTCATTGTCTCGGTTTGTAGTTATGAAAACAAGCACTTGAACCGAACGATTTTTTTTACTGTAATTTTATTTCATATGTTTGTGTAATGCTTTAGTTAAGCTTTTGTTATTTATTTTAATACTAAAATTAAACCCATAACATGTACACATTATGTGTTCATAAGAAGACGCGCACTTAAACGTATTAAGCTTCTCACCAGATAATTTTTGAAATTTTGAAAAATTTGGTATGATAATCCTCAAATGCCAAATTTACTCAAATTTAGAACTAGTTCGACCACCTCGACCTCGAGACTTAGTCCATCTGGGGACATTCAGAGTAAAGGGTTTACGCAAACAGAATTTATCATGGTACAGAAGATTTCAAGAAAGCTTCAGCTATTAAGGCCAAATAGTCTATGTAGTATTTTTTTACCAAAACAGTAGTCACTCATCAGGAAATAAATTAGAAGAACTTTTAGGCAATCTAAATGTCAAAATTAGAATAAAAATAAGGTCGGGGATTTACGAAATTTGTTGCCAGGACTATTGTCAAAAGTATATTGGGCAATCAAGATAATCAATGCAGGCCAGGGTAAATGATCATAAGGTACATCTCAAATATGGAAGAACAGAAGAAGTCTAATATTGCCCAAAATGCGTGTGAGATCAATCATAAAACAGATATTGGAAATTAGCAATTTAAGGTTAATTAAATTTATAATGAGTAATATACAGCTGGATGCATTTGAGCCTTGAAAATTACTAATTGGAAAAATAGTATGAATAGTGAAACCTATTCTAAATAATCCACTTTACTGGTTTGTGCGTCACGGTGACAGCACACTGACGTTACCGCTATTAGGTGGTCTCGGTTCGTCGAACCGAAATGAGAGTCTAGGTACAGAGGTGGCTGGAGTACAGCCACTGTCTTGCGCTGGCGTCACACGTGCCGATTTATAAGTGATTTACGCTGCAGTCTTATTTGAAAGGTTAATGCGTGAGGTTGTACCTATAAATTATACATAATATCAAACGCGCCAAAGGGTAAAAAACGACCGTACGCGGACACAGGAAATAAATTTATCAGTGAATTTCCGGATTTATTCTATGACGGATGCAAAATAATTTGTAAAGTTTGCAATCAACACTTAATGTGCTGGCACAAAACAGATTGTCATCGTCACATCAATACCGTGCAACATCAAAATAAAAAAAATGGCATGCCTTTGACAACTCAGTTTATGTTTGATTTATTGTTAATGTTAATAGCCTGTAATATTCCACTACACATACTGGATAAACAACCATTTCGGGAGTTTTGGAATAAATACAATCCCCAGGTGAACTTACCAAGTCATACATCGTTACGTAGATATATTCCAGCTGTTCGTGAAGACATTGTAAATATAAAAATTTATTTTAAATATTATAGTACGTGTACTGGACCCTCTTAAACCAACATTTCCACTTTTACTAGCTAGTAAACGACTAACTGCGTGTACTGGCGAAATAATTACGCGTGTGGTGTTGGAGACATTCGAAAAATTTGAACTTTCAACAAGTCAAGTATTGATGTTTGTGACTGATGGTGCCGCGACAATGCGCGTGGTAGGCCGTTCTCTTCAAAGAGACAATTGTAGGTTTTTACATGTTACGTGTAAAGTGCATGCGTTACATCTTGTGGCAGAAACGATTCGTAAATGTTTTCCAGAGGTAGATGCATTAATAGCAAATACAAAAAAAAGTATTTCTCAAATCTCCTAAACGGCTTCGAGCATTTCACAGACAGTGTCCTGGTATCCCTAAACCACCAGAGCCGATTCTTACACGTTTGGGAACGTGGTTGAAAGCGGCTTTTTATTATGCTGAATATTTTCAACACATAAAAGCTGTGATACTACAGTTCAACCCTAACGAGGCTGCAGCTATTAGGGAAAGCCAGACAAGATTTCAAGACGTTTCCCTTGAAACAGATTTAAAAACTATTAATAACAATTATAGAGGACTACACGACGCAATAGAAAAATTGCAAAAAGAGTTCGTTGTCGTTAGTGGAATCGCTGCAAATAGTGAACGACGTAAATACACAGCTACAGGCTATAAATGACGCAAAAAAAAATCGCATTAGTGAAAAATTCGAGAGTGTATTACAGAAAGATCCTGATTTTAGCAAATTAAGACAAATTTGTGATGGTGCATCTACAACTTCGTTATGTGAGTTCACAGATTGTTTCACTTATGCCTGTATTACATCCGTAGATGTCGAACGGTCATTTTCAAAATACCAATATATTTTTTCACCAAAGCGAACATCGCTGACGGAGACAGCTGTAGAAACATACCTGATGCTATTATACTATAAATCTTCCCCACTTTGTGATGACGACAACCAAACTACTTCATAAATCTGCTTAAAAGGGTGAGTTTTATACAAATTTTTATAAAATGTCACATTATTGTTAAAATTTATTTCCATTTATTGTACTTATTCAAGGATTATGATATGATGTAAACATATGAGTCATATAACGGCTCTGTCGGCCAGGTGACCTCGGCCAGCTTTACAGATAACAGTGTTAGTATAAGTTTAGTGTGAATTATCTCTAGTTGCTGCCAATTTGTTTGACGAAACGCTCGTCGAGTGTAGTATTGTGTGAGTGTTTTGTGTTAATAAAATCTAAAATCAGTTTGTAAGCATTTTTAATGCTAGCATCCTTTCAATTTACCAATTCGTATTTTTTACTAGTTTTTTAGCGGTTTTACTAAGTTTTTGCTAATTTCTTAATAAATGAAAACTTATTCATATACGTGTAACATTTTTTATATATTGTTTGACTATTATCGACTACAAAAGTATTACTTATGTATATAATATTAATAATAATTATTTTCCTATAAAACTTACAACAGAATTTTTGCAAAAATAGAATTTACAGTCACTCTGTATTCTTAAAGCTATATTTTATTTATTTATTTTTTATTTCAAAGTTACACGAAATTTTTTCTACCTAGAGATAATTTTTATTATATATGTATTTGTACTCGGTGCCTACACTTACCTGCGTCAGTGTATAAACGCCTCTTAACAAGTCCATCCCTGTGAAACCGTCGTCTTTATGACGTGTTCTTCTGTAAGGTCTGGGATCGGGATAGGGTTTTTTTCTAGTTCTTAAATTCTGGTGAGCATGAGTACGGTAGAATATTCGCTCCTTATGAATACGCTCAGTCTTGGCTCTTCCCATCTGGGATATTGCATAATGCAACGGTCCATTACTTATGGAATATAGAGGGTGCATTGACTAGAAACAAAAAAATTATATATTAAAATTTTAATCAAATATCCGCTAGTATTAAGTATACAACTAATGTACTTATTTCGCGAAGAAATAAGTCAGCTATAAATTCAACTTTTTAATTGATTAGATATTGCAGGACATAATGTCGACTGCGCAGTTTAGGTTATTGAATTGTTAAACATATACAGAGGCTACCATTTTTTATATTCGTTCGCGCGGTTGACAAAATAAATGTCTTTGTCTTACTCCAGCTCTAGGAGTATGGAAATTTAACATATTTAAAATTTGAGTACGGTTTTTAATGTTATGAATGATCTTATGCAAAAAAGTCACATAAGCTTTTAAGCGTCTATACTCAAGTATGTCGAAACCAAAATTCGCGAGAAATTCGTATTAAAGGAAACCAATAGCAGGATATAGCATATTTTAAAAACTTGGGTTGAATTTCTTCCAAATTATCAATATATATAACGTAATTAGGACACCATGTTCTGAGTAACAGCGGCTAAAGGTGGTAGGTATAAAGTAGTTTCAGTGTATCAATATTATGCATTCTGCTTCTAATTAGAAATCCTACAGCTTTTTGTAGGTCTTTGTGATAATAAATGTATTGTGGCTGTTAAAGGAAAACTTTTTATCAAAAATAACTCCCAAATCACACAAAATGTCAGGTCATGAAAGTATGTAATTATCGATAGAGTAATCGAAATGTATAAAAATTTTTTTAGTAAAGTACAACATTGGGTTACATTTCTTGATCTTTAAGAGTAAATTATTTTGTATGCATCAGTCCTTGACAACAATTAAATTTTGCCATAGTTCAAGACATTCATCGATACTTGCTATTCTGAAAAAAAAAATTAAATCATAGCATATACTAGTCAATAGGTATGGCTGTCAACAATATCATTAATGAATAATACAAAAAAGCGAGGTTCTATTCTTGATCCTTGGGGAACGTTCAAGGAAATATGTGTCTGAAATAAACATTATAGTATATTTTACTAATATTAGAACTTAATGGGAGTGGATCAATTAAAACAGAAAAGTTACCATTTTAATTTAGTATTTAGTATCCTCAGGGCTAGTTAAATTGAGTTTTTCTTGTTCATAATTAGTAATAAGTTAAAAGACAAATGAAAACTGATACAAGGCACATGTTGAAATAAATACAACAAAGAACACACAAGTGGTCTTTAACTTTTCAACAATACACAGCAAATATCATTTGCTAATTGCCCAATGTTGATGTTTCTATCAAAAACCGCAACACGTCAACAACATGCAGTTATATCAGTGACCCTTATAACCGTATAAAGACATTATTGATAGGAATAAGTTAACATTATATGTATAATTACAGGAAAACCTTTATAACCCCTTAATATTGTTATTTACCAAAGAGATAAACTAGCTTTTGTATTAATCTTATCTGCTTCCTTTTTCATCACACTTGTAAATGTTATAAAAACCAATTATAAGATATTTTAATTATTATTATCTTAGTACTTGTGGCCGAAGGCTATGCACATTAATCAAGTGTTCTTCCTGTAAATTTAAAAGTTTGTTTTAATAAAAGTTTACTTTTTAAAAAAGCCTAAATTTGCAATTGAAAACTTAACTGGCGCTGCGAACAGGATAGCGCTATCGAAAAAGGCTCTGTCCAATTCCTGGACATCCAGAAGAAAAATCAACTGTCGATAATTTCATCTGGAGCGACTCAACCCCGAGTACGAGAAGAAATCGTGCGAACACAAGAACTTGGAAAAGTAATGAACTTCATGCTTCCCTTCCTGTAAGTACAATTTCCACCTCATAGTTAATTCCTTAATCTTAAGAGCCTATATCAAGGTATCACTGTATGCAAATCTAAATTGCACACAAATCAATTATTTGTAAAATTTTCACATTCAATGAATAGAAAGTTGTCTGTAGAAATAATAGAAAATAAAAATCATCACTTTAAACCGTATCCACGAGTACGCAAATTAGAAACTATTATCGAAACCACAAGTTTTGATTCTAATCAAACTAACAATTTTGAAAATAATAGTGCAGAAATGACCGCTGTTTCCACCAACGATCTCTCAGTATTACTAAAAACAATACCTGACTTCAACCTTAATGTAACTTGCCGTTATTTATCGGAAATGTAGAAAGTGTTATTACAACCTTACAACAATTTGTGTTAACACCTTTCCACAATGCTCTAATTAAACAAGCCATATTAACCAAAATAAAAGGTCAAGCCGCAACAAATATTTTTCTAGAAAATACAACAGATTGGAGTAATATAAAAACTTCTTTAATTAAATATTACGGGGACCATTGAAATGAAAATTTATTGAGCTCGAATTTAAATCAAACAAAATCAAAATGAAACTGCCTTACAATTTTACCATAAAATTTTAGAAGCACAAAATGCTCTGATACAACACGCCCAATTGCACCTTACAAATGCTGTCATCATAGAGTACGAAATTGAAAAAATAAAAAACAAGTTTATGGCAATTTAAAATAGGTATACGTGAACCTTACCGTACGTTACTTCAGTATACACCACCTAATACTATCGAAGATGCTCTCATTAAATGCCAATAACACGACAATAATCTAAGAGCTATCCGTCAGCTACATAATATCCCTGTTGATAATAAACACATGTTGCCAAATAAAAACGTTTCATCTCACCCATTTTTAAAACGAAATGTTAACGACTTCATACCTTTCAGTAACAATTCATTCACATCAAGACAGAATACTTCGATCAGTTTCAACAAAGACACTTCAGAGACATAAATAAATCACCCCCTCAACGACCGACCTTCCCCACTAATAAGCAAGTTTTCGGAACTAACAGACCACCTTCTGGTCAGTTTGGACAGAAAAACTACACACCTACTCCTATGTCGATACAATCTACTAACCCGCATCCGCCATCACGACAATTCTCACAGCAAAATAAAAATTTTGTATCTCGTGAATTACATAATACAGAAACTAACTCAGAATTTCCAGAACAAATAAAAATTGAACCACAATACGCAGATTTAGACGAAAATTACGAACATTATTCAGACGAACAAGATTTTTCAAATTATAATCCTACTGAAACGATAGAGGAAAATCTTCAGATGAATGCCTCGGAACTACATACATCCACCTAAATAATATTAATTACAGTTCAAAACTTCCATTCTTTTATTTACCTGAGGAAAATTTTAAAGTCCTCATTGATACCGGAGCCACTGACTTCATTATTAATCCTAACAAAATTTCACAATTTAAAAACAATTTATTTTTCGAAAATTTTCACGTTACGGGACTTCATAAAACAATTCATTCCAATAAAAATTTAAAACTAAAATTATTTGAGGAATTAGGTATAAAAAATAATTTAAAGATAAGAATAATCCCCTGGCACAATCGATTTGATATTTTAATTGGATCAAGAGATTTATTAAAATTACAAGCCAACATAAATTATAAGGATAAAATCCTCCAACTACGAGATGTTGTCATCCCCTTTTATTTCGAATATAATAATACCCAACTAAATATAAAAAATACAACACCTCACGAAATTGTTATACCAACATCTATTGAAGATGGTGAAGTATATACACCAGAACAAAAATTCAAAGAAATAACTATCCCTGAATGTCTTGCAAAAACAAATGAAGGTTTAGCTAAAATCCCGTTTCATAACCCCAACCAAATCGAAATAAATTTTCAAGAACGAATAGAATTGCTCCCCTGCGAATATTTTGAAACCACAGCACCAAGTAAAGAAAATCAAAAATTAAATTTTTTTTGAACTACTTCGAATGCCCCATTTAAATAGCGAAGAAAAACAAAATCTAATTAAATTATGTTTTAAATTCAAAGACTGCTTTTACTCTGAAAATTCTTCAGACACCCACATAATATATAAATCTCAAAATTGTTAAAAGATAACATAATCAGACCTAGTATTTCACCATATAGTTCACCTGTATGGATTGTTTCAAAAAAGATGACGCTTCTGGGAAAAAGAAATATCGTATGGTCATAGACTACAGACGTTTAAATTAAGAAACCGTAGAAAATAAATATCCGCTTCCTAAGATCGAAGAAATACTAGATAACTTAGGTAAATGCACTTACTTTACGACTCTTGATTTGGCGCAAGGTTTTGATCAAATCGAGATGCACCCTGACAGTATCGAAAAAACCGCCTTTGCCGTAAGCAATGTTCCGTAAAGAATGCCGTTCGATTTAAAGAACACACCAGCCACAATCCAAAGAATGATGGACAATGTCTTATGCGAATACCAATATAAAACATGTTTTGTTTATATGGACGGCATTGTAAGCTTTTCAAAGTCCCTACAAGACCACCTTAACCAACAAATCTTTCAAAAACTTAGAGAGACAAACCTAAAAATTTAATTAGACAAAAGCGAGTTTTTACGGAAGGAAGTATCATTCTTGAGTCACGTAATAACACCTGATGGTATTATCCCCAATCCAATAAAAATAAAGTCTATTCAAAATTACCCTATCCCTAAGATAGTTAAGGAAATAAAATCATACTTAGAACTTGTCGGATATTACAGAAAATTCATACCAAATTTTGCAAAATTAACGCAACCTATGAAAATATGTTTAAGAAAAGATGAAATGATTAATATTTCTGACAACAATTATAAAGAGGCCTTTGAAAGCTCAAAAGAAGCAATCTGTAATGCATCTGTTTTAGCTTACCCCGATTTTGCACGGGCTTTCACTCTAACCACAGATGCCAGTAATGTTGCTATCGGTTCAGTTTTAAGTCAAAATAACAGACCCATTGCATTTTATAGTAGGACCCTAAACTCAGCAGAAAAATTTACTCAGTTATAGAAAAAGCATTGCTTAGTATTCTGACCTCATCAAGACATTTTCGTTCCTATTTATTCGGAAAACATTTTATGATCGAAACTGACCATAACCCTTTGGTACGGTTGTCAAAAATCAAGGAGCCAAACTCGCGTCTTATAAGATTGCGTTTAAAACTCGAAGAGTTTGACTTTACTATCAAATACAAGAAAGGCAAAGAAAATTACATTGCCGATGCCCAGTCTCGTATCGAAATTAATTTCAATGAAAACGAATCAATTGCCCCCAATTATCAGGATACGCCTGATCCTAGCGAATTTGACGAATATATTGATAGCCTACTAGAAAACTGACTTACCTCAGATAAGTGCTAAAGACCGAAATGAATTAATTAAAACATGTCATTCAATAAATCAAGACGATAACGGACTAGTAATATCCATTACAGCACACCCTGTAAACCGTTTTAAAAACCAACTCGTAATCCTACAAGAACCAGACGCAACAGAAGATTCAGTCACTCGCGAATATTTGTTCGATAAAACCAAAACAAGATTAACGATAATAATACCCCTAACGATACTGAACAGTCTATATCGGAAATCTGCAGAAATCGCGTGAACCGACACCACTGCATGCCTATTTATACCAGGCGAACAACTCAAGAGAACAGTACTAAAACTTTTCAAACAAATTTTAAATTCCTCTGTTAAACTGCTAATCTCATCGAAAAGACTGACAGACACTAGTCTCTCAAAAAGAAATAATTAATCAATACCATCAAGAAATGCATAACGGCATAAACGAACCCTACCTACATTTAAAACAACAACATTATTTCCCCCCGAATGCAAGAATTAATTGCAGAAATAATAAACCACTGCGATTTATGCCAACAAGCAAAATACGAAAGAAACCCTTACAAACCCCAACTAAAAGGCCATATGATATCTAATAAACCTTTTGACACGATTCATATTGATACCTTTACATACAAATGTACAAAGTTCTTAACAATTATAGATACCTTTTCAAAATATGCACAAGCATATGCAATAAGATCAAATACGGCCCCTGAAATATTTAATAAATTACGGCATTTTATCATCATCATGATCGACCCAAACGTATAGTTTGCGACCAAGGGACTGAATTTAAAAACAGAACCCTCAAAGAATATTTTAGTATGCTGAATATAGAAATCCATCACACCACTGCATACAACCCAAACTCAAACTCCTTTATTGAACGCCTTCACTCTACTATTTTAGAAAAACTTAGAATAATTAATATCAAAAACCCCAACGAGAAACCTAGCAATCAAATGATAACTGCCATTTGGATATATAATCAGTCTATACATAACTCAACTGGTTACTCCCCCTTTTCAATATTATATGGACCTTACCAACACGAACTAAGCTTTACTATGTCAGACGGCTTATACGAAAACTATAATTTAAAACGAAAAAAATTACTTAAGACCATTTATAAACCAAATACACGAAAAAAATGTTAACCAATGAACAAAAGGCCCTAAATAAACAAAATGAAAGACGAGAAAAAATTCCAGACATTATGACTGACGAAGTTTACGTTGAAACTCCAGGAAGACGAAGTAAACATCAACCACTATATCAAAAGGCCCAACTAACTAACCAAATTGACAGTACCATTGACATTAAAACTAACAAAAATATTATTAGCAATAGGAACATTTCGAAAATAAAAAGAATAAGGAAACAAACTTCTTTTCAGTCTGATAACGAGGTTAAGCCAGGCCCTTCAAATCACACCGAAACTAACGGCTTCTACCAAGAACCCCTAGGAATTGCAAAGACTCTCATCTTCTACCACACCTTTTATTTTTCTTAAAAGCTACAGACTATCAATGACTATTTTCTAAAGACACAAAACAACACGAACGAAATATTACAACTATGCGAAAAAACATTCCCAGACACAAACAAACAATTACAGTAGCAACTTAAAACCAAATTAGGAAAAATTGAACATAAAATAAATAAGATTATAGCACCTACGCGAATAAAGAGGAGTTTATTTAACGGCCTAGGAAATGCTATCAGATTTGTTATAGGTAATCTTGACCAAAATGACTTAGAAGATATTAACCGAAATACTAAACTTTTAGCGGACAATCAAAATAAAGTATACAAGCGATTATCGCAAACTGCAACATTGCTCTCAAAATTAAATGATAAATTCCACAAAGAATTAGAAACACTCGAAAATAACCAACAACACATTGTTTCAGTTTTAAACATACATAAAAATCAAATTATACAACTATTCTTTCTACAACAACAAAAAGAGATACTAAACTCATTTGAAAATCAAATAGATATTTTAATTAGAACAATTACGATTACTAATCAAGAAATCCCCAATCTGGAAATAATAACTTTTAGAGAATTACAAGAAATTCAAGGTGAATTATCCAATAATTACGAAAAAAATACTTTAACTGCACACGATAAAAATCACCCTTTGGAAATTTTACAAAACTCGAAATTAGGAATTATTGGTATAAACAAATTATTGGTTATAGCTCTAAAGATCCCCATCCTCAATCCTGTCTAGTATAATGTTTCCAAACTCTATCCTATACCCAATGAAGAACATATTTCCCTGATACCCTCAGCGAAGTTTTACCTGAGAAACCACCTAGAAGACAGATGGACAGTCGATTGCCAGAGCATCATAGGATCCTACATGTGCAAGAATTTACTTACAAATCAGTGTGAGATGTTTCAAAACCTTATGACCTTCGACCTTCATATGCGCAGAGGCATAACTCAGGCCATCAGCTCAGTTACGCCACTTTCTAAAAACATTATATTCCGTCCTTGAATATGTAACGAAGCATATGGCAGATAGCTGAGTCGATGTTTTCAAAATATACTTATACCGTGGAATAGGCTCTGCCTTTGGCGCGTTTCATGGTTCATAAGGTTTTGAAATACCTACGAACGCAAAACTATTGTAGCTTCGCAGAAGTTCAAGAGGCCGACGCTTACAAATTAAAATCGCACGGAATTCTAACTACATTTTCCACACCTAAGGAGGTTATCGAAAAATGTCAAAATATTATATTACGACACATCCTCCAAATGAATAATCTAATAAGCTCACGATGCCCAATTATAATCGACAACAATTTAATATAAATCAATAACGAAACTATCAGGTTACAAATTCAAGATGACACACCACTCACCTTACCTGAGCCAACATACAAACTAAAATTGCAATCTTAACACCTGAACGAGATCAACCGATTAAAGGAAGATTTAATCCCGCTAGAAAAGGAACTCCTGCTGAACGATTCAGTCTTTAATACTACCCACGCCAGTGCAACAGCTATCATAGCAATCTTTTGCATTGCATCTATTACCCTCTTGTGTATTTTTAGACGAAGAATACGACAACTTTTATGTGCCAAACAACACATCATCCAATTGGACCCCCTAAGGATAACGACGCTTTAGGAATCTGAAATACCCTTTGACGAGGACGTCAAAAACTGATGATGGAGGAGTTATATCAGTGACCCTTATAACCGTATAAAGACATTATTGATAGGAATAAGTTAACTATTATATGTATAATTACAGGAAAACCTTTATAACCCCTTAATGTTGTTATTTACCAAAGAAATAAGCTAGCATTTGTATTCATCTTATCTACTTCCTTTTTTTGTCACACTTGTAAATGTTATAAAAACCAATTTTAAGATATTTTAATTACTATTGTCTTAGTACTTGTGGCCGAAGGCTATGCACATTAATCAAACGTTCTTCCTGTAAATTTAAAACTTTGTTTTAATAAAAGTTTACTTTTAAAAAAAGCCTAAATTTGCAATTAAAAACTTGACTATGCCATAAGATTGGTGTTTCATTTAAAAAATATGTACATTTTGTTATTCCCTGTGTTGAAGGCTTTGAAAATAGAATCTTAATCTTTGAAAAACGATATGTAAAATTAACTTTAAAACATTGAAATATGTTATGAATTAATTAACTACGGGTAAAAGTTTTATAGAAGCCACTCTGTTATATATTTGAAAAGTGATAATTTTCAATAAATTATTTTTGTGTTTTATTAGGCATCTTGTATGATCCGAAAACAAACAAAAGATATTTCATCTCCCACGATAATTAATATCTATGAAATATTTTCAGACTTCAATTTCAAAATAAAAATGAAAAATTAGTAAAATTTTTTTAAATAATTACATTTCAAATATCACTCATACATTTTTGTTAAAAATAGGTACACGTTATTAATATGAACCATTCATATCGTACAAATATACATCGAATAATTTCATTCAGATATTAAATGAGAATCATTACCCACTTTTAAATAATGGAATAAAACAAATAAAATGATGAACAGGTTTCTATCTTGTTTATGTGATTTCGATTTATATCATAGAAACTAGAATTTACCTCAAAATACAAATAACATATACGAGAACGTTCTTCTTTCCCTCATATCATTGGAACTTACTTCTTTCAGAGGTTGTAATTGTGCTTCTTTAAAAAACAATAATAAATATTACAGTCAAATTCACATAACCTATGTTTTAATGTAAGAAATCTGATATCACCAAAATATTATCATAGAAGTAAAATGTGTTTTTTATAAATACACGCACACTGTACCACACACTGTAAACAATTATGTAGTAATTTAAAACACAACGGCCAATGCAATCAAACCAGCTGTCGAACTAGTATCAGAACAATTGTATAAACAATCTGTCTATTTTCAGGGTGCCATACTAAACATCTTGTAACGTAAAGTTTCTCTGTTTTCAGTAATGGTATATAAAGACAACAATGAAGTTTGTTATAGTGTTCATTTCGGAATGAAGAGAAAATGTTTTAAAACCTTACGGTTTGCCTTGTGTATAAAAGAAATTTTTCTTCCACATGTGACTGATTCATTTAGAAGTCACTACTAAAACTTACTTTACATATAAAGATACAACTTTTGTTTCCTTTCTAATGTGAAAAAACTTAAGTAAACAATACAATTTTGATATTAATATTTTGACACCGTCTATAATATACTTAGCGATATTTTATCAAGATGCTTTATTAAAACAAATGAGAAAATATTAGAATATTTATTTTCCTGTTATGTTATCTCACTGTTAGAATATAAAAATTAAAAACCGTCATCATAGGTAAAAAAAGAAATATAATTTGTCTGTTATCTTACCAAAAATATAAAATTATTTCTTCAAGGTAAATTCATGTAGGTACTGGAACTATGAGTAAAAATACAAGCATGATAAGTAACCAACTAAAACTAATTAAGTGAAATTACTAAATATTCGTTTGTATTTATGAGGTATTAAGCGTATATGACTTAAACAACATGGTACTGTTTACTTACATTTACAATTATATTACTCACCATTATAAACAAAATTTAAACAGAAACCGAAAATTCACAATGTATTTGTTATTATACCTCGAGAAAATTAAATTAGTTCTCCGACAATGTCAAAGCAAAACTCTTAACTGAAATTTATGTTTACAAACATTCAATCAAAGCCTTGTTTACAAACAATGGCCACCACCTTAACTTCTGTTCAGTTCAACTGATTGATTGAAAGTGTTCTCGTAGTAATTAGCCACAAAATTATTCTTATATTGGTTTAATTTTAGGTTTTTATTAGCACTTGAACAAATAATCAGTAGGAAGTGCTGGAATTTGATCTTCAATAAGCTTGATGAAGGCACGCTTCAACTGACTGAAAATTATTTAATTTGTTTGTTTTACTCGATGGAAGAACAGAGAGTTACTTGTAACTATTCTGAATTTCACTACTTTGTATTTTTTTAATTTTAAGATATTTTTTCTCCAGGCCGACGACCCTCTTGCAAACAGGAGTTAATCGGGTCAACTTTGTTTCACATACCAAGGAGGTTTCTTGTTATTTTAGAGAGATCTGTTTGTTTACAATATTTGTAAATCACCTATTATTTTTTATAAATTCTCACTAGGCTTTCTGTCACCTCAAAGAGATCTGGATTTAGCTTCTTGTAATCTTAGCAAGCTCATTTTAGTATTTGTTGAAATCATAACAAGATAGGGATAGTGTTTAAAATGGCTGTTAATCCACTATTTATTAATTTTCTTGAAGAATTTAAAAACAGAAAATCACTATAAAATTTTTTTATTTTATTCTATAGGTAGGTAAGTACTTCAAATACATAAAGGGTGCTTCTGAAATAGGGTTCCAAACTTCTACAACATGTAATACTCGTCAGAATAAGTCAAGTAGTTCTTATAAACATGTGGCACCCCTAGAGAGTTCATATGAAATTTGTTTTTTTCTATTATTTGAAGATGGTAAGAGATAATTAGACAAAATGTTTGGTATCTATTCGCTTAAATTTTAATGAAGAATAAGATGCGCTAGTTCAATGTTGGTTATTAAAATCATGGGCGTCTTTTACTTTTACTATAAATTTAGAATTTTTGGACATTTTTACTTAAAGAAGGCCACCCTTGTTTAAGTCGATATCGGCAACCACTATCGAGTAAATTGAGTTTGAAAATTATCATGATACATGGCGGTAAAAAGAATAAAGTAGCAAATTAGAAATGTTACTATTTATTAGAAGGAAAAAGTATGCAGCTATCAACGAAGAAAGCAGTAATTAATGTAAAACAAGAAATTAGGACTAGCAACACGTTTGCAGCATTTAAAGTAATGGTGAAACTAAACTGTAATAATACAGCTCTAATTTTGACATAACAAATACAACATTTTAATTGTAAAGACCCGAAAAATAAATCAGGATAACTTTTCGAAATGACTGCCTCCTATTTGGATGCATAGTGTAGTCCGACGTTCTAATGAATTGCTAATTCTTTAATTGGTGGACGTCAAAAATGTTTTCTTATTTTTTACCGTTCTTCAAATAATAGAAAACAAATTTCATCTTTAAAGGCCTCTAGGATTCCCTACGAGTGCGTTTTATATCACATGTTTATAAGAACTTTTTGATGCATATTACACACATAGAGGTTTGGAACACTATTTTAATAACACCCTGTATTATTAATTCTTAAAATTTTAGACAACTTTTAAAATTACAATTCAGAAATATAAGAGATACAAGCAAGCTGTTTGAGCTGTCAAGTAAAAATGTATCAAACCATTTCGTTTAAATAAAATATCGGCACTGCGATTAATTCAAGAGTTGGAAACATTTGTGGATGAAGCTATAAGAAAACATAGCAAGAAAGGAAACAGTACCATTTCATTTTTTTTCCTGCCTCGGGACATTTTTTTAAGAACAAAAATCCAATTAAAATCACGGAACAACTATCAAAATCGTGAAATTGTAAAAACAAAAACGCAAAATTTGAGGTTACGAATCGGAATATTCTTCTTTAAGAAATAATATGCTGTATACGATGTTGCCTAATTTAATTAATAACAATATTGCTATTGTCAAAACTATTAACAATACTTGTTATGGAGCATGAAATAGAATACCAGTTTGATAACTGACCTTTTAATAACAATATGGTTTTCAAAACAAGACTTTTATCAATAATATGGCGCCGTCGTGTGATGACGATGAAAGTGAGTCGTCAAATAAAAGCCAGAAATATATAAGAAATTGTGAGTTATGTAGTAGTCAAGTGCGTTCAGTAGTTAAATGTAAATTATGCAACTTTGGATTGCATACAAAATGTTCCGATAAATTGTCAAAAGTAATGAATTTGGAGAAAAACAATTGTGTATGTGAAACATGTTCACAAGGTCAGGATGAAGTAAACAAAACGGTCAATGACCAAGAAAATGAAACTCTAAATAGTGTAAAACGTGAATTAGAAATTTTACAAGACTTATGTAAAGAATTAAAAATAAACAGCAATCTACTAACCCTTAGGCTTAGTGAAATTGATAAAAGTTATGTATGTATTCAGAATAATTCGTTCCCAAAGGAATCTGTGAATGCAAACACAAGTAATTCTACAAGTATTCAAAAGATGGTTCTACGTCCTTCTTTTAGTCAAGTTGTTAAAAAAAGACTCAGCAGTTCTTATACTGGAAACAAAAACAAATACAAATATTGATATAAATACTTTTAAGAACAATGTAAATCTTGTTGACCTAGGTCCTGGCAGAACTCAAATTAGAAACACAAGAAATGGTAAAATAATAGTAGAATGCTTAAATAACGAACATTTGGACAACATAAAATCAAATATTTTAAAGTCAGCTAAGCAAAGAGTCACAATATGTTTGTTAGCTGGCGTAAGTGTATGATCGCAGAGACGTTTAAAATTATAGGATGTTTTAAATGTTCTGGTTATGGTCATTTCTCCAAAGATTTTAAAAAAACTTGAGGATATTTGTCCAATTTGTTCTCAAAATCATACAATAATATACTGTCCTAGAACAACCGCTAAATGTATTAATTGTAAAAACCACAATGAAAAATTTAAAATATGTCTTGATGAAAATCATTCCTCTAAAGAGGCAACGTGTTTAGTATATAAAACAAATAAACGCAATAAAAGTTAGAATAGAGTATTCAGAGCAATAGCCATTAATAAAAGAACAAGTCAGTACTAGAAAAAGTTTAACGATAATCCATCAAAATGTGCAAAGTATAAGAAATAAAATAGAAGATCTAGAAGTATTTCAACGGAAGAAGAGGCAGATATAGTTTGCATAACTGAAAATTGGTGCGGTGATACAGATATTGAGGCTGTAAATGTATTTGGTTTTAAAGTAGCAAATTATTATACTAGACAATGTTTTTGCCATAGAGGTGTTATGATATTGGTGAAAAATAATATAAACTTTAATAAAATTAACGAGGGTTCTGAATATAATATTGACAAAACTTTTGAATATGTAGGTGTAATTATAAAAAAGGGCAATGAAAATATTTATATATTATCTATTTAGAGAAGTCCAAATAGCAACATTGATTTATTCTTTATAAAGCTAGAACAATTTTTACAATTAATTTCTAACACAAATCAGTCAAGTAAGATAATTCTATGTGGCGACATAAACATTGATTTTCTTTGCAATACTCAAGATAAAATAAATTTAACTGATTTAATAAGTTCTTTCTATCTAAGTTCTGCTTTTCACGAAGCTACTCGAATAACTAACAATTCAACAACTGCAATTGATTACATTTTTTACAAATTTTAACAATATTTGAACTCAAAAACATATAATGCATAATGGTTTGTCAGATCACTCTGCACAAAAAATTACATTTCCAACCACAGAAAACAACATAAAAAAAAAACTTATAAAAGTAGATCCTATTCTCAAAACAATTTAATGACATTTATCAATTACCTTGAACTGAGCACTGGAGTGACCTTTTTCTTACAAACGGGGATATAAATTAAAAATGTTCTTGTTTTATTAATATACTATCTTTTTACTACGATCAGAGTTTTAAACTTGTTACCAGAAATCAATGTCACCCAAATAATAAAAGCTGGATAACACCAGGAATTAGAGTATCATCAATCAGATTAAAAGAAATGTTTCTTTTGCAAAAGCAAGGTTTTATTAATATACAATATTATAAAAAAAAACCAATATACAGATGTACAATAAGATTGGCAAAAAAGTTATATTACGATAATTTAATTTTAAATTCTGCAAATACTAAAACAGTATGGAAGATTATTAACAGTACTTTAAAAAATAAAAAAAATTCTGAAAATAATAGTCTATTGATAAATAATACTGAGATTAATGATAAAAATGAAATTGATAATGCATATAATGACTATTTTGTAAATTTACCAAATAATTCATTAAATAAACAAGGTGGACAAAACTTATAAAACAGAAGTTTTCTTAGTGAGGTGCCTGAGTCTGAAATTATTAGCATAATAAAAGAATTAAAAAATACAAATTCATCGGGGGCAAATAATATCTCAACATCAGTCATAAAGAAATGTGCAAGGTATCTTGTGAATCCACTATGTTATATTACAAATTTATGTATAAATGGTGGATGTTTCCCAAATGTTTTTAAAATATCTAAAATTATCGCACTCTATAAAGAGGGCAATCCACATTAATTAACAATTATCGACCAATTTTTCTCTTATCCAAATTTTCAAAAACAATAAAAAAAGTTCTGAGTAAACGAATAATAAGCTTTTTAGAATCCAACAATATCCTATCACCTATCAACATGGCTTTAGAGAAAAAAATCCACAATATCTGCTGTATTAAATATTTTAGGCAATATTTATAAAGAATTATATAAAAATAATAAAGTTTTAGCTCTTTTTTATTGACTTGTCTAAAGCATTCGATTATGTAGACCATGAAATTATCTTAAATAAAATTAAAAAATATGGAATAAGAGGAAATTGTAATAACTTACTTAAAGATTATTTGATCGACAACAATTTGCAATTTTGGGGAAAATTCAGACATGCTAAAAGTAAAAATAGGTGTCCCACAAGAAAGTGTCCTGGGCTTCCTGTTGTTTCTGTTATACTCTAATGATCTTGATAATTACACATTGGCATTTTACACTGCATTTGCAGATGACATAATTTTATTATCTGTCCATAAAAATCAAACAGAAATGACTTATTTAATTAATAAAAATCTTAAGGATATTGACAAGTACTTTCAGTTAAATAATCTTATAATGAATCCAGAGAAAACGTATACTTTACAATTTTATCCTCAACGTTTCAATTACATAAGTAGCCCTTTATTAAATGGCAAATCTATAGAACAACTAAAAAGTTTTAAATTACTGGGTATTCATATAGATTTACAATTAACATGGAAAGATCATGTAGATTATGTATGCAAAAAATGTGCAAAAAATGCTGCTTTGCTTTAAAAGATTACACGAAATTGCTAGCAAGGACACAGCGAAATTTTTTTACCATTCCAACTTTGAATCTGTGATTAGATATGGAATAATTTGTTGGGGAAATTCGTCCGCAGCTAATAGAATAGTTATATTACAAAAGAGAGCAATACGTTGTTTATTCGGTTTAAAATTTAGAGAATCATGTAAACCAAAGTTCATTAGGGAAAAAATATTAACACTTTCATGTATTTATATTCTAGATATGTTAAAATGTGTAATAAAGTATCTTATTAAATTTAATTTTCAAAATGAATTCCATAATTATTACACACGACATGGAAATAATTTACAACACGACTTGCATAGACTGGAGCTATATAAGGCAAATCCCTATTATATGGGCGCTATTCTGTATAATAAACTACCATTTCATATTAAAAACGAAAGTTTAAACAAATTTATTTTTTCTGTGAAAAATATTTTACAGCAATATGCATTTTATTCTGTAGATAGTTACTTATTACACACTTTCGAAACATTTTAATATTTTTGTTTGTTAAATTATGTTGTTTCCGTATTACTTTGTTTTTTTTTTTTGTTTTTAGTTTATCTTTTGTATGACTTGTATATATCTTGTATTGTGATCAATTCCATGAATAAATTACTCAATTCTATTCTAGTTTATTCAATATACAAACAGAATTGACCTGATTATGGTGTGGGGATTCAGGCAGAGAACAATATGAACAACATATGGAAAAATCAGGCGTCTGGTAATAGTTTTATATTTTATGAAAGGATTCCCTCAAGTAAGAAGATTGAGGCTATTTACTACAATACAGACAGAAATACTTTTGCAATTTCTTCTTTCATAAAAAAATATGAATTAAAAAGAAACTAATATTTTCAAATGTGATTTCGGTATTAAATAGGTAGTCAGTTCATTATTTGCATTTTTATAGTTAAAATATTATTTACGTATTAAGTTCCTTAAAGCACCATTTGCAAAACAATTAAACGGGAATAAAATATCGGGAGAATCCCGGAATAGAAATTTTCGAGATTCCCGAGACTGACATTCCTATGTCAAACACCTTGTTTAAGAAATTAAAATTTGAAGTAAATGATGAAATGATGGCAATTAGATCAATTGTGTCCTTGTTTGAGTGTTTGGTAATTTTCGTGATCTAATTAGTAGTGAGGTGAATGATTTGCCATTTGCTGTCAATGAGTGACGAATGACTGAATAAGTATTCAATTAGCTTCTATAGGAAGTGGTGAAAGGAAAAACAGTGGAATATGGCTTTATGATCAAAGCATGGGAAAACAAGTATAATTGTTTTGGCTGAAGGTAAAGTTAGGAATTCTACAAAAGGATTCTGTCAGTAAAGTAAAGGATAAAGAACCAGCTTTCACCATTTTTAATTTAATTTTAAATTATAAGCCTGAAGTGGGTTGGAACCATTGATGTAAAACTAACACTGACGCGGTTTTCCACAAAACACCATATTTCCAAGCTATTAAATGCATCCAACTGTCTAGTATTTAAATTGCTACTATCTATTTTATAATTATTGTTCTCAAAAGTATTTTGGACAACACTAGACATCCGTTCTACCATATTTGGAATGAGCAATATGTTCCTTGGACCTACTTAGAATTGATCGTCTAGTTTGGCCAACATACTTTTGATATTTATTCATTATTTCCGTGTTCTGATACTACAGACCTTGGACTACCTTGAGAATCTACTCGATTCAAATAATCTCAGTCAAGATGTAGTAAATGAATATCTTCAGCTCATTAAACTTTGCATGAAACAAAATTGCTTTCAATTCAATGATATTTTTTTCGAACAGTGTGAAAAAATAGCAATGGTAACTCTTTGTCATCATTAATTTCCAGTCTCTTCATGAACAGATTCGAAACAGAAGCAAAAGAAGAATTCCACTATTTCCACAGGGTTCGGCTTATGTATGTGGATGACATTTTTAAAGTGTTTGATATAAAAGCCATTGATATTGAAAACTTACTTTCTAAATTAAGCAGTCGTCTCACATCAGTTTCACATAAAAAATTGAAAACTGTGGACAAGTAGGTACCACTTTTAGATACATTAATAATTAGAAATGGTGAAACTAAGTTAGAATTTAATATATACAGAGAAGATACCAGTACTCTAAGATATATCCTCAAGGACTCACCATTGTGCTCAACAAAAAATGCAAGTTTCAGTTTTCTAGTTCGTTGCCTATTAAGTTTCTCCCTCAATAAGGGGGAGGTTTAAAAAAGAAAATGAGTTGATTAAGGATATTGCTGCTAGTAATGGATATTCTACAAGTTTATCCGATAAAATAAGTAGGAAATGTAAATTTAAAGAGACACATCGAAACTCCTTGACCTTTCCAAGTTAAAGAGAAAATCTGAAATTTGTACCGATTCCGTACGATCCTCGACTCACTTGTGGTTTTGGTAAGACCATTTAAGATATGAGTGTGAAAGTGGTTCATGAATCGGAAAATAAACTACAATAACTTTTAGGCAATCCAAAAAACAAACGAAAAGTCGGGGATTTACGAAATTAGCTGTAAGGACTGCAGTCAAAAGTATGTTGGACAAGTTAGACGATCAAATCAAACTAGATTCAAGGAACATATGATTTATCTCAAGTATGGTAGAACAGATAAGTCTAGTGTTGCCCAACATGCATTTGAGAACAACCATAAAATACATAGTAGCAATTTAAAATTAACTGGGAATATAACAGGCACTAAACAGCTGGACGCGTTTGAAAGCCTGGAAATTACAAGTTAAAAATATTATGAATAGTGACAGAGCGCCAATCCCATATATTCCGCTATAATGGTTAGTGAATCACGATTCGCCGAACTGTAGCAATAGTTTAGGTACAAATAGGATACATAAGGTTAGTGTTAATGATCTCCAGATGATACTAACTTGGTTGGCGAAACGTACGTTAAGGGTGCAGTATATGGTGTTTTTGTATTTTGTGGAAAACCACGTAAGTGTTATCAGAAATAACTCAGTATAAAATTTCGAGTTGTTATGACTAAAGTATTATGAAGATGAAATTATGAAAGTGGTTATTGGTGTAATGGGATTATTTTAGGTTTACATGTTTTGTTTCTTTTTTAGATAGTGTACTCTTGTGTATGATGCCAAATCATCTATTGTTTTTATTCCTGAAAACTTAAACGCTGAAGTTACATTAGAAATGTGTTACTTCACTTCTTTTTCAACCACTTTTTCAGTAATATATTGCATGGGACAAGGCTTATATTAAGGCTCCTAGATGAAGAAAATGTTGAGGTACCTTCGCAACTTTGACGCTTACTAGATATTTCAACTATTATAGAACATGTTTGGGATATAATTAGAAAGAAGTTAAGAAAGTTAAATCACAGCCCAACCAATCATTTTTCTGTTATCGTATATTCTAATTTCAATATAATTTTTAATTATATTAATTCACTAAATAAAATAATATTATTTCGACAGTTTCAATAAAGTTCCTCAACTTTTTGTAGATATATATTTTTTTATTAAAATCAGTATATATTAGCGTTCAGTGACTCTTGGGTTCAAATCCTGACTTCGACCTTGACAAAGTCGGAATGCGGAGTGATTTTGTGTCCGCATTTTTTCAACAGTGTAACCCCCGCCTGTGCCGCTCCGGATTTGGTTTAGGAATAATTTAATGTGGTGTGTTTTATGTTTTTTGAAAGGAGTAAATAAGCAATTCTTGTAAGTCCACAGACACGTTGCGGATTGTTGGCAAACAAGCGAGCGCATTAAGACTATAAAAAATAAACAATTTTCGTCTTATCGTAAATTTTTACTTGGAAAAATAAATAAAATATCGTCCTGATAAAGACTAATCTCTTCTTATTAAGTCAAGGTTTCTTTCACGTTTTTCTGTTATGCTTGAAGTTATTTTAACTTTAAACATATTTACTCTTGTTGTTATAATAATCTATTAATAAACATAATCCCCTAATATCTTACACATGTCAGGAATTCATTCAAAGTTCCCATGAATTTATTTATTAGAAAATAAGAAAAGGAACAGCATATCTGCTTCTAAAAGGGAATTGTTAGCAATTAGGATACAACTGTGAAACATTTTACAGTAATTGTTCACATTACTTATTTGTATATTTAATAATGAATATGTATATTGTTAGTGGATACAAAAGTAATGTTACGTTATTTTTTCTAAAAATAATAACCCTGCTGTTTAACATCATAATTTATTGTTTTGCCCATTAATCTGCGAGAAACTAACAAAAGAATATTTATATATTACTAGATTTATATGTATTAGAATTTATTTATCCAAAAAATATTTTTCTAGAACAATGACAACATATGATACATTGCATTTGAAATATTTATTTTAATATCAAATTTAATTTAAGAGATTTATTTTTTGATTCCATTTAATAATTTAGCTGCTGTTGACTTTACAATATCTGAATATTTTTGTAGCAATTTTAAATTTTTCACGTTCAGAGGTATTTATCCACCATATGTTAAATGATTTATATATGATTTATTTTTTCAGCTCAGTGCATGAATCACTAATAGATGATATTATTAGATTTGTTTTATTAAAGTGTATATTATTATGTTTCTTTTATAAAATGTTTAAAACAAAAAACGTAAGTTTTACATGCCACAAACTCTTAGATAAATTAAATGTAAAGTATTGGAGAAATGAACATACTAACAATAGTAAACATGAAAATACCAGTATGCTCGATAAAAAATGTACAGAAAACCAACAAAAAATTAAAAGCATAGGACTTGCTAATAAAAGTAATTTTTGAAGTATCAAATTTTAAGAATTTTGACAACATTAAGAAAGTTCTTCAGAATAATATTGTTTTATTGGGGTCAAAATAAAATAAAGATTTTTTAGTGCCATATCCCCCCTTTTTTTTTTCCCCCCACTATATTTTTTTTTTTTTTTTTTTCCCTGGGGGAACGGGGCGGCCCCCCCCCCCCCCTTTTTTCGGTTTTTTTCTCCCCCCCCCCCCCCCCCTCTCCCGGCTTCTGGAGACCCCTTCTATTCTTTTTGGTTTTTTTTCCCTTTCCCCCTTTTTTTTTTTTTTTTTTTTTCCCCCCCCCCCCCCCCCCTCCCCCCCTCCCCCCCCCCCCCCCCCCCCCCCTCCCCCCCCCCCCCCCCCCCCCCCCCCCCCCCGTCTTTTTTTTTTTTTTTGTCTCTCTCCCCCTTTTTTTTTTTTTTTTTTTTTGTTCTTCAGAATATACAATATTTTAATTTACAGATTTATTTAAACATTTGATACAATATTTGATGCGGCTTAGGTAATGGATCTGTTTTTCAATATTTGACGAAGATTTTTTTGTAAATTTAAAAAGTTAAATATTTGGGGTCTCGTAGACCCGATTCCAGCGGGCCTATTTGGTTGTCAACGAACTAATTCTATTCCTTGGCATCTAGAATGTGTGTATCAAATTTGAAAGCTTTATTTTAGAAACTATGGCTGCTATCACGATACATATAAACATACAGACACATGTTTTTTTGCTGAACTCGTATTTTAAGATTCCAATTCATGGAATCGTCAGAATTGGTCTAATATGTAGTATTTTTTTAATATTTAAATTAAAATGCATACTTTTCTCACTTGAAAGGTGAGGAAGCAAACATATTATACATTCCCATCATTCCAAGATGTATCTTTCCTGATGTGAAAGTAGATAATGCACAAAACGAGGAAAATTATGTACAAAAAAATGGATTGGCATGTATGAAAACAACATTACTTTCAAATTATTATATCGTAAATGTATATAGGAACATCATGGATATAATTTAAATAAAAAAAGCGCAGAAAATGTGAACAGAAGACGAAACGGAAACATATAATTTTATTGGAAACCAATATCGCCTTGAGAAATATCATACATTTATCGAGATAAAAAGCACATTACTGAAAAAAAATGTAAGATTAGGAATATGTAGGATTCTTTTCTTATTTTTATGTAGTTAAACAAAGGCATGACAGAATTTTCGTTTAAACTGATGTACAAAACAAATAAATACATTAAAAAAATGCTGGAAACAGGACCTGATTAAAATTCATATTAGTGATTCCATTTCTTATTTATTTATTTTGAGTACAATAGAATAGTATTATATCACGTTCATAACTGATATCTTCTTTTTATTATGTTATAAATTAATATTGAAGTAAAGTCCCGTTAGTAAACGCCATTTTAAAATGCGTAGGTTCCAAGTGTAAGGGTCAAGTCTTGGTTCTAATAACCCATAAAAGGTAGTCGCGCAAGGGGAACTCCCTGGTCGTAAAAAAATGAAATATAATTATATTACTTTTCGAAAATGTAACTATTACATAATTTCTTAAGTAATAATCTTAGTTTTGAAGTTTTGTTTTTTGCAACTTACCTTGTAAGTTAATTATTGTATAAGTTGTACAATTTTTTTTCATATTCATAGCTTTACGCCCTGAACCCTGTGTGTTCGATTAAAAATTAATCCGCTTGAAAACTAAGTTGAATATATTTAGTTTTCTTAAAACCTTGCAATTTTAATTATTTTACGATTCAGTAGTTGATCCGTTAATAAAATATATTATTGCTACTGATTGTATTGTTCAGTAAATATGTATTTTCTGGACTGTAATAACTTATTAAAGTAATATTTAATCAGTCTAAATTGTTTTCCGATTGTTGGTTCTGTTTATAAATCTTGGTAGATGGGAAATTTTAAATTTAAACCCGGAACGTGATACATGTTCGGTTAATTAAAATATGGATAATTAATTAGTGAACAATATAAAAATAATTCATTGGAGTTCTAGCTAGGGAATAAATTAGGGATGGAAATGTTTATTCTGGCCTTTAAGACCGATATTTCTCAAAATTGTTTATAAATTAAACCCTGTAATAACTTGAAAAACCGCTATCAACAAAAAAATGTTTTTATACATCGCTTGTTGTCTTTTTTTGACCAAAAACTCTTGAAAACGGGGTTAAAAGATGTTCTGCGCGTGTCTTCCGTTAACTCGCCGGACTAAAGACAAAATTATCGAATACTTAGTTAAATTTCTTTTAAAATAATTTTGACTATTTTAAACACTTGGTAAAAATCTTGAAGCTGTTTTCCGTTTTTAAAACCGAATAGTTGCAATTTTATTTAATTATACTAATTATTTAATTACTAATTTAGGGAAATTTTGATTTAGATTTGCGTATTTAATTATTACTCAGTTGAGTTCATTTAAAATATAGTTATTACTTGTAATCAAACAAAAAAATCTTCCTAACCAAATAATTTGTATCGTGCTTGTTTAAATAAGTGATTATTTTGCAAAAATCGGTATTTTTACCTAGTATGTAACAGCTTTAGCCTGTCGTTCTATCGATACTCACGGGCTTAACAATTCTTGTTTGATTGTCAGTGTCATTTATACTTACACCGTAATGGAAGTAAATAAAAAAGACATTTCCAAATTGACAAAAACCTAAACGCCTCACGCACAAATCGGTTGGGGCCGTTTGATTTATGTAATGAAACAGATACCAGTTTGAAGCTAAACCAAAATATTTTGCGTTGGTACTTAAAAACTGGGCTTTCAATCTAACGAAGAGATGGTAAAATTATAAGGAAAATGTGATAAAACCTGGAACATAGATGCAAAAATGCTTCAGGAAATGTATTTTTTAGAATACGTCATTTTCGTCATTTAATATTCAATTTAAGTTCTAGGATGTCGTAAACTCAAAGATATATACAAAAAACGAAAAAAAGCCTTCAGTTGTGTTAGATCAGAAACTAAAAAATATTGCTTGGAAATGAAAATACTCCTGGGATGAAAACAGGAGAGGTGGAGAAGCCGCAAATTGTGTACAACTTTAAATTGAACAGGACCACAGGTAAAAAACGGCTCACTTTTTATTTACGACTGTTTAAGTCTGTTTTGCCATTTTAGGACGATTAGAATATAACCCTGTAATCTTACTGTCACAAGGAGGTGACAAGAAATACGCCGATATTAAATAGTCAACGCCTAATGAAATTAATGCCGATCTGTGTCCTGTAAGGCTATATAAACAACTATTATCCAAGAGGGGTTCTAATACTACAACAAATCATTTATTTTTGACATGCAAAAGGTACTGGAATAAATATGCAAATTCCTATTGGTATAAAAATTCACCGATTGGAAGAAATGAACAGTCCAAATGGACAAAGGAATCAGCCGCATGAATCGGTTTAGATACAACAACTGTAAAAATAACTAATCATTACAATCGAGCCACATCTATCAGTAACTTAATAAAGAATGGAACACAGGAGCAAGAGCTTATCAAAATAACCGGCCATGGAAGTTCAAATTCCATAAAACCGTATTTGCAAATAGATGCTCTACATCATTTAAACGTGATAAATAAATTAAGCTGTAATCCAATTGAAATAAAAAATGAACCAAGCACTTCTAAGGCAACATCAGAACATATTCTATTAACTAACTATTCAAAATATTAATGAAGAAAAACAAGCTCAAATTGTATATCAAAAATGCAATTTTTTTATCAATTGTACTAACGCAACGAAAAATAATTAATTTGAATTGTCTCTTTATAAAAGAAAAACGAATTGTCAATATAATTTGTACTTCATAATTGTTATGAAATAAAATAATAAAATGAAAACTGTTCCTTTTATTGTCTATAACGATTTCTATTCTGGAAATAATCTTTACTATATCCCTCGTGCATCAATTTTAATCACTTAAACATTTGAGCGAATGCTTTCGTATATAATAATTTTAGATAAAATCCCGGACCTACGGTCTCGGGATTTTATCAAATTATTATACACTTAAGTCATTTGCTAAGCAAAATTTTTAAAATTATATGACATACACAGTTTAACCGATTAAACTTGATGCAGTCGGGATATAACCCTTGATTAATTCAATATAAGCTGTCTGTTCATAACGTAGTCACGACTTTAAGTAAAATTTTGCAAACGGCTCCTGCCATCTAAGGTGTCTACAAGGTCACCAACTATCCAGTATGGGACTTGAACATCTCCGACCAGAGAAGACTGCAGATGATGTGAGTGGTCACTTCCAGCAGTCAACTCTGATAGGATGTCTAGCCTCGACCTTTCTAAGCTAGGCAGGTATTTCCAGCCAGGGCTTAACATTCCCACCCTGGTGAATGTTGATGGTCATGTCAAACGGTCTTGCTAGGAGGAGTGTTCTTAGCCTAAGAACTTGTTCAGCCGATACACCAGGTTGCTAGATACTTTGAACTCCGTCACCGTACTCAATTTTGTTTATTTTTGTTTTAATTTAGCCGCTTATAAACAGGCAGGTTGATGCGAGCTTTGCTTATAATTGTTCTCACCGCATACTGGCTTGTAGTTTTTCCCGTGTAGTATAAATTAACTATTGGTTCATTCTACACAACTCCGCTGCCCTTTCATTTATTTAATTAACACTCGCTTTATTTCTGCTTCTTTCCAAGTGCTTATGATGACCAGTTAGTAACCAATGTACACTTTGTTATTGTTTTGTTTGTTGTAAATAACCGATAATAAATCTTTTGTAGGTATTTTCAAATCCGACTGAAGAAAACATTTTTTGTAAAGTTATTAGTGCCTTATTTCTTAAAACTGATTAAATTTCCTAGACCTCTAGACATAACCGGTCTTTACTGTCACTATCCGAAACCATATTGTTTGCCAATAGGGAAAAGTACTGTTCCTGCACTCTAAAGAAGAACTGGCTCCGAGAGAGTCACAAGCCACACACCGTTTTACCACTGTAGTCTCGAGTGTCAGCAGTGACTTCTTTTTTCTATAGAAAAAAAAGCTGGAAATAAAGTTTAAGACTACTATAAATAAAAATTCACAAAATGCCTGTATTTTTACTTTCTTATATCTAATATAAGGAAGTATAGTAATCGTGATTTTTTTCGACCTCGAGATTTTGATTAATATATACGTTTTGAACCCTCCTGAATCCATTTTGACTATTTTCCCTCTGTCGGTGGTGTGTGTGTGTGCGTGCGTGCGTGCGTGCGTGCGTGCGTGCGTGCGTGTGTGCACGCTTTCAATTTGTACAAAGACGTACACGATCTGCTGGAACCTTTGTATATGCCTTTACAAAAAAAAATGCGTGCGTGCGTGTGTATGTGTGTACGTGTGTGCGTATGTGTGTTCCGCGATAACTCAAAAAATACTAATGGGAGGCTTCCAAATTTGGTAGTTAAGATTGTCAACATCATTTTAGGTGACACACTAGGGCATGGTAGCCGAGTGGGTAAAGCGCTTATAGTTATTTACTCGGTACCGAATATCGATGGTTCGGATCCATCCACGAGCAACAAATTTTATTTGTAATTTGCTTTGGATTAAGATGGGAGTGAACTGTCAATGCCCTAAATGTGGTTCGGACTCCACAATAAACTGTAAGGCCTCGTCTCTCTTTACACAACACAAAATCCTAGGAATTTCTGGAGTTACTTCGGTGACTTGAGAGGTCGTTAAGAAAACATTTTTTTAAGAAAACATTAAATTTAGTGAATGTGGGAGCACCAGAAGAGATATAATGAATTGAAGAAGGAAGAAGGTACAAATTCGGGAAAAAAATAAAAAAAAATTATTGCATTTCTGGGCGAATCTCGACGAATTATAATAGAAAAACAACTTTATGGAAAAAAATCTGTCTGCATGTCTGTAGTATCGCGATAGCAGCCACAGTTTTTGAGATAAAGTTTTCAAATTGATACACATGTTCTAAAGGCCAAGAGAAGACAATGATAAATTCGATGATGAGCAAAATTGGTCAGCTGAAAGGAGGTCCACGTGACCCAAACTTTTTTTGTATTGTAAGTTTATAAATCATGTCTACTATCTGAAGCCAATAAAATGTATTTTAAACTCAATAAAGCTGATGTAAACTGACATTTTTTACTCATTTGCCCTTATAAAATTGGGTTAGGATAAATTTACCAGTTTGACATTTGAAATGTCTAACTAAGTTACAAAAATGTTAATATCAATAAGAAGAAATTATTAAAATATATGAATGAATTATTATTGACAGTATCGAATGACGGTGATAATCAATTTTATTTAAAAATTTTAATGAAACATTTCAAGGTATGCTATTAAAATTTAATTGAGGTAAGTGAAGAATTAAATTGAATAATTTTTTTACATCAGGATGTCATATACTGGTATAAGAAAGTTATGTGCTGGCCACATCGGAATTTTCTATTACACACCAATTCTGTCATTTCTCATTATTAGGTATATTTCAGTATATGTGACAAGTTCCTCCTCTTTAGGGGAGATTCTGAATCCACCCTTGATAACTATTACGCAACAGTTGATTGGGTTGAGCAATAGCAGACTAAATGTCCACTTCGACAGGTAAGTTCTCAGTAATACACACAATGTTCAGTTGAATCACGTGTTTACCTGAACGAGACCTGGTAGCAGCTATAAAAGAGCGACATTTGGTAAGTAGTTTCCATATGTTTGCAAAATGTTAGGTAAGTATGAATGATTTTATATTTTGTAAATTAAAACTGTTATAAAGATTTATTCAACAACTGTGAATTTATCTCTAAATAAGTAATGAAAGTTGTATTAGTGAACTACCCTTTTCCGATATACAGTTTATTTTAGAAATCAAAGACATTTCTTTATACAGACAACTAACGGCAAGGATTTTTTTGGTAATTTCCATTTGATTGCGACAATGGTAGATGGTTACCCAGACAAAATATATGTAAAATATATAAAAAATCCATCTATCCATCCATCTTATAAAATAATGATCCAAAATACTACACTAGGTGCCTCTCGATTTGATTTCGGGCCACACCTTTTTTTTGCAAATGGAATTTGTCCCAGTCTACATGTAGTTATACTACGTAAATCTTTTGTCTAGCGCTCTCTGACATAAAGTATCTTTAGGGGTTACATGTGACCGTTAATCTAATGATACAAAAAGATAATGGATACTGGATTAATGGATTGTATTTTGAACACAGGTACTATTTCCATTTTTTAAAATCATTCGTTTTTTATTTTTCCGCAACTCCTCAATATATTTCTTTTGGATTTCATGATTACATAAAAGTGGGGCTGTATCTTAAAAAAAGTCATTTTGAAGAGGTAATTAGGTATATTCTTGTGGATATAGTTTACAGTTTAGATATAATAGAAAGCTCTCTGTTTTGCTATTAAACAAGTACATACCTTGTTTAATAGCAAAACACAATTTATGATATTTTAGATAAATCACAAGAAAATTAATTTTCCAACTTCTAGTCTTATTAAAAAAGAATTTAACGGGAAATCACCAAAAAACACATTACTTACAGCATGAAAAACTAAGGTTATGTTTTCTCCTATTCCATTGTTTTGAAACTGTCAAATAATACTCGCCGATAACAAACTTGTCACTAACACAGCACGCTTGATAAGTCATTTCATATACATCATCACCTAATCAATCACTGTCCAAGTGGAGAACAATATGAAAATTCGAAAGCATCCGTGAGTCTCAACCTAGTCAAGACAGTCAAATGAGGTCCTGCTTTACCTAGACCTGCCACTCAGTTGCAAAATGAGCTTATTTTTATTTTTACATCATAAAATAGAAATGTATTAGGACAGCGCGGATTACATGCAATAGGTTCTGTAACTAAATAAAGCAAAATTTGAATAGAATATGAATATATTGCTAGAGACATTTTTCACAGGATATTCCAAAGTAACTGAAAATAGAATGAATTGTCCACTCATATATTGCAATACATTCATATCCTCCGACGTGAATATTCATACGGTACTTTATACTATTATTTATTTCCTAATTATGTACAAGATATTTATATTGCATGTAGCAAAGTAAAACAATAAGTTATTAATGGGATTTTTAGAGGAAAACAACTAGTCCGAGTCTTTTTCTTTACAAAATTGTGAGTTTTGAAATGTATTGTATTATAATGAAACTTATGCAATAAAACATATAATCCTTGGAAAAAAATATTTATTCAGGTCTAAGTGTTTACGGGTGCCAGGTTCCAGGTGGGAAACACAGACAGATACTCAAGGATTTAGTTGGGAAGCCCTAGCCCGGGGCCAAAGCTTTAGCACGAGGGCCCCCCAGGGGGGGCTAAGCGGTGCCACAGAAATTTAGGCGGAGAACTTTAGCGCAGGACTAGGTGGCAGACGCTCTGAAGTGCGAAGCTCACCTCCATGAAGTTAGCCTCAACTTGGACAAGGATGACTTTGATAGCACAACTGAACCTCCATAAGAGAAAGTATGATATTTTGTCCTGGCATTCTCATAGCTAGTCTATTCTATAATGTAATATCAGTACTAGCGCAAATCGGGGAGATCTTGGTTAGTAAATGATCCGAGCTCCAATGTCCATCATTTTAATCTTTTTATACTGCATAAGGAAGAGTTGCTCAGAAAATGTGTGAATGGAAGTTTGCTTTCTGCTGACGGTTTTAGACTAATAATGGGGACAATTCATTATATTATCTGTATTCTTTTATTTAATTGGTTTTGCATAATTTACAAATGTATAAACAAAATAAATATCGGCTCTGATAAAACAACGATGCGTTCTTCCACCCAAACGACCGGGGTTCGCATCCAGGCCGGGCAAAACCGGTGAGGTGTAGTAGATAAGAGGACCGGTTCGCGTCACCATCTTCAAGAGGGATGTAAAACTGTGAATTCCATATATCTGCCATGTAAGTATGTTGAGGATCCCTTCATCATGACAAAGTGGAATTTCAACAAAATTTACCGATGAAGATGACAGTGTTTACACAGCATTAATAAGCTTATCTCCTCGTTGGTGATTAATTTTTGAAGCGGATATAGGCAGACATCAAAGTCAATAGGAAAAACTAATTGATATATTAATCTGCATTAGAGTGTTTGCATATTTTCCGCGTTATGTACATAGTACGGCGCGTTCCCATATTGATAAGTTACGGAACGTTAGTTTTTCATAAATTACAACTACAAAAATATACACAAAAGCTCAGTCAGCTGCCAAGAAATCTGACTTATTTTAGGAGAGAAAAGGACAAGTGTCTCACTTTTATCACAAATGAGGAGATATCGTAAATCGTAAAGATGTTACTCTTCTAACGCTGCATGGAAATAAATTATCGATTATTTAAGGAATTACGAAAATAGGAATTATTAACAACAAACAAACCCAAATTTAGAACTGACGGCTTTAAAAAGGGCTAGTTTAACAGTATTCAGTTATCGCCGACTACGACTTTTTACACGCATGTGTCTGTTAAAAGTCTAAAAAATTTATCCATTAACTACTCTATAAAATAACAATAAAACTTATTGGACTTGAAGTGTATCAAGGTAAAAATAGCCAATTTAGAAGCTCAAAATTCTTTCAAGGTATTTTTAAATAAATTGTTGTTATTTTTAAGCAACAGTATTTATTTATACTACATATATAAAATAGACATGGTAACACCACAGAAATTAGACAACCCCCGAATCCAAAGCTATCTATAATGGGGTTAAAGTTAGAGAAACGCAGACACAACAATTTTCACCGACTTTACTAACGCCGATGGCGGGATTCTATCCTGCAGCTACGCTAGAAAGATTCCTAGTTACGATTGCCAACGCGCGTTCTAGCAAACTACACCACCGAGCGGGTGGTGCAGTTGGTACAGGTACCTACATTATTAAAATAAACCCAAAACATATAGGTACCTAAAGTCTTAATTGAACTTAATTAGCAATTAGATATAAACAATGTGACAGTGTTTAATACGTTAATAATAAAATCAGATTGCTAAAATATATTCGAAATACCGCAGATTCTCAAGAGACAACAATTTCCCAAAAAATTTTGTAATACAAAGTTCTCACTCTTATATATTTCATTGTAAATGAAAATTTTATTGAGTAGAGTTTTTTTTTTCAGAAATCAATCTTTTGGATAAAAGTCTAGTCTTGACTTTTGACACTTTGAACAGTGTGTTTTATTGGACAATTTACTGTATATAGCTATTATTTTAGAAATAGATACTACAAAAAAAAGAACAGTAAATAATGAAATCTCGACATGTAACTCCTGGCTTATCAATATGGGGTTTGAAACTTCAGAGAGCAAATCGGTGGTAACGATTTATACTAGACATAACATGGAATATATGATTAACATTAAATTAGAAAAATTTGAGTTCCCAATTAAAAATGATATTAAATACCTGGATATTATTTTATATAAAAGATATAACTGGATGTCTTTCATAGACAACATTACACCTAAATGTAAAAAAAGACAAAATTTTCTTAAAACTACTACTAAAATATGGTGGAGTTACAATAAAAAAAAACAGCTCTATTATTTTATAATTGGGATCAATTATAGATTATTATGGTCCCATGTCCTTCGTTTCTATGTCTATTACCAACTTAACGTACCTAACCGTACTGAATTAATCCAAAATAAAGCCCTTTGGATTTATTTAGGTGTTATGTCATCTACTCCCTTTGAACATACAGAAACCTTGGAAACCCCCCTTGCAACTAAGAAGGGAATATATTTCAGAGATTTATTCTAACATGTGAAAGTGAAAATTCAGACCTCCTGGACAAAATTTGCAAAATAAGTATTTACGATCTCGTAGATAGATTTTTGAAGAAAAATTCTTCACCACTGTGTGTTACTCTCAGTGAAACATGATTTCTTTCAACTAATCGAGCAATTATATCCATGCATGCCGATTATGAGTTTTTAAATTAAATAACAAATGTTTAACAATTAATCCAAACCATAGTGAAAATCATTTAGGAAGACACAGAATTTTCCTTCACAACTTAAATCAGAGATCGCATTACACAAAAATATATATAGATGCATCAAAATTTGTACACAGACCAGGTTGTGCTTACATAACAGGAGGATCGCATGGAATCATACAAATTTCGGATTTTCGAGTTTTAATTTTCTAATTCATCACCTATTAAGCTTCCCCCCAATAAGGAGAGGTTTGAAAATTAAATGGAATTGATTAAGCTTATTGCTTTGAATAATGGATATTCTGTAAGTTTAGTTGGTAAAATAATTAGGAAACGTATATTTAAAGAGAAATGAAAGAGAAAATCAGAAATTTGTATCGATTCACCTGTGGTATTGCTAAGATTTTTAAAAATAGAGATATGACAGTGGTTCCACTGGAAGGGTATAAATAACCAGGGAAGACCACAAAAATCCGCTTTAGCTGCAGTGGCACCCTGAGTTTATCTGGCAGGCGGACCTGGAGGATTAAAAAAATGACAGTGGTTTAAACAAAAAGTCAGAGATTTACGAAATTAGCTGTAAGGACCATAATCTAAAGTATGTTGGTCAAACTACTCAGTTAATTTAAACTTGACTCAAGGAGCATATGACTCATCTCAAATATGACAGGACTGATAAATCTATTGTTGCCTAACATGCGTTTGAATACAACCATAAAAGAAGTAGTAGCAATTTAAGATTAATTAGGAATATAACAAATATTAGACAGCTGGATGCATTTGAATGCTTGGCAATTACAAAATGTAAAAGGATTATAAATAGTGACAGAGGGCCAATCCTATATAGTCCGCTCTATTAATCTGTTAGTCATGGTTCACCGAGCCGTAACAATAGATTAGGTATAAATATGATTCATTGTTAGCAAAAGGTTAGTTTTAATTATCTCCTGTTAATGCCAACTTGGTTGGAGAAACGCGCTCGGGTGTAGTATATGGTGTTTTGGTGTTTTATGGAAAACAACGTCAGTGTTTATAGAAAGTGGTGAAGCTGATGGCAATTTATAAACCCCACAAGATACATAAAAAGAAGTCCCAAAACACCTACCAAATTTTGGCATGATAAATTGAACCTACCTAAGAAATATATAGCTATTATCAATAAGTTAAAATTTGGGCATGGGTGTTATCCTGTGCACCTTTACAGAATTGGATTACTACTGCAAATTTTTGTGCGTTATTCTGAAGTTGACTTGGATTATATTTTCTTCAACTGTAACAAATATGTTGATGAAAGTAAGGAATAGTGCCTCCGACCTCGATATGTCGAGTTCTATGATAGTTAGAAACTTGATTTAAAAACATAAATAAACTAGACTAAAATATCTATATTTTCGAATATACAGGGTGAGCGAAGATGATTCTACAAGGTCAACTAACATTTTTTTAAATGGAATGCCATGTATTTCAGAACATTTTTTTAAACCTCTTTGTGGCCTCCTTCCACTCCTGTATTATTATTGACTCACTCCCATCTACTTGCATGTAATGATTCCTTTTTTTTTTGTTGAAGTTATTCCATTTACACGTGTATAATAAAAAAATCACTACAATCACAATTATCGATTTTAAGAAAAAATATGTTCGTATCAGTTATGATACATCTGTGTGATGTCACTCAACCATTTTCACTTACTAAAAGAATACAGGATGGCCAAAAATAATTTTAAAATTTACAATTGTTTGAACTGAATGTTCTATATTTTTTCAAATATATATTTTTGACGATGTGATGTAGAATTGAAAAACGAAAATTTTTTGTACGTACATCCCTATGGCTATTTCGATTTATTGAACAAATAACTGCAAAATTCAGCAATAAAAATTAAAAATATTTTTTTTTTGTATTTCAAGAGAGGATAATATAAAAAGTGCTTCACATGTTGCCCAATTTGATTGACACACATTACTATGCGTATTATCCTTTCCTTCAAATTTTAAATTATTGTTGGTGTGATGTTTTTATGGGTATCATGTAACATGCTTATTATAATACCTTCTCTTTAATTATTTAAAAAGGAAACCCTCATTTTTAATTTTTATTGCTGGATTTTGCAGTTATTGTTCAATAAATTGAAAATGGTCACAAATAGCCATAGGAATGTACGCACAAAAAATGTTGGTTTTTCAGTCCTACATCAAATCGTCCAAAAATTTACGGGGGGTCAATTTGAAAAAAATTGAGAAAATTCATTTAAAAAAGCCTTTTTGTAAATTTAAAAAGCCTTTTTGGCCACCCTGTATACTTTCAGGCAATGAAAATGGCTGAATGTTATCACACAGATGTCTCATAACTGGTATTAACATATTTCTTATTAAAATCGATAGTTATGATTGTAGTCATATTTTTAATATACACGTGTATGGTACAATTTCAACAAAAAAAAATCATTACATCCAAGTGGTTGGGGGAAAGTCAATAATAATACAGGCGTGAAAGAAAATTACAAAGAGGTTTCAAAAAATGTTCTGATATACATGGCATTTCGTTTAAAATATGTTACTTCACCCTGTAGAATCGTCTTGGCTCATTCTGTATATTCGAAAACAATTTCCGGTTATAGAATTTTTTGTATAATTTACTTATATTTTTAAATCAAATTTCTAGCTATCATAGAACTCGAGATATCAAAGTCGGACGCACTATTTCCCCCTCCTGTATAATAATCTGCTGAAATTAAATATACAAACCTCTTGGAATTTACTCTCTTTGATGTGTCTCAATAAAAATTAAATCTTTAATTATATAATTTCATTTATACACAAGAGCGGTATCAGAATTTAGGTTTAGCTTTATCATTCCCTTGTTTAACCTCTTGTAATCTGTCCTTGACCCTATTTCTGATGTTTAAAAAAAAATTTCCTGACAAGCCCCTTGGCAAGAAGAGTGTACCCCAGTATTAATCTTCATTGGAATCGTCTTATGTATTATTTCCAAGTTAGAATTAGGTTTAGTTTTACGTCCATTCAAATTGTGCATTTGACTGCATTGACTAGATCCTAATGCCAAAAAAATATACTATAGAAAATAAAAACTATACAAGTAGTTTCAGTAATTTTATTAAAGAGTCACATAAGCAATCATCAGTTGTTAAGTAAGCTAAGAAAAAAATAACACTATAAATTTATTACCAAATCCGGTATTTGCATTTGAAATATTCAAGGTGCTCCTTTTGGAAAAAAAAACCGTTAACAAAGTGGCTGCCATACAAAGACGAGTTTTTGTTGGTTCTTAAAATATGAAGTATGACGTATCCTACGAAATAATTAACACACAGATTTTTAATCTAAAAGAATCAAAAAGAATCAAAGAAAATCAGCTCCAATTAAAATGTTTGTTTTCAACTACCGCGGAAAATATTCTCACATTGTAAACTACTTTAATTGTTAGAGGTATTTTTTGTCATTTGGTAATATGGTGTAGTAAAAATATTTTGAATATCTCAGTTAAATAGCACAGACCGTTTATTGTTTCCCGAATAAAAGCAGCGGTTATTATTAACTTTTATATTAATGTATAAACAGTGAAGAAAAACACATTTGGCAGTGTCACTTTCAAGACCAATAATTCACATCGTCTATTTTTACTTTTTCGAAAATTTCGTAATATGATTTTGATATACCTAATATAAATCACTATAAAGAGAATACAATCCTCTTCCGCCACAAAGAAAATTACTATGTATAATTTGGTGCATGTAAATTTAAAATATGTTCATTTTGTCTTAAAGATTTTAATCTTTTTCAATTTTGAGTTGAATTAGATTCTACTTCATTTGCATACACATGCAGTGTATGCAAACGGAGATAATAGTTTAATATATTTTTTGGTAGATGATATTGAAAATGTTATTATATTTGCTAATTTTAAAAAATATCAATTTGTATACAATGTGTCAAAAATATATTGTTATATGTATTGTTAATGTTGATCCGATTATAATATTAATTACATATCTCATATTTTCTTACTGATACAAAATGGGATGAAATTTAATTATTTAAATAATACAATAAAAAGTCTTTTCCGCTTCAGTGTTGGAATTGTTTTAAATTTTTTGAAGGTTGTTTTAAATTATTTAACCCACTATCACTTCCTGCAGTTGACTATAATTCTTCAAGGCATATTTTGTTGCTACTTCTTGATTTCTCGGTATCACTTTTGTCCGTTTTCTATAACTAATCGGTACATAACCGCCATAGATGGATCTACAGGAATGCTTGGGGGAAGATCATCTCTCCCTGAGTGCAAAATTAACATACCAAATTCAATAGGATTTATAAATTTCTCTAAAATTTTAGGAGATAAAAAATATTTTTGAAAAATTTACAATTTTGGATGACCACTGTATCTCAATTACTAAATCATAAAATGAGAAGAACTTCCTAAGATACTTTTTTGAAAAGAATCTATTCGACTTATCTTCCACTGATATCTATGCTTTTTTTGACACCGTCTCCTTACCGCATTTCGGAATATTTAATCATGATAGAGCTTATTGTGCGAAATGCAACTAATTTTCTCCTTTGTAATTCTTCTAAGTTATCAAGACATTATTTATACATAAAATTTTTTGAAATATCCCAAATTCAAGAGTCCGCAGGGCTTATATCGGGAGATCTAGCTGGCTAAGGAAATACGACCGTTGTGACCTAAAATTTAAGCAATATCTAAACTCATTGTTGTTCACTAGGTGATATATATAGATAAGTACTTATTCAATCCTCCATAAATTGAACATTTAAATAACTGTTTTTTTCATGTGAAGTGTGGCCTGGATCTCCATCTTATTGAGTATATACTCACTGAAATTGCTCAACAGCCATACTATGTACAAATGTCCTTACTTCTTGTTAAATGTCCTTACTTATGTTGCAGTATGTTAATAAAGATTTCAGTATTAAAATTATCGCAAAAAGTGAGGTCGTACTATTAGGTTTGCAACCAAGCCGCACTATACACCAAATCCAATTCTTCATTGACGATTAGCTGTAACAGTTGTGTGAGGATTTTCTTCAGCTCAATGGTTATTATGCTAATCACTGCTTGTATGGACCTCGTCTGTGTATATTTTCATTAAATCCGAACACCTTGTTACACTGCCCAAGAAACCATTGGCATGCTTTTGATAATTACATCTTTTTTAAAAACGCAATGCAGGTGTTTTTGAAAAATTTTGCTTTATTCTACGCATTTCAACATCGCATCACTGCTGATACATTTCGGCCAGCCGCAATTTCCCGTAAACCCGGCTTCTTGTAAACCTACCAGTCTACCCCGTTTCAAATTCATTCAGTTCTTGATAATTCTCACTTCTTTGAATTTGAGGCATGTCAATTATGTCTGTAAGCATGCAGGACTAAAATCTCATAAAAAATAATTGCATTCTGTTAAATTAGAATGTAGTATGCATCACACTCGTGTGCGCATATGAAAATCTAATATTCACATTCAATACATAAAACCAATGGGGGTTGCTTGTGAATATTTTTTAGTTACGGATCAGAATTTCAGAAAAATCAGGATTTTTGCAGCAGCCAGACCCTGTATTTGTTCTATATTCAAAACAAATAGAAATAAAATTTAAGTATCCCAGTTCCTCATTTGTATAAATAACAATGTATGTATAACTTGTTAAAATCAATTAATGGTGGAAAATGTTTGTGTAACATTTCTAAAATATTATTTTGTAAGTTACCATAACAGATATAATAAAAATAATTGCCACACTGCTAATAAATTTTGCTTAAATTCTTGCAAAATCAAGAAATAAAACTTAATCTTAAAGTCTTAAATCATTCAATTATTTATTCCATTGTGACTTTCATTATTTTATTGCGAATTATTTAGGTTTTAGAAAAACTAATTAATTTTATAAATTGCACATTAAAATGCTAGATGACATTTATTAGAACATATTTGTGTTTCTTACACTGCTATAAAATGGTAAAACTCACATTTATGCCCTGTATGACTAAAAAATAGGATATTTTATTGAACTAATTAATAATGAACTACAAAATAGAGAAGATATTTATTTTTGAGTGCAGTGTTTAGTGTTTTTTTGTGTTTTTTATAGGCCTCCATAAAAATGGAAAGAAAAAAACACGAAATTACAGTCCGAGTAATTTTTATTCATATTCGTTTATTTGTTATGACATTTTTATTTAGTTGATTGATTCGATCTTTACTTGATGAAAATCCATTTTACAAATAAACACAAAATAAACTTATGTTTGATTTTCACAATTTTTATTTAACTTATGACAATTGTTTCGCCACACAGTGGCTTCATCAGATGGTGAGTACAAGACTAAATTCTTTATTACAAAGTGTGGGTATATATATCAATTAACTATTCTAGGGTAATAAAATGGAACGGTAATAAAATAAGGTACAAAATAATTTAGAAAATATTTAACAATGGTGAACAGTTTAAATCTAGCTGGTCATTTAAAATAATATTACTATTTTTTAATTTATTAATTTCTAATGTCTCTAATAGTGACAATTTTAAGCCTTTATTTTCTATGTGTAAAATATCGAAATTATTATTAAAAGAATGATTGTCCTCTAGCAAATGGTTGGCATACATCGAATCTAATTTATTATTATTAAAACTGCGTTTATGTTCCGACAATCTTTTTCCAAAATTTCTTCTCGTTTGTCCGATGTATACTTTAGGACATGTACCACATGTAAGCTTATAGTCTCCACTTTTTTGTTCTTTTTTAGTTTTATCTTTATTGTTCTTAATAAATTTTCCTAGAGTGTTATTAGTTTTAAATGCTATTTTAATATTATGTTTTTTCTTAAGTTCAACTGATATTTTTTCGGTAGGTTGGCCTATATAAGTAAGGGTTTTATATCTTAAATCACTTAATTCACTGATTTCTACTTTTGATAAACTGACTCTATTGCTATATTATAATTTTTCTTTTTAAGCAAATTGTTAACCAAAGTTTCTTTAAAACCCTTATTCACTGCTATTTGTTTAATAAAATTTAATTCGTTGTTGTAATTATCTTCAGTTAAAGGAAATTTGGTTAATCTGTTTATCATACTAATATAGGCAGCGTGTTTATGTTTTACAGGATATGTTGAACTATTATGTATCGTAATATCTGTGTATGAAGGTTTATGGTAAATATTAAATTCATATGAATTATTAATTTTTGTGATAGTTAAATCTAAAAAATTAATCGAATTGTCTTTTTCATATTCTACAGTAAATTTTATATTGGGGTGTAAATTATTGATAAATTCTACAAAAGTATTTAACTGTCTTGTTGTACCTGTAAAACATGCGATAATATCATCTACCTACATATCTATACCAGTATAAAAAACTTTTACTTAATTTGTTTTTATGTATTTGTTTCTCAATATGATCCATAAAAATTTCTGCTAAAATAGGACTTAATGGGTTTCCCATTATTAAGCCCTCTTTTGAGTTTTGATGTGAATATTTCGTTGTTGAATTGGAAATAATGACCACATGTCTAAACCAAAATTATTTCCAATTCAACAACGAAATATTCACATCAAAAGAGGGCTTAATAATGGGAAACCCATTAAGTCCTATTTTAGCAGAAGTTTTTATGGATCATATTGAGAAACAAATACATAAAAACAAATTAAGTAAAAGTTTTTTATACTGGTATAGATATGTAGATGATATTATCGCATGTTTTACAGGTACAACAAGACAGTTAAATACTTTTGTAGAATTTATCAATAATTTACACCCCAATATAAAATTTACTGTAGAATATGAAAAAGACAATTCGATTAATTTTTTAGATTTAACTATCACAAAAATTAATAATTCATATGAATTTAATATTTACCATAAACCTTCATACACAGATATTACGATACATAATAGTTCAACACATCCTGTAAAACATAAACACGCCGCCTATATTAGTATGATAAACAGATTAACCAAATTTCCTTTAACTGAAGATAATTACAACAACGAATTAAATTTTATTAAACAAATAGCAGTGAATAATGGTTTTAAAGAAACTTTGGTTAACAATTTACTTAAAAAGAAAAATTATAATATAGCAATAGAGTCAGTTTATCCAAAAGTAGAAATCAGTGAATTAAGTGATTTAAAATATAAAACCCTTACTTATATAGGCCAACCTACCGAAAAAAATATCAGTTGAACTTAAGAAAAAACATAATATTAAAATAGCATTTAAAACTAATAACACTCTAGGAAAATTTATTAAGAACAATAAAGATAACACTAAAAAAAGAACAAAAAGTGGAGTCTATAAGCTTACATGTGGTACATGCCCTAAATTACACATCGGACAAACGGGAAGAAATTTTGGGAAAAGATTGTCGGAACATAAACGCATTTTTAATAACAATAAATTAGATTCGACGTATGCCAACCATTTGCTAGAGGACAATCATTCTTTTAATAATAATTTCGATATTTTACACATAGAAAATAAAGGCTTAAAATTGTCACTATTAGAGACATTAGAAATTAATAAATTAAAAAATAGTAATATGATTTTAAATAACCAGCTAGATTTAAACTGTTCACCATTGTTAAATATTTTCTAAATTATTTTGTACCTTATTTTATTACCGTTCCATTTTATTACCCTAGAATAGTTAGTTGATATATATACCCACACTTTGTAATAAAGAATTTAGTCTTGTACTCACCATCTGATGAAGCCACTGTGTGGCGAAACAATTGTCATAAGTTAAATAAAAATTGTGAAAATCAAACATAAGTTTATTTTGTGTACATTTTTATTTCATTTTTAGCTTTGAAGGGAATATAGTTTTTTTTTTTAAATTATAGCTGACAAAAACGAGACAGAAAAAAGGCAAAATTTTATATCTTTGTTGGTGTTTTAAGTGTTTTATTATATAAGAACTTTGGATGAGAATTGACCTCATTTTTTGTTCTCTAAATTTCCTCTGGAATTTGCAAAACAAAATTTTTAGATAATGTACAAAATTGATCAAATGAATGATTGATACATTGAGAGACTTATGTAAATGGATTTATTTCATCTATTGTGTACCATATGATTTTTTACCCTCTCTTCGTACATATTTGAAGAGAGAGGCCAGATGGGCAACAAGAGGCCATCAAAATGCCGTAAACCAGTGTCATGGAGCTGAACAGACTGCTGGATAATATAGAAAGTCACAACATCCTGGGAATGACCTTGGATGCTATGCTTACCATGACCAACTACGAGCTGACCTTCAACATTCTTTTTCCGGAAAAAGATTAATGGGATCGGAACAAAGCCAACCTATTTTGGGCACACAGTTGCTGCTTTACAGACGGCTCTAAAACTACCGTGAGAATAGGACCCGCAGTACGTAGCTACAGACCAACGGTGTGGATATCCTCAAGCCTAGGTACTAATGCAACTATATTTCAGACCAAAGATCATGCCGATGAACTGTGTGTGCGAAGGCTGGAATATATGCATCCTGTACGCAGATCAATAGAAATTTTCTCAGATATCCAAACAACTCTAAAAGGTTTTAGTTCCTACCGGTATGAGACTGTCAGAAGGCTCTAAGTCGTTTGAGCAAAAACAATAAAGTAACTCTGGCCTGGATACCACTATGGTATGGAAGGTAACGAAATCAAATAGCCAACTCCTTGGCCAGAAAAGGAGCAAGATCACGAATTATCGGGCCCAAACCGATGCTTGGTATATCCTTTAGTACTGCCATGATGGCAATCTTAATCTGTACTGAAAGGAAAACTCTTCAGTATTGGCAAGAGTTACCAGGATTAGTTCATTCGCAGGCATTTATAAAGTACCCTTTAAAATCAAGAACTAAGAAACTTTTAGAGGTAAACAGGGTAAACTTGAAAACACTAACAGGCTTATATACTGGGCACTGTCAACTAAACTATCATCTGTATAAACTCGGCCTGGCAGAAAACGCCGGGTACCGCCTAAGCCTGGCGGATGATGAGAACGCAGACCACGTATTATGCACCTGTCCCGTTGCGGAGAGGATCCGATTCTCAAAATATGTCAAAGAACAATTGCTGTCGTAGTATCTAGACACACTCGCACCCAATAATGTTTTCAGTTTTATTAAGACACTGAACTTATTGGGTGAAATATAAGTAGGAGTGAACCACAATAGGCCTGCTGATGGTCTCGGTGAAAGGCTCACGAGGATCCACTTAACCATATTTTTTTTCTAGCAAAAATTTTAATATATTAATTATTCTGTATAATTTAGAATCACCTTGTATATTAACTGTTCAGATCTACGAAAATAACTAAATATTCAAACTTTGATGTTGTATTGACAGGAATAATTTTAGAAATGACTTCAAAAATTATAGAAATGTGTTAAAAGTTATTTACACATCTCTTTGTGACAGTTTATCGCAAACTCATATTTCAAAACTTGACAAGCAAAATATGTTTCTTCAGTTTATTTTTATCTTCTTGCGTTTGGCAACTTTTGTACTAATATATACAAATTATTTGTCTTATAATTAGATTGTAAGCAAAAACTTCAGGTCATTTTGTGGATTTAATGACTAACTAATATTTTCAACTGAAATAGAGATACAGGAGAAAGAAGGGATAATTAAAAAATTAAGGTGAGGTTAATATTGAATAATTTAACTTACCTTTTTTCCTCCACCTCTTTACGTTCCTTGCGTTTTTTGAGCACTGGATTTATATTTATATGTATTCATTCAGCAATAGCTTCAGTAAAACCTAGGGATTTATCATGGGCCTGCATAAATTTCTTGATTTAACAATCTTTTCCAGCACCTCTTTGGTTAGTGGCAAGCAATTTAAAGTATTTTTCGCGATGGAGCAAAGATACTGCTTAGACTTCTTTTGAAATCAATTGATATTTCATATTTTGAACAAAAACATCAACATTCTTAATCATATTAGAAACAATTTCTCTACGAAACATAATATAACTTTTTGTTGTTTTTGATTTTTCACGAAATTTATTTTGAATATATACTTGAATGTATATTTTACATGACAAATGTTTCGCCAACACAGTGGCTTCGTCAGATGTGAGTATAATACTCACATCTGACGAAGCCACTGTGTTGGCGAAACGATTGTCATGTAAAATATACATTCAAGTATATATTCAAAATAAATTTCGTGAAAATCAAAAAACAACAAAAAGTTTTATTATGTTTCGTATAACATGGATTTTCGTCAAGTAAAGGTCGACTCAATCAACTAACAATTTCTCTATTTGTCTTATAATTAGATTGTAAAGAAATTGTTTCTAATATGATTAAAAATGTTGATGTTTTTGTTCAAAATATGAAATATCAATTGATTTCAAAAGAAGTCTATGCAGTATCTTTGCTCCATCGCGAGAATATTTTAAATTGCTTGCTACTAACCAAAGAGGTGCTGGAAAAAGATTGGTAAATCAAGAAATTTATGCAGGCCTATGATAAATCCCTAGGTTTTACTGAAGCTATTGCTGAATGAATACATATGAATATAAATTCAGTGCTCAAGAACGCAAGGAACGTAAAGAGATGGAGGGAAAAAAAGGTAAGTTAAATTATTCAATATTAAATTCACCTTAATTTTTTAATTATTCCTTCTTTCTCCTGTATCTCTATTTCAGTTGAAAATATTAGTCAGTCATTAAATCCACTTTGCTCTCATGCTCGTATATCAACATCACTGATCCTTCTGAAGATCCTGAAAACGTAGATTCCAATGTAAAAATGACTGCAATTATAGATACCGATATTAGTGATGTTAGGGGTGAAATTAATATTACAATAAAAAGTGATAAAGGGTATTATACAGGTGAATTAACACATGATCAAAAATGGTTCCTAGTCGAAAATTAACCATGTCGTCCCATGGGACCCTTTCCTTGAGACGATAGAGGTAGAAGTTTTTCGACGTTCTTTCACAATAAAACCAACAAGTCGGAATTAAAAACGGAGCGTTGTTATTATCAACCTTGTTGGTTGTTTACCCAATTTAAAGACACCCCATAGCTAGTGGCTTCAATGACTGGATACATCTGCATCAAACAATTAATTGACATCAGCAAAAACTTAGTCATAATGAGTACTATTTTTGATCGATGGAGGCTAAATGAAACGATTGACCACGAACTTGAGTCAAGTATTCGACACGAAATATTTGTATGGAGGCAAATTCTAGAGCGCATTGTTGAAGTTACTCATATTGGCTTCCTGCAACATGCCGTTTAGAGGACATGACGAAATTTCGAATTCTGTAAATCCTGGAATGTTTTTATCTGTAATTAATTTGCTTTCTAAATATGATTTAGTATTAAAAAATTTATTAGAAAATAAAAAAAATACAATTACGTATTTAAGCTCACGTATTCAAAATAAAATAATTGAGTTATTAGGTACTACTCTAAAAGATTAAATAATCAAGCAAATAAATATTGGACCATTTTATTCAGTAATAATAGATACTACTGAAGCATCCCAGCCCTGGGCTGCTTCATCGCGAATAAATTTCCTATAATTTTTACATAAAACTAAATTATTCCCAAGCATTTATATCATTAAATTGCAAATTCATTATTACATAAAAAAAGGGTTCAATCATTCTCTTATAATTTTGCATTCAAACTATAGAGTCCAAATTATTCAGCTAGGTAAAAGAACACACAGTATTCATTTAATATTTTAAAACATTGACAAAACTGTACAAAATCTTAAAGCATTCTCCAGTTGAGAAGAGATAACATAAACAAACCGACGTAAACACGTAGGGGTAGAGTCATTATATCACTTCTCACCTAAAGTTCGTGGGTAAAGCAAAATGTAGCGTTTGGCTATCTCCGTCCAGCTTGCAGGCTTGGACAACGAATTCACTCACGGGAAATCATATAAATACGCGAGGCAGCGTACGATCGTGGTCAAATCTCTGACAGCCCCAAGTGATACGCTTTGGTTCTAACGAATCGGGTACGAAGAGATTGTCCAGTTCTACGTGGCAGAGTCGTGCCACATATCTGACAACCCCAAGAGTTACGCTTTGATTCTGAGAATCGGGTACGAAGAGTTTGTACGACTGTCTGTAATCTAGTTGTGCTCCAGGTCGACTCTGACAGCCCCAAGCTTACGCTTCTGTTCTACGGGGTCGGAAAATAAGAGAGTATTGCAGTTATAACTAGCATTGGGAGCCGCGATGCATTATCGTGCACTAGCCACTGACGCCGCCGTTGATATGGAGGCGAGTAACTCAGGCGTTACTCAAGAATTCGGGGAAGTGGGCCCCGCGGAACTCTCCGTGTATACCAGAATTGGTACGGACAGCATTTTAATAATTATTATACTGCGTTGCCATTTTCTACGTACTCGAGCTCACTAAAAGTCATGAAATTAATTCAATTTCTTTGTTCCGAGTGAAATGGCAACGCTAATCAAAGTACGACTCTATATGCTTGGGTTTCACGGTCCTTTAATAATATCTGACCGGCGCGGCGCCGGCGGTACCACATGATTTATAGATAGAGCTTTTCTGTTATAATGCACTGCTCATTACATCTACTAATAATTAGTACAGTCGATATTAATTCCGATCGGAGCAGAAATAGTAGTTGGAACATTTCCTTCATTTTTCTTATTTAGACCTAAGTTAATATACAAATCAATTAGTGTCCAGTTGAATCTGCAATATCTGTAAGTTTATCAAATTGCACTACCCGTATGGAGATCAGAGTGTCACTGTCGTGTGGGGCGGTGAGACGCCGACAACAAAAACATGCGGTTATCTGACCACGGACCTTGTCTCTCGACAGGGGACCAGTGCCAGCTGACCAGTGTATACCGATTAATGATTTATGGCTATCGCTCCCATAAGCGTGCCACAATACAAGCGGCGTCTACCAAATTAACATCTACGGGGTAGTTCGTTTCATGTTGATTTAAACCTTGACTGGTGGCATGCATTCGCCACACCCAAACAATACGCAGTTGCTCGCATACGAGCGGCATCGTTGGCAAGCGTCAGTTGTATTGTGGTACTGTTTAGGTGCACCAGCCCGCGAATTAAATAACAAGGCATGGTTGTCGGTCTCTGCCCGGCTCATGTGACAGGGGACACTCTGTGCCACATACAAGGGAAGTTTCTCTTGCACCCATATGTAGAGTTCTACATATGTCATTTGAACTACGAAGCGGATGTTTCCGCGCATGTAACCAGGTTTGGTTACATTGCAGGTTCAACTAGCTCAATATCAATGTATTTCTTGTGGACCGTTGTCCACCGTACATGTAACAAGGTTTTGTTCATGTCGAGTTCTGTAATATATTTCTTATAGGCAGTTGTCTAAGCAGAGAAATAAAAGGTGTGAAAACGTTATTTGAGTTTCCTTGACTTATTTCTGCTTTCAGGTACAAAAGTGAATTCTAAGCACATTAGTAATAATAAACATAAAGTCAAATCTTATATTGAGTACTCTTTTAAAACAGATATCAGTGCAGTGCAGGTTAAGGGTCATAATAATTGCTAAAAGTATACAAATCAAATTAAAGCAAATTAAATTTTATAAATGAAACAAAGTAATACCAAACTTTATAAACGTACTTGGGAGGTTACAATAACACAATAAATTTGGGGTCCTACCACTAAAACTAGACGATCACGAAAAAGGCCAATTATTTAATTAAGTACTACCTGTCGCTTCACGACAGATGAGACTTACAAAAAGGGGAATAAAATAAACAATAAATGTACGAGGGGGGTTGGGCCGTCACACTACTCAGGATGTTTTAAAAGATGATCAATTAAATGCTATTCATTACGTTACAATTGAGTATGTTGAAAACAAGCCAACAAATGTAGTAGTTAAAGAATATTTCTTGGGGTTTGCCCTAGTTGAAAGTCAAACTGGTGCAGCTCTAAGAAACAATATTTTAATAATCTTGACAGACAAGATTCGTGGACAAGGGTATGACGGCGCTGCTAATATGAACGGGATATATACTGTTATTCAAGCCGAAATATTAAAAGTTGCTCCTAATGCAACCATATGTACTTTGCGCGGATCATAATTTTTATGATTTAGTTGACAGTGTTTATGTGTTTTTTAGTGCATAGCATAACAAGGTGGCCTCTTTTAGAAACAATCTTTAGTTTAACAAAACGTAAAATAACTAAAAAAATTAACACCCGCCCGATGGTCGTCCAGACATGATGCGCTAGAGGCCGATCAGTTTAGGTATGTGGATGTCTTAAAGACTTATTCAAAAATCGTATTAACATCTGGCAATAAAACTGAAATCAATGAAGCCAAATCGTTAAAAAGTCAGTTAGAAAAGTTCGAGACGGTCGTTTTAATTGTTCTTGAAACAGAAATTTAAAAAAATACCAATACTGTTATTGCAAAGCAAACAGGAAAGTATTGAACACGCGTAAAAAATATTCAATAGTTCTGTAGCAATTCAATTGCCACAGTAACTAAAAGTTACATAAAATATCAAAATATTAAACAATATAAAAATGAATATATTTTAAACACATTTGCTAAGTAATAAATCATAAATTTCTATTTTATTATATTCGATTTATAGGCATAAAGTACCATCTAGTTGCTACTTATATTAATTTAATTATTTAAAACTAGGCAAAGTAATTCTATGTTCATTCTTAAACAGTAGTATCTATTAGTAAAAGATGTAGATTCCCACTCTTCTGATTGGTATTGCCCTCTGCTTTAGAAATTGGAATAGACAATTCGAATTTTTCAACAGCTTCACTGTAAAAGTGGTAATCGAATGGTACAGCCACATTGAGTTTTCTCTAGTACCCAATCATTACTACAATTAAAGAAAAACTGTGTCAGGTTTAAACAAAATCTTTAGTTGTTTATTGTGCAGTATGCATAAGAAAACATATGTACCTTCACGTTGAGGCCACATGTCACCTACGGTTAGTAAAATTTATTCAAAATTCCTTTAGGTAATACAATTTTTTGGACAGTGTTCGCCAAAAAGTCTGCATAACTTTTAGGTGACACATTAAATTTGGTAAATGTGATACCACCAGAAGAGACATATGAGTGAAAGAAGAAAAAAGGAACGAATTGTGATGAAAAAACAACTTTTTTTTTAATTTGTTTTCCAAAATTCTAAAGAAAGTTATGTGTTGGTCACATCAAATATTTAGGTAGTATTTTGTTATACTTTTGTGTTTTAATTAAATCTATTTTTTTTATCATTTTTTTTTTATTAAAAGAGAATAATAAATCACCAAAATAAATCCAACGAGCGACGGCCTGTTTTTTATTTTTTTAAGCCGGTAACCTTAAAGTGATAATTAATAAAACTAAATAATGTTATTAAATTTCGCAAGTACCATGCTTGCAGCGCTATTTTTCTGACTCACCTTAAGGGCCTGGTTTGAGTCTAGAACACATGCCCATGTCTGAATTGTTACGCTACTGCCTGCAACAGTATACGAAAATAAAATAATGTTCAGAAACCCTATGCAATATGACTATTAACTTCCTGTGTTATCGCAGAGGCAATGTGAGTACGTTTTCAGTTCGCATGCATTATCAGATGCAATCTGAAACTTGTTAATCCCAGTAATATCTTTGTCAATGTTCAAGGCCCTATGTGCATTCTAATCATCTCAGATTTGTCCAGAAAATTTGAACCTTTAAAATTCTGCAAAATTTAGTATTTGTGGCCACTTATCAAGAACTTATGAGTATTGCACAAAGCTATAATCAAATAGTAAGCCAATAACGATTGAATTTACCTACACTCAAATCCCAAAAATCTTCAGATAGTAAGTAGGGTGACTCTTTTATGCCCTTTATGTCATTATCTATTATCACCATTTCTTTGTACCTTTACCAGAAAGGGTCGAGAATACTTTTAGATTTGTCGAGATAACGACGCTAAAACCGTGGCGTGCGTGGGCTAGAATGATGATTATTGTTGGTTAAACTAGTATATCGTAGTTAGCCTGAATAGAAAAACAAAACAACAAATGTGAAAATGCAAAGTACAACGAACTTGAAAATTGCATGTTGCTTAAAAACGTTGTATAGAAAGTACATCTCCACTAAAGAAATTTTTGAAAGTATAACTTTAGAAGTATAGACCAAGATTACTAAAGGAGATTTGGTAATCTTGTCTTGAGTATAGATAACTGACATCTTTGAGTGAAACCTGCCATCTATGTGCATTTTATGATATTGTATAGTCCCTAGTATAGTGGGTAGATGGCGTGATATACTCTAATTTTAAATTTATTTACTAAAAAAGTTGGTAAACTTATCTAAATCAAAAATGAAATCATCCTTGTTTTGGAAATGTTATATAATCTTTGCAACTAGTCCAACTAGAGAGCTTAGAAATTTATAACGGACAAACACTAAGTTCAAAAAACCAGTCATTGACCTTTATAGAATATAAAATTCTCGTTCTCGTACAAGTTCTTGTAAACAATTTACTCAGCGTACAATTTAATAATTCAATAAAATAGTGTTATATAATATTATTCAGTATTACTATTATTCTGTTCCTTCTAATATGAATTGTTATCTATTTTATACGTATATTAAAATCTGAATTCTAGATTTCAAAATACCTATACACATTAGACGATCGTAATAAGCACCACAATAGAACACATTACATACTGATGAATTAATTATCATTAATTTTAATCAATATCAGAAAATATTATTTGACAGAATTCACTACATATTATACTAAGTAAATAAGTAAGTAACTTTATTTAATAATAAACACAGCTAATATCATACAGCAAAAGTGTTTCATATTAAAAGAATAATAAAAATAATAATGTGTAAACATTAATACATAAATGTCAACATTCTTATACACAAAATCATGCCATTTCTTCTTAAATGTCTCTAGATCACAGTAAAAAAATAACATAATTTCAATCATATACCTTACCACATGAAAATCAGTTTTAGTCACAAATAGATTTCGCTACAAATCAACAATTTAGTGGTTACTACTAATCCATTTCGTCCATCGAAAGGTTATAACATTTTTTTGCGCTTCTTCATTTGCTTTCCCTTGATAAAAAGCATAACTTAATTATCTTCAGTTTATTTATATATCAAAATGGATTATTACATTGGTGGACACCGCCCTAAGCTCTAATTTAATATCCATTTTCATTACCATCCAAGCATAACTTATTTTAATGCAGATCGCATGAGCGATTGTTTCTTGCAGGACCCTAATTAATATTAACTACTATTTGTTAAAAATATTGGGCCATGGTGACCAAGAATGCAGTAAAGAAATTCATTGTCCCTTTCAAATTCAAATCCACTTAGCATATTCTGCCTAGACGGGAACTTACTTGAACACAGTATTTTACAAACTTTTCCATTTCAATTAGTAGGTATAGATTAAGCGGGACTCTTCTATTATTTTTAGATAATCAAATATACGGTAATACGTATGTATGTTTTAGTAAAAATTGATTTCTAGGAGAGGTATATCCAGTCAAATTTACTTCTTTGGGGCACAAAATGAGTTAAAAGCACTTGGAAAACTTGTGTTCAATAATAATCAAAGCATTACTGATTTAGACATCATACAGCCCTAATGTTGACACTCTTTGGGAAATTGATGTAAAGAGCACTAAGAGAGTATTGATCTCGGAAATGATGATGAGTAATGAGTACTCATTATCATATCCTGAATGGATTAATCTTAAAGACACAACCAGATCCCGATTAAGATATTACAGTTATTTATATTATTCAATTTTTTTTAATTCTAAAAATAGATGGATAGTAAATGAACTGGAAAAGAGTTTTCTAAATTAAGAAACAATTTAAAATTGTATTGCTAATTATTTTAAAAACCTTCAAAAAATAGTGTTTTTTAAATTAATTATTTTAGTACGAATTTTGAAAGAAATATCGTTGTCTTATTTGAGTCGATATGGTTTTTATCAAATGAAAAAAATCGTTGTTTTAAAAAATAACAAAAAAACGTATTAAAAACATTTTAATCGATCTTTAATATACATTAAAAAAAACTAGTTTAAAAATTGCTAAAATATCTTATATCTAAAGTACTCTTAAATATTCTACTACAAATATTCTTAAAATTCTATTTCACAAATTGTATACATTTACAAAACATGTTTGATATGTAAAATTATTTAAAAAATGTTAGGCAGTCATTTCTCAAGGCAAATATATTTTGTAGTTTGCTTGGTATATTTCAAGCTGATCACAGAATTTTAATTGATTACAAGTTCACATTTGGCTGTTGTATATACTTAGACAGTTTAACCTACTCGTATGTCATGTTAAATGAATATTTTTTCATAAAATCAAATAAAAAAAATGTATTTAAATGATTTGAGCATCATAATTCGTCAATAGACTTCTACCTTTTTGAACTCTAAGGCCTAATATTTATTAATATCAAATTTACACCCATTTTGAGTGTTTTTAATAATCAGTAATTTATTGCAACCAAAGTTATTATTAAAGCAGTTTTTGGTGAGTTTTTCCTCTATATTTTTTAAACACTTCATACACATAAAAATCCTCATGAACACATTATGTGTTGGCATCATATTAAAATATCATAAATTAATGTGTACAATAAAAGCCAAAATGTATTAATATCGTAACTATTAAAAAAATCTGCAACATTTACACCTAACAGAAATTACTATTATTTTAAAAACCGGGAAACTACACTTATTAACATTTTGCAGAATTATTTTGGATTGTTTGGAAAATTAAATTTTAAACTAAAATAAAGTAAACAGATCGCATTGGTACTCTCACAAATAAATGATACAACATGATGCCATTATGTATGTGGTTAAATACATATTGCTGTAAAATGAAAGTTCAAAAAATCTTCTAACGATTAAGGTATAATAAATGCTAGGTATAAGTTAAAGATTTGACAGTTCTCTACACCTTTTTCTAAGCAGGTAAGAATATAATACTCAGTATGACAAGAAAGACTTTTTTACAATGTCCATTACGAAAATTATTTATTTGAGGCAAAATTTCTAGAAACGATTGTCGAGAACATTGATTTTTAGAAAGAAAAATAATCCCCCGTCAACGTAACTTTTTGTATAATAACTTAGATTATTTATTATCACATCTTCTAGGTATTTCCCATTCTTAAATTGTAGTGTTAATAATTAACATTTTCAACTAGGTATACCATAAAAAAAATATATTTAATACGTCAATAATAATTTAAAAATTATTTAAAAAAATGTCATTCATCGATGTTGGAATGCATGCTTACGGATACCTATCTCAAAAGGCGAGTTCTTTTAAATGAATTAATTAATTCAAAGCTATTCCCCTGGATCATGTGTTTTTTGTTTGTACTGTGCACAATTCAAATCCTAGGTGAACTTTTCATATTAATGGCTATTCGTTGTTTCTATTTTCTTCGCCAGCTCCGAAATAACCTCTCTGTAAATAATAGGATCCATATTAGTGCCCAACATTAATAAAATCCACCAATCGCCAAGATCAACTTTCCGACAAAGAGACCGACAGACCTCGATAGGTATACTCCTGTGCTTAGCATTGAGTATCCTAGGCCTAATTCTAGGGCAAGCAATAATAATAATCCTATACAAAATTAAAAATGTCAACATAGTGGCTAAAATCATAAACCAAAACCAAATGAAAATGTAGGTTTTCTCATTGACGATATTTAAAGGAAGTATGCATAAACTGTCGTGTTTCTGAATGCTTCCAGATGCACCATATTTGTGGAAAATACACTTAGTAACTCTAGGGAAGACGTACACCATTGGATCTACTCGATCCTCTTGAGCTTGCTCGGAAAAATTCATCACTCGAAGACCGTAAGATAAAAATTCACCGTCGAAAAACTTATTCATCAGGTAAAGTTGGAGTATTATGTTGACAAGGCAGATGAACTCGCAGGCCCAGTATCGTATTGCATACATATTGTGTCTCTGAAAAAAAAAAGTATATGTATATTAGACATTTTGCTTCAATGCATTTCTCTTTTTTGATAAATTGTCAATCTATGAAAGACCAGATACCTCAAACAGAACTGTCTTACACAAATTATTTGGTTTTACGAAAATTCACCACATCTAGATAAGAAAACATTAACACAGCCTTTGTAAAAGATCTGATTAAAACATTATGAATATGTTTAAAGTAATAACAACATGGGATATATGTTTTAATTCGGTTGCTCTTCTATCTCATGTTATTTATGTATAATACACAATATTGCTAGATATGTAATTTGATCATACTTGTGGATAAGCTGTTATTTATACACATTACATTAACATAGGTATTTGAAGATATCAGTTTGTACATAGATCTATATGGACTGGTTGGTATAATATTTTCCTTTGATAATTCAACCAAGAACACCAACAAATTCTTAATCCTCTATAAGTACTGTTATAATAGAGAATTTACTGTGCATATTGAAACTAATGTAACTAGTTTATACCATTAAACTTGGAGTATAATATACAAACTACATGTAGTATATTATACTACATGCAGTTTTTTTACCTTTCAATAATTAATACAAATTTTCTCTTCGGTACCGCATCACATTTTTTCCAATTTTAACGTTAGTATTAACCATATGTCAGCTACCTACCTAATTATCAATGTCTATATTTATATATGTTATTTTTTTCAAGGTAAAACTGCATGCGTAACGGAATAAATAGCATTATTATACGATCATGTAAATCGGTGATGAGCTACTATTAGTATTTAATTCTAATGCAAAATGTTAAAAAAATTAAATGATGCAATAAATAATACATCCAAATATAGTGAGTTGGTTGTTAACAGATATATGACAATATGTTAGAAATACATTGGACCTAAATGCTATTAAAATCAGTTGATCTACTATTAGTCTTTTAATAAAAGAAAAAAGTGTGATATAATACTTCTATATGTGAAATTTTTAGATATGTATTAACCAAGTTTAACAAATATGCATATATAGATTGTTTATTAGATCTTCTCTTCAAAATAACTCGTCTATTATGCGTCACAGAACAAAACTGTTTTATTTAGAAATATTGTAATTTTTGAGGACCACATGTCTGCGATTGAAAATTTGAAATGCATTGCCTACTTTCCGAGTTAGAACAAAAAAATTGAAAAAGTGCCATAACTTCAATCGCCTGTAAGAGACAGATGAAACTTGTTTGGGTGATATTTGACGGCAAAATGGAGCTCTTTCTCCCTATACTAATAGAATTTTAAAATTCTTTAATATATTACAGTATTTCTCAATTGAAGTAGGCTACGGTACCAAAAAAATGCTTATTTTTCCCCTTTCTTGCACGCCCCACTTAACTTTTGAATTTATATTACTTTCTTGTAATTAAAATAATTTAAAGTAAGATATCAAGAGATTATGTAATCCATTTCAATCTCCACTGCCTGACAGTAAACGTTGTAAATAAAAAAAAATATTTATTTAAACTTAAAATAAGGAGAAATAACAAAAGTAACAACAATAACGACCATAAATAAAATAAATAAGGATGACAAATAATTAAAAAAAAACATAAAATGAAAAAGCTATAAATTTAACAACATTAGACAAGATGATAAAACATTAAAAACAATTTACAGAAGATGTTCGAATTTACCTCCGCCATTTGTCATACATAGACGAGCTCTGTTACTTACTTCTCTTAAAGCATTCCTTAAAGCTTCGGGACTTACCGACATGCAAGCTTTCCTAATTTTTTCTTCAAGTTCATCAATATTTCGGGGAAATTACATCGACTGTAGAAGACAAACACATTGTATTTATTAATATTGGAAAAGACCATTTTTGTATCAGGAATAAAAATATCCAAATAAATTAATAATAGTTTATAAAGGAACATACAAGCGTGTTAAATTAGAAATTTACAATAATTTTCCGAAACATTCTGTTTTCGGTAAAAAAAATAAATTAGCCATCTACATAATTTAGTATTCGTGCATAAAAGGTTGCAATTGTGAATCGGTAACTTATATGCCATTTTTAAATATGTTAAGGATAATTATTAAATTAATGTAAAATGAATCAAGGCAATCAAGATATAGTTACAATGTGTCCCTTTACAATTTCAAGAAAGTTTCATAAAATCAATAGTTAGGTGAGGCGTGTATATTGCAAAGAAAGGACAAAAATAAACATTTTCATAGCCTATTTCGATTGAGATAAATATTTCTCCATCTCAAGAGTGCAGAGTAAAATGTATTGAGAATTTTATAATTCAAATGAAAAAAAGAGCTTGCTGAAATATTACCTAAACAAGTTTATCTTCTTAAAAAACAAAGTACAGCGTTAAGTTATAACTTTTTTATCTTTTTGTTACTCGGTAAGTAGGTCATGGATTTCAAATTTTCTTTCGTTGTACCCTCAAAAGACATTTTCTACTAAAATGTTTTTGACTGTGTCTAATAAACCAATTATTTTAAAACTGTCCTCATTACGTCTTACTTAAGAATCGTCATTGTCATTATCACATACACAATGTTCTGTATGTCTTTTACCAGTTCTATGTTGAAATATGTACAAATCTGTAGGAAAATACCGTAATTTGACCAACTTTTTCCTACATTATAGTCGTTCATGTTCTTAAATACAAAGCCCCAGTGAAACAATAAATTAAAAGTGATAATTAGTATTTCTTGTACTCGGTAGAGCATTTTTTTAAATGTACCAGTTAATAGTTAATACCATCAGTCCTTGAATTTCTCTTACTTAAAAATAATAGTTTTGATTATATTACGAATAAAACATGGTATACCATCATTGAATTAATAAATAAAGCAAGTAGAATTCTTCAAGCGACCAAAAGCTATCTTGAAAATCTACTGTGGTTGTATCTCCTTCGACGAATCCGCTTCAAGCAATTTGCTTAAATCCGCCATATTGGAGGTCCATTCCGGTCCCGATTGTTTAATGTTACTTCCCATTATGTGTTATTTCTGTATATCTCATTTTTATTTTATATTTTATATGTAATAAAAATCTGCTTTCAAAAGACTACATCAAAAATAATAATTATAAAAGTCAAAGTTAAATATTTCTTACATTAGGAAATAATTCAACAGGTTTACCGGAAACAATTAATTCGAACAGATAACTTAATAATTAAACTAAATTATACAGCAAATTTCAGAATTTAATTGAAGGTTACGTACTGCGTGAAGAGAGTCCATCGACCTCCTTTAATAGATCCAGCTTATAACATAGTTGACTAGACCATTTATTATGGTTCAGTGTCCATGGTAATAAAAAAAATTGTTATATAACCGCATAAAGAAAACTTTATTTATCGCACCATTGTTTAATTTTAGAATTGAATAAATACTTATACAGAATAATAGGCTCACAGCGGCAAATAAAATCGGTTTCGTCGTTAAGAAAAAAATAAAAAAAGACATGTTTTAATAGAATCGCAAATCAGGTTATAAACATTTTTTTTAACATATATAAATGCAATGTGTGTTAAAAATATGTTTGTAATCTTCGATCCAAGGAGTATAGCAAAAACTGGAGTGGATATTTATTTTTTAAATATTTGAATAGAACCACTACTGATAACATCCAAGAACAAAAAGCAATGTTTTATAAATACTAGAACTCAAAATAATATTTGCCTCTTTATGCATGTGAGTATATGTCAAAGCAACAGCCCAGAAGGTGTTTTTTTGACAACTGGTATAGAACAACAAAATAATAACAAAATATTTCCTGTTTCGCTAAGGATATCTGTTTTCTTTCTAAGAATTTTGTAACTTTAATGAAATATGATGTAGCATGAATCTCAACACATATACAAGGTGTCCCGAATTGTATAGGCCCAATCAAGTGATATAATTTTTCAAAATAAGAAAAAAAATCCTATCAGCATGGGTCGGGAAGTGCTTAGTTTCCGAGATGCAGGTTGCTCAAGTTAAGATCCTGAAAATGTTTTTTTCTGAATATGGTCGAAACACAAATGATAATTTACACGGGTATTTAAGTTATTGTGCATTATAAGGCAAAATAAAAGTATGAACCAAAATCATTCAGGAGCAGGTAAATTTTGCCCCAACTTTTTGTGTGTCACTTTTCTATTAATTTATGTGCAGGAAAATTTTTTTACATGAAAAAGGTATCTTGCGGTATTTTTCTAAAATTATCCGCTTTCGAGTAAAACTGATTTAAACTTTATTAGTCATTAACCATCATAACCAGCATTCTTATTATGCGGGAATAGTGTAATGTTTTTAACAAATGAAAAATAATCTAGCATGCCATATCAAAATGACAATGGTGGTTTCTTGTTTTCTGAAACCCACTGTTCTGCAGTTGTATTATTTCTTTTTTGGTGAAACTAAAGGGCTACTCGAATACAGCAAACCAGTGTTATGAATACTTACAGGCATTCTTACAGGTCACTGGCCACTGAGATACCATATAAATAAAAACGGGCAAAGCTGAAAGCGACATATGTCGCTTCTATACAAGTGAATGGACAAGATTGCATCATCGTGATATCCCAGACTTTCCTGTTCTTAATGTAGAATTCTTGAGATACTTGACAGTAGGAGTTTATCAAGTCAATCTTGCTCCATCCTACATCTAAGATAAAGTGTTAAGAGATAATGATGAGGAGCTCAACTTGATGAAAATATCAATGAACCCGGTTTTCTGAGGATCAGAATATACTCAAGGTTCCGAAATGCTACGAAACATCAAACATTCATTGCCTGCAATAATGTTCATGATTATGGTGTAAATAATGCTGATGATGCTAATGCCTGTGATCTCATCAGCGGATATTATTATACTTATCAATCTGGTGCCTTTGGAGAAGGCATCAACAACACCTGCCTATGTAGGAACCATAGCCCATAGGAAAATTCTAAATTATTTATTTTAAAGTGCAAAGGTGAGGCTGCATGAAAAGCATTGTAGATTTAATGAGTCATTACTAAAAAAATATAAGTATCATCCAAAAATATTTCTTATTCTAATGCCATCCAAGATTCACTAATACATTACCTATCTTCCTGATCTATTCAGAATATAGAAGTTTTAGTATGATAAAAATTAGAAGTGACGTATTAATAATTTTTTTTCTGTAATTCTTTGTAGAAAAGTCAACACAATGTATGTAACCAAATTGTTAAAGCACTCATTTATTTCAAATGGTGATTATCAGTATTTATGAATATTTTGGAATAATAGCTACATAAATGGACATTTTTAATCCATTATTAATCATTATACTTAGTAGTAAAGTCATACATGCAAAATGGGTTTGTGGAAATGATATCACTACTACATTTTTCAAAGAATTTAAAATTAAATGATAAATAATTTCTCATGATTCATCCACTTCCTTAAAGTTCTGGATAAACTTGTCTAGCCCGATGAATGAAATTATGACTAGTTTTGCATATATGATATTAACAGTCAGGGAAAAAATTATTATTAGTAGTATTAAACCGAAAATTAGTAGACATGCACAGATTGTGGATGCAAATACAAAATTTTGGTAATTACAACAAAAATATTTCGCTGTAATTGCTGAAGTATAACTTTTTTAACTAAAACTTCTACGCTGCCTTATGAATACCAAAGAGTTAAAGATAAAGAATCTGAGGTCATAAGTGAAAAATATCATGAGATCTTTACCATATACAAAGTAATTTACACCGTTTACACATAAGCTACTGAAATGAATAGAATGTATTAAAAAATCGCCGAAATAAAACAAGAAAACCCTAAAGTCAGATCTTTCGTTAAAGTTTCGCCCTTTTTTTTTTTTAAAAAAAAAAAAAAAAAATTTTTTGGGGTTTTAAAGGGGGGGAAAAACCCCCCCCCCCCCCCCGCTGGGGGGGTATTTTTTTTTTTTGGGGGGGGGGGGTGGTCCCCCCCCCTCTTTGTTGTATTACTATTACCTTATTCTGAGCACTGAACCATAATTTAATAAAAGAAGACTTAGAACAGTCAAAAAGTTAGCGAAAGAACTTAGGAGTATTAGTGTTCCCTCTAATGATCCTTTTTACGTACATTCATACATACGAAGGACAGAACGATACGTCTCATAGAATGTATTATTTGAACTGGAAATAGTTCTGTTGGATGAACAAACTTATTATGACAGTTGAAATAACTGTCATTGAGTTATATAACTTATATGTGACAGTAAATCTTATCTACATAATATAATAAAATTAATTTTAAAATATTTAATCTTCTCGTCACGTGCGAAAACATATTTGCATATACAGCTATATAAGTATATGGATGTTCTATTTAGTAACAAATTTAATTATAATGCAGACTTCACTATAAAAATATGCATAAATTATTACAAATTTATCAACTGATATAATTGTATAATTAGCTATAGTTGTAAACATATGTGTGACTGGAAAACTAATTCTAAATTTAAATAATCCATTTATGGAAGTTACTAATCAAAACGGAATACCTTTTTGGTTTAAACGTACTTCTAACATGGAGTAATATTTTTTAAATACGCGTGTAAATACTCGAAATTCAGCTTTTCAGAAGCAAAAACCATGAGGTTTACATTATTTTTTTTGCTTAAGATAAAAAAAAAAAAGAATAAAATCTAAAATAAAATTTCCCACTTATACCTCTTCCAATATTCCGTCATCCATATCAGACACATTCAACATTCGGCACTGCTCTTATGGCTAAAATTTTTAAAATAAGTGTCAGAATTACCCAATTTTACAAGAAAAAATAGATAAACAGATAACTTTAAACACCTTTTATTTTAAGAGACAAACTAGGTGTCGCTTTCCACCAAGGACTAATCGCATGCCATGTTTTTTAATACCAGCTCAATGTTTATAAATTATTACATTTGTTTTGGTTCGGCGTCTACACTGATATTAAATAAGTTTATATTATCGTCTCACAAAATGTCCGTGATATAACCATAAAACCAATCATATTTAGACGGGTGCCGAAACAGATACCGGAATGCTATATGCCACCTAATCCGAAATCTTACCAAATATAATAAGAAAACCAGTAACCAGTAAAATTTTAGGCTAACAGATAAAAGATCATTTTCTTATCAAATTGTAAAAAAAATCTTTTTATGTTTGGCAAAACTACTTCCGATTTTTGGCTTTTCAATGAAAAAGCTAAATTATTTTAAATATTTATTGAAATCTATATGCAACTGCAAGTTCAAATTTAATATTATCCTCCAATATGAAATGTGTTAGATTTTCAATTTGAGACCTAAACGGTAGATAAAGAGGCAAACCGAACCCGAAACAAAAAAATCGGTCCATAGTCGTAGGTGTAGTACACTGTAAACAATACATTCACTACTGATAGCTCTAAAATTGATAATTTTATTGGAAAATATCGTTAGCTAAAAAAATTTTCTCTTATCCGAAATTTTGGTTGGTTACTCCTTACAGTATCTGAAATACAAGCTTTTTAAGTGTTATAGAGGACACTTGGTATTAAAGGCAACATATATGTTTGTCCAAAAAATTCTTTCAAATAATGCAAATGCTGAAATTTCTCATTCAAACTAAATGAAAAAAATATATATATAAATAAGTAAATGTAGTAAAGAACTAAGGGAATTGTTTTAAAGAATGCAAATATGTGTGGGCTCTAGGAGGAAATAAAAAAGATTTTACCCGAATGACGGAAAGTTTTTAATAGCTACCCCCTACTGGAGATAGGTTAGAATTTTTGAATTTTGGCATGCTGATAATACTATCGTTCATACAGAAGACAACATTCAAAGACCTGAAAATTTCAAATGGGCCTGAAGTTGTTATATTTTTTAGATACATTTGGGAACAAGTTAGAATATTTGAACACATACACACATGGGGCAGCTAAGTATATTTAACAAAATTAAATAGTGAAGAGTGAATAATATTTGCTTAGTAATATTCTGTGACATTAGAATATGTCAATTGTTTCACTATCACAATAAAATAGTTTTATCTAATGTAAGTGCAAGATTTACCTTACATTACTAAACAGTTACAGATGTGTTTCTAATGTTATTGATATATATTAATAGTTTTGAATGAATATTGCAACAAGGAGGAATTTGTTTATGAGGCCATTTAAAACTCTCTATGGGGGTGTGAACATAAAAGCAACGCACATTTTTCTGAGCAATCTCTATAAAGATACTTCTGAAATCACCTAAAATATGCCATATTTCATAGCATGAGGAGTGATACTCCCAGCCATTCATATGGCATGAATTTAGATCGAGTACAAACTTTCCAGTGTATTGGTATTGATTAGCTTCTCAAAATATTACTTAACGTAATAGAGTTTGTTTAAATTTTCGTTGCAGTTTAAAAATTATCTGGATTAAATGTTGTATTTGATCTGATATCGAGACCTACTGTACATTCTATATACAAGAAGTGAGGAAGTCCTCAGTTGAAGACTTCGGCAAAAGCACATATTAATGTAATTGCCAATTTAAAATACTTTTGTTGTTAATAAAGTCCTTATTGGAAGGTATACAAGGCCAAAAAAGGGACGATAGTTAATTATTAGTAATTAAAGTTGTTATCTACAACATTTTGTACATATCAAGCGTAGGGTTGCCAACCTTCCTAGATTAGGAAGGATGTCTTGGATTTAGGCTGTATTTTTTTGCATCCTTCCAAGACCCCTGCAAGGACACTTAATGTCATGGATTTCAACATTTAATCCAATTATCGTCCAACAAGTTACGCGCTTTAGTTATTTATGAGCTACCATTGTTAAAACCGCTTCCGAGTCATCCAAAGCCATTACTCTGGGACACAGGCAAATAAAAACTTCTGATGTTTTAAATTTATAAAACAGTTATCTTTGTTTGTACTACAAGCCAGAATAACTAAGAACTTCCTTTATTCTTATTTTTCATGTAGCAATAGTGCATACATTTTTATATCTTCTAAAAGCAATAAAATGTCAATGCCATGCATCCTTTTATTATTCCTTATGTTCTGAAGCCCCTCTATCCTTGGAATTATAAATTTGAGGTTGGTAACTCTAAGCAAGCGAGTAAAGTATATGGCACAATATCAATAAAGAGAATTTTACAGAGAAAAAGTTTTAAGTAAAAAATGTATCAGAGAAATTATTTAGTCCAAGTTGCTAGTCTAATAAAAATATATCTTGTAATTATTGTGTTTCATATTTTAGAGCTTCGAAAAATTGTAAAAGATTAAATTACTTTTGATATACAATGAAAGAACTGGCATCCCAAACTTTCTAATTCGTGCTTTGAATAGGGAATCAATGAATCAAAGGGTAAAAACGACAAGCTTTCTTGTGATATATTTTATTATTTTCTTGTACGAATGGGAATAAAATATAATTTTACTGCCTCAACACAGGGAGTAAAATGGGCGTTTATTTCCTAATGGATTTAAAGTTGCTATAAAAACCAATGAAAAATACAAACATAACGTAATGTCAACATTTTCATTACAGCATCAAGCTTTCATTGGTGGAAAAAAGAAAAATTTAAAAATCAAACATATAAATCATAAAATGTAACTTCTTTCAAATTAAAATTAATATTAAGTTAATAAGTTTAATTGAAACATCCACAAGCGAAATCAAAACGAAAATTGATAACCTAACCTCTCAACTAAGCAACGCAGAAAAGAAAGTGGAAGTGCTCAAAAAAAAAATAAAGAACTTCTAAACCAGATACAAGACCATGAAAGAGATGAAAAACGAAATAACCTAATAATATTCGGAATTACGGAAGAAGAAAACGAAAATGTATATGAAAAAAGTATTGGAAGTTATTAATAATATAATAAAAATAAAAACAAGCAAATACGAAATAAATCATATTTATCGTATTGGACGTAACACAAATAAAAGACCAATCATAGTAAAATTTGTCTCTCTATATAAAAAAATAGATATTTTAAAAAACGGGCGAAACCTACAAAATACAAATATTGCTATAACGCATGATCTAATTAAGGAAGATAGAGATAACCAAAAAAGTGCTCCGCACTCACTTACGAGCAGCTAAGGAACAAAATTTATTTGTGAAAATTAAACAAAATAATTTAATAATAAATGAGACCATATACACAGTAAAGGACCTGCTTAATTTAGAAAAGGAACAAAACATAGAAATCACAAAAAATAGGGAGGAACACACGATAAACCAGGAACGTACAGAAAAAAATAAAAAAGAAAGAACTCCAAACAAAAACAACTGAAAAGGCACCAGGCTCATCACACAGAAGAGGAAATATTAACCCCATCTCATCGGACGCATCCCAGTCCCAGTCCAGTTCAAACACAGCACGAGCAAAGGGCAACACTCCGTATCACTACCTTACCAGAAGCGTTCCAACGGTAAACAGACAGGAAAAATAGTCAGTTTTCATATGTATGTAATATAAAAATATAATTAACTACCTATAAAAAACACTAAAACCGACAAAAAACAAATCTCTCTCTAAAAACTGTAAGTTCTAACAAAAAATGGATCCTTTTGTCCGCGATTTTATTCCAAATGAAATAAATACGAAAATAACTCAATCCATCGAGGAATGTATAAATATCCTAAATTCTGAAAATAGTTTAAACATTTATCATTGTAATATTCGGAGCATTTCAAAAAATTTTAACGAGTTTCAAGTATACATGTCACACTTCGAAAATTATTTTGATATAATTTGCTTAACCGAGACTTTTCATATCACAAACACTGAAAATTTCTATATAAATGGGTTTAACTTGTATTATAACAAAAGTACCGTAAACAAGAATGATGGCACAATAATGTATATAAATAAAAACATAAAACAAAAAGTAGACATTGTTCAAATAAATGAAATCAAAGCATTAAAATCTGTCTTAGAAATATCAAATAAAAAAATCTCAATTACGGCCCTCTACAAACCTTTCACCAATATAGACATAAACAATTTTAATCAAGGTCTTGAACTTTATTTACAAAACATGAGTTTTTATGATCATAATATCCTACTAGGTGACCTAAACATCAATATTCTAGAAGATAACGAGTTAACAAATGAATATAAAGATATTTTATACAATTAAGGCTACACGTCCCTTATAAATTGCCCTACTAGGGTGTCAAACGATAGTAAGAGCTGTATTGACCATATTTTTTATAAAGGCCATGCAACAAATGATCAGCTGACCCCTGTAGTATTAAAAACCAACTATACTGATCATTACAGCGTAATTCTAAAATTATTGTATATAGACGTAAAAAAATACAACTATAAAAAAGAAAATAAACATAAAATAATAACAAACAAAAAACTCTTTGTAAATAATTTGAGACAACAAATCTGGGATAATTTTTATGCTTGTAATGACCCTGAAACACTAAGTAATATCCTCATCAATAATATAACAGTAGCAAAAGAAAACGCATCTAAAAAAATAAAAATCAGATATGTTAAAAAGAGAAAAGGATGGATATCGACAAAATTAGCAACATCCATTAAACAGCGAGACGAACTATACCAAAAGTCAATAAATGATCCAAATAATGCATTCATAAAGCAACAATATAACAACAGTCGAAATAAAATAAATTCACTTATTAAAAATGAAAAAAGAGCGTATTTTCAAAATCAGATAAAATCTTGCCCAAATAATTCAAAAGTAATTTGGAACACAATAAGTAATATAGTAAAATCACAAAATAAAAACACGGACATTACAGAAATTCAAATCCAGGAAACTGGTAACAAAACAACAGACAAAAAAAGAAATTTGCAACGAATTTGTAAATTTTTTCACCGAAGTTGGAGAAAAAATGGCAAACGTAATAACAAAACCAGACACACAATATGAAAACTCTTCATTAGAAAACAGTTTCTTCCTGACAAAAAGTAAACTCTTCGGAAATAAATAAATATATATCGGAATTAAAAAATAAAAAAGCTGCCGGACCTGACAATATAAGAGTTGAACTAATTAAACAAGCAAACGAAGTTATTGCCCCATTAATGTCGCATTTAATAAACCAAATCTTTGAAACTGGTATCTGCCCTAAACACTTTAAAGTAGCTAAAATAAAGCCAATTTATAAAAATGGAAATAAACTAGAAACAAAAAACTATAGACCTATCTCATTGCTGTCGCACTTGGCAAAATTATTTGAAAAATCATTAAAAAAAAAGAATCACAGATTTTTTAAACAAATATAATATTCTGTCAAAAAAACAATATGGCTTTAGAGAAAAAACATCAACGGACGACGCGATTGGACACCTTACAGGAAACATCTATCAATCATTAGACAAAGGGAAAGCCATCGCTATGTGTATTTATAGACTTGGCAAAGGCTTTTGATACAATCAGTCACCCTAAAATGCTAAAAAAACTATACGATTTAGGGTTTAGAGGTAAGATATACACAGTTTTAAAAGATTACCTGAGTAATAGAACACAAAAAGTTAGCTTAGAAAACTACGAAAGCGACCCGAGAACCATCACCTATGGCCTGCCACAGGGGACGGTCCTCGCACCAGTCTTATTCAATATATATCTCAATGATTTGTTAAACTTAAAAATTGACGGCGAGATAATCTCATTTGCCGATGACACGGTAGTCTTCTTTGAATGAGATACATGGGATGAAATTAAAACAAAGGTATCCAAAAATATTAAAATAATAAAAAATTGGTTTGACCAGCATCTACTTACCATGAACTTAACAAAAACACAATACTTGCCTTTTTGCTCATATAAAAACAACCTCCCACTATACACCAAGATAAAAATAGAAAATACAAATACTGAAATAGAACAGGCAAAACAAGTAAAGTATCTGGGCATAATCCTAGATTCGCATATGAAATGGAATTATCAAATTGAATACCTCTGCAAAAAATTAGATGCCTTTATTACACTTTCAAGCAGACTAGTATAATCCTTGATGAAAAACAACAATTAATTATATACTACGGTCTTGTAGAATCAATAATTAAATACGGCATAATTGGGTGGGGGGGAGTAAATAAAACAACTTTAAGTCCGTTGCTAAAATGCCATAAGCGAGTTTTAAAAATAATGTTTAAAAAACCCATGTTATTTCCGAGCAAAGAACTCTTCAAGAAATATAAAATCCTAAACATACGCCAACTGTATTGCCAAAGTCTATTGAAATATCAGATAAAGTATACGCCTCCAAAAACTGGAAAATCTCATGACTATGAAACTAGAAATAAAGTATCAATAGATATTCCCAGGGCCCACAAAACAATCGGAATGAAATCTCACATATACCTAGCACCCAGATTGCATAAAATAACACCAGAACGACTCCTACATGAAAAGAATACTAAAGCCTTAAAAACTCGTATGAAGATTTGGATATTAAACTTACCCGATAACTACTTAGAACACTTTATTGATACGGGTCATTTGACAACAGCTTAAAAAAAAAGTATCAACAAAATTAATATACATACATACCTTCAGTTATTTGTAGATCTGCTTAAAAAAAATGTATATTATTGTGCCATTGCCTGTTTCAATAATCCTACAAAAACATATACATGTGTATATATGTATGGGCATGTACGTGTGTATACATATAAATAAAAAAAAAAACAAATAAATAAAATTAATCTGTACATCTCTTCTAAACTTAAAAAACTATGTATGTAAATGTGTATATAGGCGTGCACATACAATAAAACTAATCAAAGTAGATAGAAAATTTTTTTTTATATACAAATAAAGATAAAACAACACTCACATTCAAGTCTAACAACTTAAAGTGGGGCTTACTCTAATATTTATTTGTACTAACACACACTGTAATTTTAGGTTATTATATTTGATTGTATTTCTCTTGGTAAAATAAATATTATTATTATTATTATTATTATTATTATTATTATTATTAATAAGGTAATTTTCATAGTTCGTAATATTTGGTAATTAATAATATTTAGTCAAACAGAAATCAGTCCCTTGCATGAACGTTTCCCTCGGTGCGCTTGGGAAACACTATTCATGCCGGGACTGAAATACTCCCATGATGTTATTAACTTGTAGTATAAATCACAACAACACACTTATTTAAATAAACACAGCCAATAAATAAATTATAAATGCAAATAAGAAATATAATAACAAACTTTGTCGCCATATTCAAGAAAAAGACAGGAAGTCGAAAATTTAAATGTTCAATTTTTTAAAGTAGATGTCGCGATATCTACTATTACACCAGGTTCACTATGCTATAATATAACACAGATATATGAATGTAATAAAGTATATTGCCGCATTGAATGATTTTTGACGTCAGCAATACTGACTTTTACCTTCCTATAAAGCACTGTGCAAAGGACGTCAAAACTTTAAAAATATTCAATCCTCTCTTAACTGTCCTTATCCAGGAAACAAACAATTGACATAACATAATACCAAACAACAAATCTTAATGTTAAAATACAGACGTAGAATTTTACTTCAACAAATAAGTCGACTGTAAAATTTGACCAGCCATTTCATCCTTGTCCACATGGTAGAGGAACTGTCATTTTGTTCAAAGTTCATCCCAGTCTGTAAGATGAAACAATATTTGTCTTTGTAGGTAACATTCTTAAATATTTACAAATGGTAATAAATACCAAGAGTAGTACCTAAATAAGGTACCAAATTCATAATTCTCTCACTTTATTTAATTGAAAATTAAATAATTCTTAAATAGGACTTAGCTCCAATTACACGATCATAGTTTGACGAAAGTTCAGTTCAACTTGAAATTTGAACCATGTTAAGCACAATTTTGTCTAAATTAAGAACATACAACTGGCCCTTAGTGTATTCTGGGAAAAATTATTGCTACTATTCTAAGTAGAAAAGAGTTACTTATTCAATTTACTGTGTCCTGGTTAGGTTTGGTTCTTTTTACGATTTCGTTTAACAACATGTTTAGAAACTACGTATTTTCATGCATTAAGATCTACAGAACAGTTGCAATTCCAATTCAAAACTTGATGGATTTAATGAGTAAACATTAACATGAAATAAGAAAATAGTAGAAATGTAGATCCTTGAAGAATACCGCAGGTGGCATCAAAAGTTTATGAAAAAAATAGAGTTCCTCCTTAATAGTCTACGAACCATTAATATAAAGAAACAACATAAATTCCTATTTTTGCAGAAAGTTATATTTGATCGTCTATCACGATGACTACCGACTCATACAAGACCGGCCCTCTTCTGTTTTACGTCTCCCCGTAATGGTGTAGTTTGGTTATTTAACCGCGGAGTGACCTATAGAAGTTTCACATACCTCTCCACTACATAACTTGTATGTTAATGCTTTCATTAACTCATGTGTATTGTGGGAATGAAAAACAAAACAATGGATTACAATTATCTAGATTGGTCTCTATTCTCAGTTAGTGTTCTGGTTAGACAAGATTTGTAGTTAGACAATGAAGATACATTTTAAGTATACCTCACTTTCATCTCAAAACACTACATAGGGAGGCGTTCGATCAAACTCGTGGGGCAGTCCCCTAAGTAGATACTCTACTTCGAATATACGAGTACAAACGACACTGCTTACCTCATGTAGTGTGGAAATATGAAAACACTGTATACTCCTTACATTCTGTGATAATTTGGAACCAGAATTATTGCCTGTTATGCTATATTTATTATTTGTTTTTTTGAGGAAAATTGTTTTTTTCTTTTTTTTTTTTTTATTTCAATAATCGTTCATAACGATTTTACATCAAGATAACAATTGCTTTATTTATATGTAACATCCTGTATATAAAACTTGGCATCATAAATAACCGTACCTGACCTATTTGTCAAGTGTTGTAATCACATACAAATAGATCTAGAATCTCCTTAAATGGATTGTTTATTTGATAAATTGAATTATTTCAAGAAAGTATTATAGTAAATGGTAAAATGTTTATGTAGCTAAGAGTTCCATTTGTTGTACAAGGTAAGCTACATAAAACATAAAGCATAAGCAAAAATAGTCATATGCTAAACAGTACTGGTAGACTGAAAACGTTGGAAATATATTATAAATGGTGCGGAGAAGCGGCCTACTTTGACAGTTTTGAGAATGTACCCCACCAATGCAATTAATTCGGTACTTTAACAAGCCTTCAAAGACGGCTAATATAATCTATTACAATTACGAGCCGGCAAAATTTTAACACTGTCCGGTGTGGTTTTGGTGTTGTTCCTTCAAAAACGAAAACAAAACACTGTGGGTCACTGGCAACGGTTGGATAAAACATGAACTCACTAATTCCATCCTCTCGAGTAAGGAGGTTAATGAAGATGAGTAAATAACAACTTGCATGTACCTAAGGAAGTGAAAATTGAATGCGCTGCACAAAAAACTGCATTAGTATGAAATAAACCACATATTATGCATCTCCAGAATGTGTTCTTAGAGTCCTGTGTGATGCGGCACCATCATGAATAAGAACATAATCATTATTCGGATACAACTGGCGCATTTCAGATATTAGAGCCTCTCGCAAATGGTGGACGTCGTTATCTGCATTGGTTTTTATCAACTGCGGATTAGTAAAAAATAAGCGACTTTCGCCATTCCAGGATATTACGCATGAGCTTCTTAGAAAACTTAGATTTGTTGTAGCATATTTTGAGGGACTTGGGGAGTAAAATCTGTTTTATTTTGAAAAACTAAACGCTGTAGATCAGCATTCGCAAACTTTCTATAAAGCCGCATGACTCGTAATGATCGACGCATTGTTGCATTTAGTGAAATTGCCAGGGTTGGCAGCGTTTGTAACATTTAATGCCTAATCGTTTTTGAATAATTTGTACAGACTGATTCTTAATCTATTTACTATTATATTTTGCGTTAAATGAGTCCCCGGTAGATTTTCTTGTGACAAAGACAGTTCGTGTACCATTTCTGAATGTTCGTTATTTGTAATAGTTACAGACCTTCCATTCCAGGTTTTCGAAAATTATCCAGTTTCCATCAGTCGCCTAATAGCACGATTTATGCTAAAATATGGACATCACTTCCCTTCTTACGTAATTCTTTTCCACGTCATTTTTTTTCATAATAACAAGTAGCAATGATCTCTAAGTCAGACTTAGTTAATTATGGTGCTATTATTTACAAGAAATTTTGAGATAACTGGACAAAACTTTCACCGAACTTATGATGATGTTACAACTAACTCGAAATGTCACTAACAGTTACCTCGGATGTGAGGATGAACTACTGATGAAGCTGACGTAGTGTTCCACTGAACACCAAAACACCATATACTGCATTCGACATGTGTTTCGCCAACCAAGTTGGCATCATCTGGAGATTATTGAAACTGGAGATGATTAAACTCATATGATACCAACTTGGTTGGCAAAACATTCGTCGAGTGCAGTACCTATATGATGTTTTGGTGTTTCGTAGAAAACTAAGTCAGTGTTACTAACAGTTACATTTGTTTCAATAAAGGCCTAGTTTGTTTTAATCTGCTTATATGTCATCTTGTGTAATAGTAGAATTGAATGGTAAATTTAAAATGCTGTTATTTAATTATTGATTGAGGCATACACCTATGAAATTTGCTGGGAATATCTCTCAACCTTTTGTCTGTAAGAGAAAAAAAATTCAAATCGATATGTACCTCAAACGATTCGTCTTTTAATAGCCACCCGGTATACAATAAATATGTAAATTGGTGGTAATAGATTACTTTTCCATGCCACTACATTAAAATGGAGTATAAAAAAAATTCACATAATAGTGGAAGAAAATATAAGATATTCTATCAAAGTCGTGGAAAAACTGAAGGAATTGCAATAGCTTTGTAATAAATTGTTATCAGATGGAATTTCACTTTAATAATAAGATAACTAGGTAATTGGCAGTAATCTGAAATTAATAAATTATAATTAATAAGAAATAGTTAAAGTAAACTACATATATGCACAGTTTTTAACCAGAAAATAATGAATTTTGTCAAGGCCTGATGTCAGTCTTCAATACTTATATAAATAAATATAGTTTATCAACAAATTCACAAGTGACATCGACATTAACCGCACCTAAATATTTACAGACACATCCATGTGACTGTAAATGATGAAGGTTTTTTATTTTATACTGAAATCTTATTTAGATATATAAAATGTGTTCATTTGCTTACCTTTACATGTTTCATTAAGTATCCCAAAATTACTTCTTTCTTTTCGTTTTTCTCATTTTCATGACACGCTCCAATATTGAGCCCCATGACGAGTGTTCTCATGAGATTATTTTCAAAAAGGTCCCATAATACTTTTGGTGTATAGCATGCCATGGCCTAAAAATAAAAAAAGAAATGTACCAGGAATATATTTCGCACATGTGATTAAACTAACACTCAAATCACAGCTCCATATTTTGGAAATTCATTTATAGCTTCTGCGTATTTATTTGCAATAAATTTATTAATTATTCAAAAATTACAAAAGTTTACTATAACTCAATACATCTCTACTTATTTCAAAAAGTTCAGCAAAACATATTATAATAGATCTTGCAAATCTAATCAAATTAGAATTGTTGTCATACATAACATCACATAATGTGGGTATTCATGTGAACCATTTTTGAAAAAATCATTAATTATCCGAAAATTACAAAAAGTTCTACTTTATTTCAGTACGTTTCTAATCAAATATATTGCGTTGTCACAAAGTAGAAATAAATAAAAATAATTGACTGCTAATTCAAGCGTCAAAGACATGGTTCTCAATGAGGAGACACTAGTTTTATTCCCAGCCGAAAAACTGTTACTTTTTTTGGAAGAGAAATTAGTTCCAGTTTAGTCAGATATTGGATTGTTTCTGTATCGTCTTAATATATGAGCACCAGCAAAAGATAACAGATTTTTTTTACTAATCACATAGGTGTATAGGATTTCTCTACAGGCGATTTCAACTAACGTGTTTCCGATTATTTCTATTTCTTAATATAAGTTTAATGCCTATTGCAGATTTACGACACTAATTTCATTGTCTTTCTTCTCCATTTGCTACATTTTAAGTATTATATCCTGCGTCAGTACAAGTAGTTCGTTGGTCTGATTCTTCTTACAACTCAAATTTAGTAAAACATTTCGACACTACATTACCTAATTTGATTGTCTATTTTGCGGTCACTGATTCAACATACTTTGGTTTGCAATAAACTTAGCAGAAATCTTAACAAAAAAACTAAGCATAGAATTATTGAAGAAATTTAAACAGCGTGACGTACCAAAGTCATATCTTAAAATTAGTTGATTGTTTTTTTTCCTTTTTGTAATAATTATTATAGATTTTTCGTGAACAATTGGTAAAAAATTTCTTGCTGGATATTTGCTAATCTTTATTGAAGGTTCTTATTTTGTGTGAAAAATATTTAATATAATTTTATGCAATAAACCACAGTTATAGATTACGATGTACAGTTTATTTCAAACTTATTTGCAACATAAAAAACGTCGGTTTCTTTGATCTCTTTACAGACTTAAAAGAAGCCGGCGATTTTTATGTTGCAAATTAGTTTGAAATAAACTGGAGTGGGCTGGAACCATTGATGTGAAGATAACACTGACGTAGTTTTCCACGAAATACCAAAACACTGTACACTGCACTCGACGCGCGTTTCGCCAACCAAGTTGGCGTCATCTGGAGATGATTAAAACTAAACTTATGCTAACAATCTACCCCATTTATACCTAAACATCAACATCAAATAATACAAAATGTATGAAATATATCGTTTAAAAATATTTCCGTAGGCAAAAATACTGTATTCAGTAGTCATCTCCTAAAGTATACGGGATGACGCAAAAAGATCCAAAGGGGTTTGAAAAAATTCATCTCTTTATTTCCTTTTTTTTTTTACTCATTCCTTTCAAGAATTTATAGAGGCGACTTCGGAGATTATTACATGGCAGAACAGCGTACCAAAATAATTAAGTTTTAGTTAAAAAATTCAATTATTTTAAACTCTTAAATTTATTAACAGAAATTTTAAAACTGGTAAACAAAACACAAAATTAATAATTTGGAGACATCAATAAAGCATTATTAATTTTTATTATACCTCATTTTATTTTGTAACCTAAAAAATGTTTTACATTCATTATTTAATTTATTAGTGATAACATATTTCGCCTGTTGTATATTTTATTTTATTTATCTAGAGAACCCGCCCACCACAAGTTTGTCTTTTGTGGGCTCTTTCTACCCTTATTTATTTACAATGTTAATTATTATTTGCTGTGTAGTTTTTTATCTAATTCATAAGCATGTATTTTCTTTTTTACTTTGTTTTTTTTATTATATTTATATTTTACTGAATGTATTGTACTTTGCATATTTCGTGAATAAATGTTATGTTATTATATTATATTAAATCTACAAACTTTTTATTTTAAACATGTAAAAAAATAAAATAAATTTACCTGGCTGCACGTACAGCAAAGGATACTACATATGATTTATTAATGATGCAAGTGAACGCTGACATCCGTATACAACTGTTAATGAGCATGATGTAAGAGGTAAGTCTTTGTAAGCTACACCATACCCTCCACCGATGCCAGTCAATTTCTTAAAGCGGGCCTGCTTTAGATGAAGCTGATTTTCACTTAAATGGGTTCGTAAATAAGCAGAACTGCAGAATATGGACAAATGAGAATCCGAAAGCGACTCATCAGTGACAATTACACCCACTTAAGTGTATAGTCTGGTGCGGGGTTACCTTTGAGAGGGCCATAGGCCCGTACTTCTTCGAAAACGAGGACGGTGTTATTGTGCCCGTAAATGATGCTCAATATCGGACCATGATTAAACAAATTATGAGACCAGCTGTTGAGGACAGTCAAAAGATGTGTATCAACAAGATGGAGTTATAGCCACAGCCTTCTTTAGGTACAAAGAAGGCTGTGTTATAGCTCACGCCATCCTTCAACTAAAGAAAAATATCCGGTAAGAAATCCAGGCGTTTGGTCCGGCTATCCTTAGAAGTGGGATGTAAAATGCGCTTGAAAAAGTCCGCCTTTGTGAAGTTGAAAATGGCCGTCATTTAAGTGCCGTAATCTTTCACACTTAGCTCAAGAGAATCTCCATTTAAAAAATTTCATTTTATAAAAAAACAAAAAAGTTGTTAGCCGTTCAAACCCTTCGCGACTTCTACGCCACCCCAATCTCAGTCATTTTGTATAATAATTATCTTTTGCAAAATATTGCGTAACAATAAAATAATTTTCAATTTCTCCCAAGATATTTCGCGAAATGCTTATCAGGTATTTATTTAGCATTAGCATCAATATAGGTACAGTTTGATATATCAGGTTTAGGAAAATGTATACAAATACATATTCTGTTATAAAAACATCATTGACCTATTTCAAATATTTTATAATCTATGCATGATTAAAACTGAGTTTTAACCATCTCCTGATGATGCCAATTCGATTGGCGAAAGTCATAACCATATTCAGATGCTGCCATTTTAGATGCCGAAACGCGCATCGAGTGCAGTATATGGTGTTTTGGTATTTCGTGGAAAACTACGTCAGTGTTATCTACACATCAAAGGTTCCAACCCACCTCAGGATTTGCATTTCGTTGCTTTTTATTTTTGAGGACTTGGATACAAGCTATTTCTTTGATTGCAGATAAATTAAATATTGGATATTCTATTGGGTTCTTATTATTTTATTGTAAAAAAAAGAGTATTTTAATTCAAAATAATTTATATGAATTTTATAAATTGTTTACCTACATTAATAAAAGTGGGTTAATTACCTTCATAAACCCAGGTATTTTAAATGAACAAGCAATATTTAAAAGACAAATATTAGAGATATAATTATATCCGGGAAACTGATAAATTTAAAAGTTTTTGTATCCACTGCTTTAAACCAAACAAACAATTTATATTTAATTTTAAAAAATTTGGAATACTGTTAATTTGAAAAAAAACCTTAAAAATATCATTAAAAATCAGTGTTATAAAATAACCAGTCTTTATGGTATATGGTATGGTATAAACAGAACATAAAAAATCATTCAATATTATAATTTTGCAACTTTTATAGCCGTAAAATTAGACTACAAAAATTTGCATAAATCGTATTCTCCATCTTTTACCACAATGACCGGAAATAAATAATGAAAATAATAACAAAGATTATTGTGTTATTACAATATATAATTATTGATCAAAAGAGTATTATTTTCTACAAAGCAGTCTATTATTTAATATTGATGGATTATTAACAATTATTGGCAAATATAGTTTTATTAAAGTCGTTTTACATTAATCAATAAATTGAACAACTTAGCATTCAATTTATTGTTTAGTACAAACAGCATAATTTTCGTAATTAACGGATAAAAATAAATTGATCAACTAATTGTTGAAACAGTCAATTTTCTAGTATAATTTCTTATTTTTCATATGTACAAACTTTATAATATTCTAGTAATATTAGGGGTTCGTACTAACTTAACACTACAATGGCAATTTGTAGAATTAAATTTGTGTTTGTGTTTTGAGATGTTGGCGAAGCGACTGTTTGTTTTCTCTTTTTGGGTCAGAATTAATGATGGGTAAAAAGCTTAAATTTCGTTCCAACAATAGGAAACAAAAATTAATGCACCTATATTATACACATAGGAATATTGGTTCATGAACCAAGTTCACGAACCTAGTTCATGAATCAAGTTCACAAACCAAGCTAGTGTGTCTATTTCTACGAACTATATTCATGGCGAACAATGCAAAAGGTTAACATGAGTCCACTTTTTTCTTTCTCCCAACTACTTTTAGTCCAAATTTTCCTTTTTTTCTCTTTTCCCAACTTATGGAGTATTATAACGGCAGCAGCCACTTTCGACAAGCTCATTTTCATGACTGGTATAATTTTTTTGCTGCAGTCTCCCCCCGATGCATTTCTGGTATATTGTGAACATGTACGTGTATGTTGTGAAAATTTAAAGAACTGATGTATGAAGCAAAATTCACAAACCAAGTTTGGGAACCTTGTTCTTATGTGTATACACCGCTGAAGAGCCACTGTATTTTCAATAATTTGTCTGAAAACAGTAAAAACTATAGAAAAACATAAGTCTACGAAATGGTGGGTTAGACCTTGGTTAAGTAGAATAACCAAATAAATGCAAATTTTTCATTTGAAAATATATTAATATAAAACAGCTTTTATTTTAACAAATTTAATTTGTTATATAAAAATTCAGTTCAATAGTAATAATCTTTGTTATATATTTCTTTTTATTAATTGTTTCCTTCCTTGTTAATACAAATTTTAATTGCTTACACGTATGAATACCATTATGTATTTTTTTTTTTCAGAAATTTTCTATTTGAAATTTCCATTTTAGATATCTCTAAAAATCACCCCAAGATATTATAGCGCCATACTTTAAATTTCCAATAATGTTCATTCAATGTTGATGTTCGTAAATGGCGGGAGGTAGTTTTCATAGCAACTAATATTAAGTATTGTGACTTGTTTATATTGATTGTTTTATCGATACGAGAAGTTATGCAACGGTAGTCGCAGTCACTAATTTAATGGCGACTTCGTCCCGTCTTTTAGAAAATTGTATATCAGCGTATGCAGAATCTATGCAATCTTATGAGAGGATTGTGTAGGTGATATAACGTCCTTCGGAGGGGATGTACAGCAGTCTGTACCTTGTCTATTAGATGCGTAAATGAAATAATTTGCAATCCAACGGCTAGGTGAGTTGATTGTCTCAGGATTGAACCCATTATAGTTTGCTATAGTATATCATTGGAACAGTTCCAACTATTTTTCCGATGTTATCTTCTTCTTAAACGCGAATTATTTATCGAAAACTAGTGGATGTTTATTTCGAAATAATTGAATCCTTACTTTAAGAGCTCTTTTAAATATTTTTGAGATATATTATTATAGGAAAAAAATTGGTTTATAGTTAATTAAGTCAAGTTTGTGTCGACTCTTATTAATTGGCTTAATTACTGTAATTTTAAGATATGTGGGGCATATCCTGGATTCAAAAATGTTATTTATTAAGTGACTGATTAATAATGGGCTAGTTATATCTCTAATATCTTTAAGAGTTTCGCTTTTATGTTTTATTAAGTGACTGATTAATAATGGGCTAGTTATATCTCTAATATCTTTAGAGTGTCTGCATTTTTATGTTATCATAGACTGGCGATTTTTTGTTTTTTAAATGTAAATTATAGTTTAGAATTTATGATCTGATACTGGCTCTAAAACAAAAGTTTTACCATTTTTGTTATCCGTTTTGTTTTTTAATTTTATTTTATTTATATATACACAAATATATGAATATAATTAATTATCATCATGAATTATGATAATATACACATATGTGCGACACCAGGGAAAGTAAATTAAATAAAAAATAAACCCGATTTTATTAAAAACAATCATTTTGACCATATACTTGATAAACAAAGAAGAGTTTTTCTTGACCAGGTATATAGAATTCTTCGTCAAATCTTCACTATGTGAAGAAGTTCTAGCCCTAAATATACACTTATAATTAGAGTATTTCTAGAGCTATAAATCAGTAAACGTATTTAAACATACCTGGAAAAAATAGGACAAAACAAACCCACTGGTAGTACGTGTAATATTTCTGAGCTCCATCATCATTGAAGTCGTTCGCTATACCAGGATGGGGAACTTCTTTGCCGATCTAAACAAAAAACTTTAATTATTAGTTAGAAATAAACGAATAACGATAGCCCATCATTATCTTTTGGACCTTGTCTTGGTGTTTTTTAGAAGATACAAGTCAGCATTAAATTATACATCCTGATTCGTATCAGGTATATATTATAGGTGTAGGTCTTAAGAATTTACAGATGGTAAGTTATTTTTTTAATGGATAAATAATAAGCACCTGTGTTACTTTTATCCCACGTTATTTCCCGTACTTAAAGGATATTTTTATTTCAATCACGTAATATATCTTAGTAGAAACATTGATTTTAGACACACAGGAATACACCCAATCAATTCAATTTAAAAGGTAATTATAACGTGTATTCGTAATACGGACCCTGTGTATTCTTAAACAGACAGACCTAATACATGGGTTTACTAGGAGTAATTTTTGCCTCCAAAAGAATTCGTTGAGGATCGAACCAAGGAGGGATAAGAGACAAGAACAGTTAAGGCCGACTACACTAGAAGATCACGGTCACAGTCAAGTCATGACTGTCCCGATCCCTTCGTACCTAAAATCACGTTTCTGCTCAGTTTTACACGTGGCGATAAGGACTGGTAAAGGCCAATTTTCACTTGACGAGCCAGTCACGGACCAGAAGTTGTTATTGCTTGACTTACCGACCCTTACCGTTACATGCAATCTGAACAGAAACGTGGTTTTAGTGCAATCGGGACAGTCATGACTGGACCGTGACCGTGATCATCTCGTGTGAATAGGCCACAAGTCGAGCAATAAAAAATTCTAGTGAGAATCGGCCTTTACCTTTTAACCATGGAGTCATATAAGCAGTATTTCAAAATTTGAATCTAATTTTATCAGAAGCATTATCTACTACCGTTATACTATAAGAGTTAAGTAAGATATATCTATATAACAATATCTATGTATATAAAATATTTTAACAATTTCGATAAATCAATTTAATGAGTGTAACAGGATCATGGTACACCCCTTTTCTCCTTTAGTTTTGAATATAATTGATTGAAAATTGGGATTTCTTATATACATAATAAGCAGCACTTTTTGATATACAAGTGGTTTTTTCCCTTCCGGGCCCCTTTTTTTTAACTTTCGATTCTGCATAATTTTTTGAATCGAACGATACCAAATAAGTGACATTTCATACGTCAATATTTTTTTATAATATAATTTTTAGTTTTCCATTTAAGTGTGCCATGACGGTTTTGATTTATTCTAAATGACCCGTGTAATGCCAAAAAAATCGAAATCCCGTCAAAAATCAATGTTTTATGAACACCGGGGCCCATTTTTTCAAATGACATTGGTACCGCCTTTCTTAGTAATTTAATATGGAATTTATTCATATGTCGTTTAAAATGTGGATAAATACAAAAAAATACAAAAAAATTTGTTCTAATTACCTTGTTATACAAGGTGGCTTTGTAAACAAAAAAAAAATTATAACAGTTGTTCAAAATGCTTCCATAACACAATGCACTTCTGAACTCACACTGTTTCTCGAAGAACGTTCGCCAATTGTTGGGCCGTTATGCTAATAATTGCGCGACTTACTCCTTGTAGCTCCAGGTCTTCACGGGTTGTAACGGTGGGTGTAGAGAATATATTTTTTTTAAATTACCCCAAACAAAAAACAGGGTGTTAAATCAGGACCTTGGAGGCCACCTCATAGGACCATTCGTCGACATTACGTTTTCTCCCGAATCTCCGTTGAAGATAATCAATTACTATCCTTGATTTGGGGAGAGCGCCATCCAAGGTCATTCCTGATTTAGCACCCCTTGATTCAGCTTGTTGTTTAAGTTCATTTTGCAGAAATCCTAATTATCTGGCAACCAGTCAGGGGTCCTTCAAATATTATTGGACCAATGATTCACTACCGATTATTCCAAGCCAAACATTGAAACCGAACCGCACTTAAAAGTTACCGTCCCGTAATATTTTGATTTTCTTGTGACCAATTTTTGTATTTTGTCGTAAATAATCCCAAATTTGTAAACAAAGACTCGTTGAAAATAAAATCATTGCTTGGCTGCACGTTATTATGTAAAATCCAATTGCAATATTCCATCCTACGTTCTAATCATTTTCGTACAAGGTGATGAATTGATATTTAAAAGATTTATAATGATATTTGTGCAAAATTCGGCTTACTGTTTGATGACTGATTTCCTATTCAAATCCAATTTGCTTAAAGAAACAGTCTTATCAACTTCTACTCGAGCCAAAACATTAATTTCCGTTCCTTTGTCAAGAATAAAATTTCCTTCGGATCATTGTTGGACACTCTGAATGTAATTTTGATGACTATTAAAATAATTTCTCGCTGGACATTGTCCATCAGGATATCGTTCGGCATAAAGGTGTCTAGCCGCAATGGTATTTTTGCTACATTTCCCATAAATAATTAACATGTCCACTTTTTCATATCTTGTATAAATTTGTGGCATTTTGAACACAATTAACAAGAAATTTAAACAAGTTTTAAAGACACAATAAAAACACGGGTAAACCAACAAATGTTTGACAAGCTAAATATTTCATTGTTTTCAAAGCCACCTTAGTTAGTTACTTCTTAACATTTAATTAGAACAAAATTGTATTTTCTTATTTTCTCTTTTAGCTGTAATTGTGTTTGCATTTATCGCACATTTTAATACGATATATGAATAAATTCCCTTTAATAGCTATAAAGGTACCACGGTACCAATATGGTTCCATTTGGAAAAAATTAGTTTTTTCCCCAAAAACCATTTTAATGAAATTTATTTGCTCATAAATCACGTAATTTAGTATTTTTGACGGAATTTCGATTTTTCTAGCATTACACGGGTCATTTAGAATAAATCGGAGGAGGGGGCCCCCCAACCGGAAGTGAACAAAAAATCACTTCTATATCAAAAAGTGCCACTTATCGTGTATATAGGATATCCCAAATTTCAATCAATTATCTTCAAAATTAAAAGAGAAAAGGGGGGTATATCATGATCCTGTTACACCTATTTTTAAAATAAAGAACTAACATTTTTGAGGGAAGTAGGAACTAAATATTGAAAATTAGTTTTTGTACAATAAACCAATGTGATACGTAACGTATGCAAACTTAAGGGTAATCTTATAAAATATTTTCTTATTTATTTTAATGTAAACGTATCACAACTGAGATTATAATATATGTGCTTAATAAGCATTGAGCTTTATACGCTCAGTTACAAAAATACAAGCGCAAGTCTGGTTTTAAGTTATACTCTGCATAAAAATTTTTAATTCTTAGCAACCTAGATATCCATAAAAGTCAGAACTTTTATATGCTGTGTGATATCAGGAATGGTACCGCATCCATCAATTCAGACGACCCGGGTCTAATTCGGGTCGTTTGTGCAGGCATAATGAATAAGCGCTTTTGTTGGTAACACCACCACCTTTCGAAAAGAGGGTCTTCAGCAGCACCCAGAGGCTGCTACAAGAACTTAGCGGCAATAATCGAAAGATGTACAAGGTGTCATGCGGTATAAAGGAAAAAAAACATGGTGGATTTGAGAAAAGCGTGCACACTGATTCTTTGGACATTGCCGTAAGAGCTCTACAGAAGTTATTTTCGACAACCGGAGGATGCACAGTCATGTGTCCACCGGGGAAGACCACTGAAGGGGCCCACATTATTGGTGAAAAGTTGGAGAGTTGAAGATTTAGGTTAAGATGGTGACCAGAGGCTTTAGAAGAAGGAGTCTTCGAGGGCAGTGAATGATCAGGGTTTAAACATAGCTGACTAGCAAACGAAAGGAAAATGTTTCGAATATTGCTAGGATTTAATAATACAGTGCTCAGCAACAGAAAAATATGTGAAAAAATACTTAAAGTAAAGAAAAGAGTAAAATATCACAATATCGAAAATTAACTGTAATCATAAGATAAGAAAAAAATATAACAAACGGAGAACAAATCTTTCTGGAGGAAATGTATTTAATGTTGTATTCGCAATGCCTTCAAGACATATTTTTATACTTTTTCGAGAATGAGAATCCACATATGATTTTATTATGACCTCGTTGAACAGTCTAGACATAAACTAATATAGAAACAAGTATTCTAAGTTCTTATTACTTCAACTGGAAAATTTAATCTTCAGTTAGTAATACATTAATGATATTCTTGTATAAAAGATTTTTGTTTGTTGTGAAATTGAATTAATATATTATTTCACAATGGTTTGTGATGAATTCCTACATTTTTACAATGTTTTGTACCAAAATGCTCTATTTTATAATATCAGTTATAGTATTGTGCGTTTTATGAATTTATATCTATAAATATATTTATTCTAATATCACAAAGATATTTAATGTTTTTATTCTCTCAACAAAATTATTTCTTTGTTCAAACATGTCTTAATACTGCCAAATTTTCCCTGACGGTGAAACCGTGTTAGTTTCACATGGCTTTGAAAAAAGTAAACAAAAAAAACGACGATCTTGTGCCTTTGCCTACAAAATGAACATCAAAAACGTCTAAATTATTTTTGATTCAATGATATACATACATTGGCTAACCTTATTAACTCCTACAGAGTAGTTTACATTACACCAAGAAATCTAAAACTGTTTTGACATTAATTTTGTATATGATGCATATATTATATATTTTTTAAATATTCGCATATTACTATGAAGAAAAACATCCAGAATTTAATCAGATCATTTCTGTAATAAAATGAAGTAAATTTAAATTGTCCCCACTGCCAAGTTCTCTATCCTCGATTTAATTTTTTTTACAGGGAAGATGTAGACAACGTATCATTCGTATTCTTTAGCCAAAAGTCAGTAACCTTTCAATGGCATTATCGTTAATAATTTTAGTTTGATGCAACTTTAAATCAAAGGTGTTAGGTCAAGGAAGCAGTGACATTTAAATGGCCAATGAATTCAATATGTTAAACTTAAATCAAGAGCATAATTACTGACAAGACAACGATTTTGAGGGCATGAAATTAATAATTCCATCTGAGACGGATAATGACGACATGGTCATATGTTAGATACATGTAAAATTAGATTCTGAGGGTTGTTGGCCATGTCATATTGAGGCAAAATACGGTCAGAATTCACTAATGGACACTGGCAAAAAGAATATGATTCTGACATGTGACTCGTGTTTCTATCGCTAATATTAGTCCTATTCTACGTTAATTTCGATCGTACCGGATTATTTCTTTCAACAGTATGAATGAAATGTTTCCTTAGTCTTATACAGGGTGTCCTATAATTAAGTACCTTCCTTCAAAGGGTTTATAGAACTAGAAAAAATAAGTTGATTTTTGCATCTAACCATTTGCCTTAAATCAGTTCATAAGGGAGCTACAACCTCTTAAAGGAGGTAAGTATAACATAGTTATTTGCCGATAAATTCAAAACGTCTTAAATTGCAAAAATTAAATTTAGACCGTTTATTAATTTAAGAAACTGCAATTGTTCATTTTGATCTGATTTGACTGAAAAAGTACCCTCGATCTCATCTCGGCAAATCACATCAAAATAAACTCAAGCAGTTTCTAGGAAACACGTTTGCTAATTATTCGATAATTTTTAATGCACTTAATATGTTACTACAGAAAATTCACCCTCACCCCACCCTGTATACTCCACCAAAATTTTAAACACGTCCCTACTAAAATAACGAAGATAAGAGGGTAACTGGACTTGAGATGGGACACACTGTATATCAATTTTTCAAAGAAATGAGAAAGCACTATAGTGCTTTCTCATTAGAAAATCTAAGACATACCTATAGGTATGTCTTTGATTTTCAAAGTACGTCGGTGGTTAAGACCACATTTTAAGGTCTCTTTACGTAAACATATTCAAAAATGTTAATCGTATCGATAGATGATACTATTTTTCAATTTACTATACATACCGTTTTGCGACGGTTTTTGATTATATTATTGTTTTTTTGAAAAACAGAAATTGGAATTAATTAGATTGTTTAAAAAATTATCAAACAAATATGAAAACAAAAGACTTTACAAACCTGTCTTTATTATATCTGTATTTGTGGTGGTATTTTTTGTTTTCCAAACAATTTTATAATTTACTCAAAAATAATGGCGAAAAAACTTTTCTAATCCCGAGGCACTGCGAGATATAACCTCTGTTAACAGAATCTATAATTTGATGTATCATTTCATTTGTACGCAAGTTCCCTAATAAATTTCCTACTTGTCCAGTATAATATAAGCAGCGCAGCGCGGTAGTTAGTTTCTATTTAATAAGAATACTCTACTTATAACATCAAACTTGTTTTGGCAATATATTTCATACTGAGATTCTTCGCGCACATGTAAGAGGGTAATTTATGTTTCGCTTTCAGAAAGGGATGTTGACGTTTTATCTAGATTCATTTCAAAATCAAACTACTTCATTGACGAAAAGTATTTTAAAAATAAATCTGATAACAGAAATGTTTATGGGTTAAAACGATAAAAGGGAATTTACCTACATATATGATGAAATTCTTATTACATTATATGATATTATGATTCATTCATTATTTTTATTTTGGAGATTATAAGATAGTAAACTTGTTTGTCATTGCACACTTATCTGTTTCCCCATTATTTTATTTATAAATAAAGTTGTTATTATAATATTTTCACACTTCCTATATTGACTTAATGGGAGGATATCAGATTTGCTTGAATACTGACAAGGCAGAGTATTTGAAACCATTTTTGTTAAAAAAAAAAAAGAAAGCAAATTGTTGCCTACATTTTTACAGGTATTCAACGCATATTATTTAAAGAATACAAAAATTGTAACCAAATTTTTGTTACCCTTTTCATCGTGATTAAATAAAAATAAAAGTTTTGTGGAAAACTCTGCACAGGAAAAACTCAAGTTTAGGCCCATTAAACCTTTTTTTGGGGTGTTAGTGATTAACTTTTTGTTGGTGTTGTATTTTCCATCATCAGTAAAAGTATCAAGGCGTATGAGGAGCAAGAATCTATATCATCTCAGACAGCCAGGCATCACTAAAAGCTTTAACTTCCTTTACTTGTGAGTCTAACATAGTCTGTGAATGTCTACAAACAGTAAAGCAACTGGCAAATAAAAACAAAGTTACATTGATATGGGTGCTAGGAATAGAGGGGAATGAGATTGCTGATAGCCTTGCCAGGAAAAGTGCAAGATTATCATTCATCAAACCAGAATCGTTTTATGGAATATCTGAAAGCCACACAACAGATGAGGTCGAAAAATGGGAAAAAGGAACATAAATCCTCCTATACTGGAAGTTAACTACACGTCAAAGACAAGTGAAGAAGTTAATATACTTTTCGCAAAAAAAAAATTAGAGAGCTACTCGACTAGCTACTAACTAGAATTAAGAATACTAACAGGCCTTCTCACAGGTTATTGCCCACTGAGGTACCATCTCAGAAAAATGGACATAGTTGAAAGCAACATATGTCGTTTCTGTACAGATGATCGGAAACCACAGAACATATACTTTTCTCATGCAAGGTTCTAATCCACCAAAGGCTACGACATTTGGAGCAGATATCCACAATACCTGCTGAAGTGAGAACCACAGCCCCCAGAAAATTTTAGTCTTCTTCAGAAACCTAATTAAAGTGTCAATGATTTATTATTTTTTTAATCAATTAATTAATAACGGCCTATTTTCGCACACAGGCCAATCACTGCCACCAAAAGATAATATCATCAATGCTTATGTAAGCACTATTCCCACTCCTAACCTGGAAATGTTGTGGAGTCCCAATTTTGTTATGGGGGGTAATGATCTTTAATGTGCTTACATCGCAGATACACGGAATTTTCAAATTGTAAGAATATATTACTTACTTTTATTTATTTATTTTTTTTGATCAAGAGAAAAATAAATTTAAATGTGTACGTATCCATAGGTCTGCGCTGAATTTTTATTTTTAAACCAATTCAAAGATGTTTTAATACCGAATTACATTAGTAGTAAGCAAATCAGTTATTGTACGGTCTGTTTCTTGTACTACACTTTATCTTCCTTGTTTTGTTTAGACAGATTGTTTCAGTTCAAAGATAGATATTTTTCATAGCACCAGACAGGGAAAGTTTAAAAATAGTTTTAAATATTCAGATTTGAAAAACTCTAGGGCATCAGATAAATCGTAATTTAAACATAAAATCTGTACTGAATTATGCGTTAAAACAGAATGGCATATTAAATATGTTTATACCACGCAATTTAGGTGAGTAGATGAAACAATTCAAGAATCAAAAAATATGAGCGCATTACACACCACGAATAACTAATATAAATTATTTTCTTTTTACCTATTTTGGTATAAAGTCTGTCCTAAATTTGGTGTGCATGTATTGTATTTTTTTTATTATTGGATAGTAAGGATAGTAGTAAGATAAGATGGTGAAATGCCGAAAGTTTTGAATAATTTTATGACGATGGCGTTTTTAAAGTTGACTTAGCTTTCTCCGTTTTCGGTATTATTTAAAAAAACTGAAATGGCGCATTTTAAAAAAAACTTGTTGACACTTTATTAAAGTGCTCTCCTTGACATTATCAAACAATTTCTATCGTCATTTGTTTTTCAGTTAATAACTTTAATTTTTCTTTTGGGCACCATATTGGATATTTTTACGATTCAATACTGCTCTTAATTTATATCAATATCAAAATTTCTTCACTAGTGTAAAATTGAAAAACTATATTGTTTTGAGTAGGCTATAAACCCTTTATTTTAAAAAATTCCAAATTATTAGCTTTCAACTTAAAAGAAATACCAAAGAATTTAAACAAAATTAACTAATTGTTCAAATAATTTACACCGTTGAAATTAAAATAGCTCTGCCAATTACTTGGGGATCAGAACTTCCTCACCGTAGTAAAACTCGACGTGTGGTGGAGTAATTTTTGACTTTTCAAAAAAGTCGCATTTTAACGTTTCAAAAGTCACTTTGACGTTTCAAAAAAGTCACATTTCTTGACGTTTCAAAAATTGGGACAGATTTTGCCCATCAACGAACTCAATCTCTTCCTTAACTTCTAGAATGTTTGTACTAAATTTGAAAGCTTTATCTTAAAAACTGTAGCTGGTATCGCGAACCAGACAGACAGACTCACAGATAGAATATTTTTTCTGTCTGAAATTTTGTGTATCGTCATAATTCGTCGAGATTCGTCCAGAAATGGAATAGAAATTTTTTAAATTTTTTTCACGAATACATAACTTCCTCACTTTGAGGGGTGAGGAAGTAATTATGAATAGACCCAATAATAATACGATTTATCTAAGAGTAGGCTTTGATTGTTGTTACCATGCAACGGACAAAACAATGTTTTATTGACTTTTGTTGTTGTTTTTGTTCTTACTAGTTTGAGATATTTAAATGATGAAAAGTTAGACACTGAGATAATTTTCCAGATCGTATACAACTAAATTAAAGGTATTTTAGGTCTCTTAATGGAAGTTTTAATGAAAAAAGTAATGGTACCTAATTATAAGATACTAAGATTATTGGTGACGTAAATAATAGGTCCTATTTCTCACACTTTATGTAAGCTACCGATTTCATGGTATTTATACTAAACGTATTACCACATATTTAGGCAACAAGAGTTAAAATACAAATATACAGTGCATTTACAATGAAAGGAATAAATTCAGTATAATCTGAACAACGTGGTTTTGCCAAAAACAATCGGGCACGTCGATTTGCAATTTTGATTTGGCACATCGAACATGTATTAACTAACTAAAAATATTTTTTAGATAGTAAGTGCAGTAAGTTTGTAAATAATACAAAAAGTATTCATAATAAAAACGTGTTTACTATTTAGAAACTTCTTCTTATAGTCTATACAAATCCGTACAGAAATACAGTGTGTTACATTTAAAATAGCAAAGTTGATGTCACTTCCTGAAAAACCGAAAGTGATACTGACTTGCCGTATGACTCAAAATCTGCCAATTCAAAATTGCAAATCGGTGTGTCACAGCGTCTTTGGCAAAACCATGTTGGTCAGATTATATTGAATTTATTCCTTTCATTGTGAACGCACTGTATAAAGATTTGACTGACACCCGTATTCACTAAAACTAAATTGTACAGAAAAGAAGCTCGAAGTTGATGTGATAGCCTATCACTTTAATCTATCACTAACTACCGGAAGTTAATCTCGAATACCTCCAGTCACTCATGCATATCTCTGCATGGTTTAGTCAGTTTAAAGAACAGTTTTACGATTAAAACCTAAGTTAATAAAACTGAACTCCTGTGCTATATAGTAGATGAGCATCGGAAATATCCGGTGGTCATTATTAATTGTTGACGTAAAGAGAGGATTCTATGCCTCGATTTCTGGAAAAAGTCTCATCTCAGTCATAGTTAAATTAGTACCAATGAAATCTTACCTCCTCGCTCTGTGGAAGGCATTTCATCAGATACATGCGAAGTGGCACAAGTGAGGTTTTAAAACCTTGATTGGAAGAAATCTCACGAAGTGCCTCGAGCTGTAATGTACTAGCCGTACCGTCCGCCACATATAGTCAAGAAACCTTAATAAGGGACATAAGGAGCTAATATAATGATATAGCATACTCGCAATTAGGAAGTTATATATACCGCCTGTCCCTGGACTGACATTCTGCAATTGTGTCATACTTGCACTCCGTAACCACTTACCATTGGATATACCTGCTGCACCGACCGTCTGCCGCAATACCGCTTTAAGCACTAGTGACTATAGAATCATTAATCGCTTGCTATAGATACCAATAGTAGTAGGTAATTTCAATAACTTAACCTTATTTGAAATCACCGATTGCTTGGTTATGTAAAAGCTTGTAGTAAACATTTGATTATTGCCTGCTTATAGTAACACCATAGTAGTAGTTTCCGTAACTTGGCTGTACTTGAAAAAACTAATCACCGTTCTTTCATTATCGTAACTTCTTGCTTGGTTCCTTGGTTGCTTATTTGTAATATAGGTTAATATTTACGTTGCATAATAACATAAGTAAAGTTGAAATTCTGCTTTTCATTTAAAGCATAAGTAATAAATCTGGTCAAAACCAAAAATGATTTTTGGCGGGTAAAGTTGTCCATCTGCGAAACCAACAACCATACACGCAGACACCTGGACATACCGTATCTTCGTTGAGTTATCCCAGCTTCTATCATACCGCAGATAGAATAAAGTGGTGTTTCTACACTTTAAAACATGAGCTAGCGCCCGAAACCATATCGTAATAAATGTTCAACGTATCGTTGCTGTATTAAAGAGTGCCAAAGTAACGCTTCTCCTCTTGTACAGGAAGGCTATAGACAAGAGGAAGGAAATGACGTCACAAAGTCATCAAATTCTTCAAAGTTTTCCCTATTAAATGGTTTTTCTCTCTCCAATAATAATCAAAATCAATTATAATCAAGACACATCTCTTCCAGTTTGGGACAGACTGTATAAAGCAACAGAGTAATACAGCTAATGAAAGTAATAAAACATCACTTTGTCTTCATCTTCTTAGGATGAAAATGGTGTGTTAGTTTTTCAAAATGATTACCAATAAAACCTTAGAATATGCATACAGCTTATTTAAAATAAATCTACCAATATATCAATTAACAAATTTAAATTATGTATAGATTTGAGATTACAATGTTTATTTTACACGCATATCTTTTACGCCTAAATATTGACACGATGATAAAACGCAAAATTTAAATGTGTATTAGCTAGTACAAATTTCACAAATATTAAATTAACTGTATCCTCGAGGAATCTAAGGTAATCCATCCAGTCCATTGCATCAGCGACTAATTTGAATTTATTGGTTTATTGGGCATAGATTTGCAACCTCTGTGGTACGCTTACCTCCAGGAGTACCTGAAACACATTTAGGTACCTAACTCCTAGCTCCCAACTTCCGATCGAATTGACTCAGTGAATGAATAAAAAGTTTGATTCTTGGATTACTTATCTGTAACAAGACTGAACTGAAACGTTTGAGTGTCTCCACGAATAATTAATATATTGTTGTTGTTTTTAAATCAGATATGATTGAATATCTGAAAGCATTGAAAATGATATTTCAATAATACTTTCCGAAGATTGGAAATGAACTTTACTGGATACGAATTCCTTTTAAAGATGATGGAACAATTAATAATTGGCATATCCACGAAATTTGATCTAAAAACTTCTTTTGAAAAAAAGTTTTTGATGTTTTTGACTAGTGTCTTATAGACACTATCGCGGCAGATGTAGCTCTATAATTTTTAATTTTATTTGCAAGTAAATATTTCAGCGAAAGAGCACTTTCATATACGATTGAACTGAATTAGTTTCTTTTTTGTTCTATCCCGGCGGACTTCCCATCAACTTTCATATACCTTAAAAAAAATAAATATCAGAATAAATTAAATGCTGATTCCGATTTGAACCAAACTTTCAAAAACTTTGTCTCTCAAAGCAAGCTCAAGGTTCTCATTGGTATTTTGTTGAATGTATTAATAATAATATCCACTTTTTGTACAAATAACAATTATTTTAATTTTAAAGAATTTTTGTACAAATAAATATCAGGTTAGGAATGGGTTGCTTGTCTCCTATTTGCTCAAATCTTGTTATGTCAGAGTTATAGGATAACTGCTTAAGCCAACGAACTTTTGGTGTACCCTTCTTTGTTAAAATTATGTCGATGACATAATTACAGCTATTCCTAACCACAACACTCAAGAAATTTTATTTACCTTTAACAGTTTTCACGAAAAATTACAATTACTTTAGAAATAGAAGAAATAAGAAATTATCCTTTTTAGATATAGAGTTTAGGACTAATAGCAACTTTATAACTTACTGGTACCATAAACCCACTTTTTCAGAGAGACATTTAAACTTTTATTCAAACCACTCAATCAAACAAAAAATAAACATTATTAAAGACTTAAATGACGCTTTCGCATGAATGTTTTTGGATAATACGAGCAAGTTAAAATCATACCTAGTCAAAAATAACAACCAGATTAGCATTATAAATAAATACAATATAATTATGCGAATGTGAGCATAACCATGCACATGGGCCAAGAAAGAAAAGATTACAACAAAAAATATCTGTCAATTTCATATACAGGATGCGCCACTTACTACTCCCAAGACTCGTAACTTTCTTATTTCTTAAGCGACGACCATGTTGGACACATCAAATTGTAGATATTTTTAAAGCCTTTAAACATACATACAGGGAGATTTAAAAAAAAATTAAAATTGTTACGAAAAGAAAATTAATTTCCTTGATTATTTTCTTACCTCACCCTGTACATAAACTGTGTTAATGTTTTCTTGTAAAGATTTTAATTAGCTTCAATTTATGTTATTACGTCATATTCGAAGTTCTTTTTGGTTTTAGAGAAAAAAAGTAAAAAACACGCTTTTCGATTCCAAACTGATTTTTTTTTTAAATAAATTTGAAAAGAATACTTCTATGCTTTATTTGTAAAATACATATAAACAATACTTTTTCTGACATATTTGCATAAACTTTCTCACTTTTGAGGAGGTCTGTACTATTTCTCTTAGATTTAATAAATCAACCATCTTTCGTAGTATTAATATTCAATTACATTTTTTAAGTTGGCCATGGAAGTTTTGATATGTCATATTCAAACAAAAATCAGAGTTGTGTCAATTTGTTTGCAATTAAATATTAATTTGCCCATCACTCGAGCAATAAATCATCATGGTTCAGTTTACAACTGTAGAAAATTTATGGAGAAGTTAAGCGTAATGCTAGAAAAGCGTGTAAAGTGTTTCCCAAAGGTTTCCAGCTAGACGATGCCCCGACCATAAAACAATTATATGGAGGGTTCAGAAGCTAATCAGTGTAAGTCACTACTTCATTGAAACTGCCTTATGACTTGCAAAAACCATTTCATAGTCCAAACTTTCAGTTGACAAACCAGTCAAGTCACTACTTTAGGATTCCATCAATAGGTGGCAACAACTATATTGTCTGTAGATTTAGGAAGATTTTCAGAGAACAGTTAGCGTAAGTCATTCATAAAATTTGTGACTGTCTGTAGCACGTTTCTTTAGTTTTTTTTTTATATAAAATGAATGAAGTAAGTGAAGAACCGTTATTGTCACTGCCAGATCATGATCCTTTTGGACATAAGGTCAACTGGTTGAATATATAAAGTGGCTAAGGTACTGCGAAAATAAACTGAATTGTATCGTTTATAAAAAAAAAATTACAAGATGATTTTCAGTTTTATGAAATTGATATTTCAAAACCTGCATTAAAAGGAAGACCTCCAAATTTGTTTAATATTATCCAAGACCCTCTATATACAAATCGAAGACCCGTGAGAGAAATTTAGAAAAAGCACATGTTTGATTTGATAAAATATATTCCACCACACTACCATGCATATTACAAATGTTTGCTTACAAAAAAATCCTACAACCAGAGCGTCAACCTCAACGGAAAATCAAACTGTATTTATTGCGGAAAATGACATTGAAAGTAATGATCCTGATGAATGCATGGATTGAGGAGTTCCAAATTTTCGGTGGACATATGACATGTTTTTTTTAATCTTGTAGTTTTAGCTTTATTTTTTTTTCTACATAGTTCCCTATGTATGTTATTTTTAAATAAAAATGACTTTTTATTTTTTAATATTAATGGTTGTTTTTTTTAAAATTACTTTCGAAAAAATTCAATTATCTCAGTTATTGTATTTAATGACTTACACTGATTAGCTTCTGAAACCTCCATATTATTAGTTAATAATCTTAAACTGTATGGTACTTTTACTAAACCTAAGAGAAATAGAAGACCTGTGAGAAATGAAAATAATGTAAATGAAGTTATCGCTGCAGTTATTGAGAATCCGCATACTACTATAACTTATTTCAGTGTCCTGAAGATGAAATAAATTATTTCAAAACGTCGACATTTTTAAAAGACAGTTTGTTATTTTAATTATTGGCCTCAATCCCACTAAGTTTAAAGAAAATATGTATTAATAAGTTTATTTTTCCTGTGTTCGAATTTGATACCCCTTCAAGTACAATTGTTTAGCAAAAAATCGTTATTATATTTCAATAATTATTACTATGTATTGTCGCATAGTATATACCACCGGGTGGGCGAAGAAAAACCGTACTTTTTTTTTCACCAAATTATTATGTCTCAGCCGATTTTAGTAAACTTGATGTGAATAGTTGATTGAACAGGCTACAAAGACGAGATGTCAAGATGGCCAAAACATCAAAGATCAAGGTGGCGGACGTAATAAAAAATAGATCTTCCTTTGCGTTTGCTCTTTTTAATTGAAAGTTGTCAAAATGGCAGAACTAATGACAGATTTCGAAAGAACGAACTTCCATCTGCATATAAAACTACAATGAGTTATATCGGTTCATTGGTTTTGGAGATACAGTGAATTCAAAAAAGGCCTACTCATTACCACTTATTAATATAATCTTCAGTGTTTGAAACTATTGATATTTTTTAATGATTCAATAATATTATATTTGTTTTAAAGGGCGAATTTCATTGGTGCCTACCATCTAATTTACCCAGATAAAACTTGTTATAAATTATTTCTCTAGTTCATATTGTTGATTGTCATTATTTAAGATGTAGTAATTGTATAAGCAATAAAAATACTATTAGAAAATAGGTCTTGAATTTTAATATTTCGGTAACTTGTTCACAGTTCTATTGCTTTCGTAACAAGACCAAGTTTATTTAAATAGGTTGGGAAACAAAGAAATGGAAGGCAAAATATTAGTCTTTTGCCTTGTTTGTAGAGGGAAGTTCCTTCTTTCGAAATTTTACTTTTGTCATTTTGACAATATTCGATTTACAAAACGAGCGAAAAATGGTCTACTGTCAGTTGCGTCTGCCAACTTGATTTTAATATTTCAACGATCTTAGTATATGGGTTTTGTAGCCTTTTTAATCAGCTAACTATTGATGACACTATAAGCTTATTAAAATCGACTACCAAAGAAAAATTTGGCAAGGAAAAAGTAAAAGTACGGTTTTTTTCGGCCCACCCGGTATGCACGAATTAACATGTCTTATAGCAAAATTGAAATTAGTTTTCAGCATTATATTTTCCATATCTTTTATTAATTGTTTAGAAAACATATTTTCCCACTTAATATACATTTTCCAATGTAATTTAGTCATTTTGAAATTGTTTCCGCAACATAATTTTTTATAGTAAGTATATACATTTGATTTATTTACTTAATTAACACTATTTGGTGTTTGTGTAATATTTAATAACCTTTAAAGTTTTAAATTTTACGTAGCACCCAACTATAAGATGAATTCTCTGACTGGATGAAATGTGGTGTTAGCATTTTAAAGAATTAAGTGAAGTAACAAATTAAAGAACTCTGTTGTTGATAACGACGTCGAAGGATCATTAAAACGAAAAAGTCATAAGTAATCTCACTTAAACAGATACAATCATTTTATTATTTAATTTGAAGTCAGTGACTGGAGTTTGTAGTATGTCCTGTGGTCTGGAGATTTTATTATAATTAAACTACACATGGGTTTAGATAAAGACCACTTGCGCAATAAAAAAGGTCAAAAGTTATTGCAGTCAAGATTAATGTAATCCCCAGTTTAGTGCACGCTGGGCTCTGGCATGTTAGTCTGATTAAATCCGTTTGTTTTTCTTGACTTTTAATATCTGAGCTGCGATCAAAATAATAGAAAGGAATAGGGAGGATAAATTTTGCAATAACAACTAATCTATGATATGTACAGGGTGATTCGAAGTCTCTTCCCAAAAGAATTAAACAAGAATTTGAAAAATAATACCAGTTTCCTGTTTAAGCATTATTTAAAAAACCAACCGTTTCTGAGGGCTTTTTTGACTTATTATTGTATCTTCGAATAAGGATGAGGTATTTGTCTTAAATTTTCTCTTGTAAATTTGTCCTTTGATTTCATGTCTCACTGAACACCAATAAGACCTCAACATTTCGTTCATCAATGATAAATAATAATAATAATAATAAACACCACAAAATTTAGACAACTTCCGAAATCCAAAACCAAAGATGTTTAAAAAGGGGTTACACACAGAAAAAAGTGAATATACAACCATTTCTACCAACATTGCCAGTGTCGGTGGTGGTGAGATTTGAACCCGAAGCTACGACAGAAAGATTTATAGTCACGATAGCCATCGTGCGCCTCGACTACACCACCGAGTTCTTGATGATGTTTAACAAATCAGTGGTAACAAGAATTCTATTGAAGACTTTGACGTATAAATATCAATATTATGCACTTAAGAGAATATTTTCGTATTATCCGAGAATTATTACAAGACTCCACTAAAATATGTTTTGGAATTAAAGAAAATCCGTAAATTTTTCCAAGAGTTTCATTCAAGTATCTTTTTTTCTTAATAATGGGGTCTGTTACCACACGTATCCTTCAGTAATTATCGAAATATAGTGATCTTATTGGTGTTTAATGAGGCTTAGTTTCACTACGTAAGTACTAAATTTTAAACAAATACCTCTCTTTATTTCGGATATAAAATATAAAAATAAAAAATAAACGCCCTCTTTCTATAAAACGTTTACTTTGTCAAACTAACACTTTTCTTAAAAGTTCTATTGAATTCGGGAAAATATTTACATGTTGAAAACGAATAGTGAAGAATTTATGTCATTTTCTAAAATACCAATGTATTCCAACTCAAAAAATATATAGTAAATAATTTCAAGAAAGATTTACGTGCATATTTTAGTTTTTATATTTAAGTTAAAATCGTTAAAATCTAGACATTAATTACATGAGACAAGAAATTGTATAATGTACAGCTAAGTTTACTATAAATGACCAGTGAGCGCTAGTCCATGTATTATTTGTGTCAATGGGGACTAAGCCTATTATTGAAACAGGATAGCTCAGCGATATTAAAATAATATATCATTATAACAATACCTTTGAGCTAACCTCTTTCAATAATAGGTTTGCTCCGTCACCGAATGCAGACATGGATATCAGCTCCATCTTAGTCGTTTAAAGTAGAAATTACATGTGTTCAAACGTTCTAAGAGAGAACATAAATATAAAAGTAGTAAGAAATGCATTGCAATAAATGGGTATGGACTGTATTATAATATTATATAATACCACCCATACAAATTATATAAAAGTGGAAGAAAAAGCGTTTAATTTTATATTGCAATGTGACAACATTTTTGTTTAAAATTTAATTTATGAATTTAGGTTCGACAGAGGTGTGCCAAACCTACATTGAAAAGAATTATGTAATTTTAGAAATTATATAAGTAATATATAAAAAGATAAATTGACTAGGTATTATAAATATTAACTTGTGTTTTGTAGTTTATAATTAGTCATTGTATCCGTTTTTCAACAACCCTTGAAAAATCCATTTCTTTAAACAATACGTAAATGTAAATTTAGTTTCTTTTCTATAATAGACAATAAAAATAATAACTTTTTAAATACTTAATGAAGCCTAGTTAGTTATACAGATACTACATGTTGACAAAAGACAAAATTTCCTCTGTTTCCACTGTGTTATACGTAGAAAATATAAAAGAAATAAAACAGGATTATGCATTATTAATGAAAACTTTAATTAGTAGTTATTAATTAAATTTAACCTTGTACTTTCAAAAGTAATTACAGTTTCAAACCTCACATTAAATATAAATGTTTAGTAATATGTGGATTTATTAGATGTAATAAATATCCTCAAACATAATGAGATAATCCATATAATAAGTATAATTAATTGTATACTATGTGATTGATTAGGTATGAGAGTAGAAAGGAAAAATAAATTTAATTCTTCTTATACTAGTTAAAAACTACAATAGAAAAAGAAAGCGCGCTTAATAAAACTTAATAAATGAACTGGGAATGCCTTCTAATTTAACAAGCACTTTCACAAAGACAGAATTGTGCATACTTTCCTAGACATTCTATTCTGTTGAATAAAATAATTGACATAAATAGTTCCCAATAAACACTAAACGCTGGTTGTTTTCCGGGCCTTTATCGGGCCTTACTAGAAATTCTGGCTGAATAAAGGCCCAGTAAAAGCCCATACCTTGGTATTTACTGGGTTACTTTCACGAGAATGCAACAGAGGAACCAGGAAACCAACAATACAACTTTCAACATTTGAGAAACTGCTCCAATTGCTAATAAAAAAAAACAAATAATTTAGAATCTGATTTTGTCATTAGTTTAATATGATTTAAGAAAGTAAGTTTGCAATCAAATAAATACTCTGATATTCTTAAATACATAACAAAGTCTTATAGGAACGTTGTTAATGTTGTTATAATCAAAATGTATAGAGTTTTGTCCACGAGTAAATGTCATGATTTTGTATTTGGTTATATTTAGTTTAGTTAGTAATCACTGTGAGTAATAACATTCAAATAAATTTCAAAATCGTCTGCATAAATTATCTGATTTCAATTAATTACTGATGTTATGATATTTATGAAGGCCGAAAACAGCAAGGGTCCCAGGTTTGACCCCTATGGAACACCTAATTTTTCGATGTAATTTAGAGACCTGTACCCTCAGTATTTTATAAACTGTTTTCTGGAAAACAAGTAGGATATAAATAGCTTAGACAGCAACAAGTAATGATTCATCTGATCAAATGCCTTTTGATAATTTGTGTATATAATATACTTGTCCTCCGGCATCCACGTTGTTAGACATAAAATGGATAATACATACTATAATTCTAGAAACTTACTCCTTCTGAGATTAACAAAAAAATTACTATCAATATATTTCTGATAGCACTTGCTAATTGATCTGTCAAAAAAAAAATTAAAATTAGAATGTTGTATTGTTTTTTACTTATTGTACTCTGCAGGATTATGAATAAGTTAGTTGATGATTATTTTAATGTTATACCTGAGGTTATACTTGAATATTTTATTTGTTTCTTTTAGATTCGTTTAAATTCTAATGGTTATAGGAATGGATGGATACGCCCTCAGATACACCATACTATTTTTAATGGATGTGTCGAAAAATTAAACTGAATGTTTCCATTCATAATGGGTATAAATTGGTATCATCCCAATTTAGACACAAGAAATTCATGTGCCTCCTTTGGTGTGACATCATCTTCGTCTCTCTTTATTGCAGAAACATGCACATTATTGTAGAAACCACCCTCAATGGGTATACAATCTATGACTGATGTAAAACAAGCCATAAACTATAATCCTTAATTTTTCCGAGGATTTTTCATTGCATTAAAGTAAGGAACAAGAACGCAAACCGTTTGGCAAACGATAAAATGTCCTTTCTCACTGGAACAAAATAAAAAGGCACGAATGCTTTGAAGTGACATTTTAAAATTTAAAGGCGTTTTTTTCTCATCAGCTAGCAGTTGTGTTAGAGCTTTTTATAACCCCAGCACCAAATTTGATGACAATAAAATATATCATATATTCTTTCTGGCAGATAAGCGCCATCTATAAACAAAAACGAGAGCAAAAAGTATTACACACAAATAAAACAAGTTCACATTTAAATATGTTTCAAGTCATCAAATATTGAAAAAAGTTGTCAGTCTGTCTATAAATATGTGGGTAAATATTTGTATCTGCCGATTGTTTCTAAAGAGCATTATAATTTTCTTACTTGAAATTTAGTGAATCTGCAAATGTAGAAGGGCACGACGATGTACAACATTTTGATACAGTACGTCAAAATACTAAGTTTTTCCTAAAGTAGTACAAACTGACTAAAATATTGTGCTAATTAGAGTAAAATGAATGTTAGTCTCAGTGTTAATGAAGTATCCACAATTTGCAACTTTTACTCGTTTCTGTTTAAATAACCATTCATATTTTCCATTTTTCACACTGAGTCATTTTTAAAAAATGTTTTGCAGGCAATATATTTATTTTCAATTTATAATTGTTATAAGTAGATGTAAGATTACCAAGATTGATGAATAAGAAATGTTTATATCTAGGAAACCTATAAATAAATGAGGAAATCAAATATTCATATCCTTTAAATTATGATATCAAGAAATAATAAGTAACAAATTAAGAGATATGCATGTATTTTGAAAACATGTGTATAATATATACAACCCTTGAACCTATTTTCTTTAGTTTAAGTAATAAGAACAAATTTTGCTCTTATTATAGAATATCATTATATAGGTACATTAATTTATTAACTGAATTCTAAAACTAATTAGCTATGGTCAATTTTATAAAATTAATTTTACCCATAAGTAAAAAGAACAATTAGTAACTGTTTATTTGCATTTAAAAATTATAATAAATTCGTCACAAAATAATAGTTATTTATGCACCATGGGAGTAAAGTGAGTGTTTTAGTCCCGGCATAACTAGTGCAAGGGACTAAAACACATTTTATTCTCGAGGTGCATACAATATTTTTTTTGTACGAACGAGCACAATTTTTATTACAAAAAAAAATTAAATATGAAAACTAACGAACATTAATTGGCGAAGCTTTTTGTGTTTTATTTTGAATTTATCTAGGTATTCTTGTATTTAATTGTCTGTTTAACAAAATATTTTATTTATTTCTCTTTGACGTTTAGATTACTATATATTATGAACTGTGAAAATTACCTTATTAATATTAATTTTAATTTGAAATAAGTTAATTTTAAGATTTATATGTTTGATTCTTAATTTTTTGTCCTTTCTACCATTAAAAATTTTAAATAATAAAAATGTTGATGTTACGTTATGTTTGTATTGTTCATTGGTTGCATTTAAATCCCTCAGGGAATAAACACTCGTTTTACTCACTGTTTTGAAGCAGTTCGTACAAAAAGCATTTACCTATTTAATTATTAATAATATATTATACTCTTCTTTTCGTTAGAAGAAAAATGTGTTAAAAAGTATATGTTGATATAGGAAAATAGGTGGAATAAAGTCTTAAGTCATAAAAAAAGGACTATGAGTAATAACTTAACAGGTACTTTTCATCAGTCAATGTACGCTATGGAAACAGAAATTGAAATTAGTGTGGGAATTGCAACTAGGAAAGGAAATTCAATTTATATATTAAACAAAATAAGCACACGTCCGCAAGAAAGACGTCAAAAAACCGCAATCTATTTTTGGAATCCGACAGGATGTACAAAAAAATTAGTCACAATATTAAATACAATTTTAATCGATAAACCGTACAATTGTGCAAAATAAAATGAGGCATATTTAAAGAAATACTTATCCATTTCTTTACATTGCAATTTATTTTTATGTATTTACAACAACTACTCCCACTATGTTCCCTTGATTTGAGTGAATGAGGTTATTTAAAACTGTCAATAACCGCATGGGTTTTTTTGATGGCGCGGGAAAATATTAAATGTCCTAATTTGAGAGCCAGTGAGTGTTGCGAATATCCTTATTTACATTGCAATTTTTTTTATTATAATAACGAGGTTACTATTAATTTATAAACTGTGAAGTCAAAGTTCATATTACCTGTCTATTGAAGGCATCTGGCATGGTAAAAGTCGAGGAAATCCAGCAATACGTATTGACCACATGGTTGGGCAGACCATTGACTATACATTGTATGGGGTTGCCGACAAATTGACTGGCTGTAATAACCAGGCTGCAGGCCATCAACAGGACAGTCGTGAAATAATTGTGCATGCGAAATATTGCACAGTCCGTGACAATATCATGATATTTTAAAAAATTTGCCAATCCTCCAAGTAATTTATACATGTTTTGGCAGCGTCTCTTTAACTAAAATAACAGTCTTATTTTATCACTGAATTTGCACCCTCTATGTCTTCTCACAAGTCCATATCAATATTGATTAGTAATCTCGCGCACCCAATAGAGTGCACCACCGTGTTTCGTCCACAAAACTGCACAAAATCATTTTCACGAAATCAAAACACTGGCATTTAATAGTTATTATTAGTTATGTATACAGTCTTACGATGAATTCACTCTGTTGAATAAGTTGCTACTGAGTGCTGCCCCCTCGATTTGTGTGTCCCCCACTACAGTAAAACAGTTGGCAAACGAAGTTCTCTTCGTCGTTAACATTCACCAGTGATTTGTTCGACTATAGCTCTAATATCAAAGCTGTGCGTTCTGTGTTACACTTTTTCTATTTACTCCTCAATTATTTTATTTCGGGATTCAGAATTATCCTTTTTGTTAATTGTCCTGATTATAAGTGACTTCGGCGATGGGTCAAGCGATAATACATTGTACCTGGATTATGTGATGTAGCGTTTTCTGTAGTTAGAAAATATGTAAAATACGCCCCTTTTATCATTATATTTTTGTACCTGCCAATCTAATCTGAGTAATTCAATTATTGGGGTGTATTAACATTTAATTAATGCTATCCTTTATAAATAATTTATTAAAATCAGTTTGTTTTTTTGATTTAAAAGATAAATGATATCAATTTGTGCTTATATAGATTACTGATACATCGACATACTTTTACCTTGTAGTAAAAAGTATTTTTAAAAGATTGTGTGCATGCAAGGATAAAAACAAATTGTAAATTTTCATTTAAAAGTACGAGTTATATTCTAATTTTATCATTACCTATAGGTATTTTATTATTTTATTTAGTTTTTTATAAAAACAGTCCCAAAATAGAAAAATACGTTTAATTATTCATTCTGTTTCAACTAATCTTCTAATTTAAATCGCAGTTTATAATAATTTCCTAATACAAAAATAATTATCCTATAATTATTATTATATTTTTAAAATAGTCGTATTTAATGTGCTCCTTCAACTCAGTGCCTACAAAATCATCATTAAAGAAGTCATCATCATCATCATCATTTTTAAGTTTTCAATCATACCATTAAGAACATATTTTTATTTATTATATCATCACTTGAATCAGAAATATAATGTAATTATTGTATTTAACAAATCTTTTGCCATGGGTTTTAGAAAAATTAAGTGTTCTTATTATCATTGTCAGTATAGAGTTGTTGCTGTTGAATACTGATGATCTTACTTGTTCTTAGGAGCTACTAAAAGACAACTTACACCTGTGGGTGGTCACCCCGTATTTGTGGAGCATTTAATTTTGACCAGATACGCGTAACTTTAATGCATTAATCATGATTCATGAATTGATCTTTGTGTCATAACTGATGATTTTTAATAATATTTATTTGTATTTTATGTTATAAAAATAACAGTTACTGTAAATAGCTTTTATTAATTTATTTTATCTATTTTTATTTTCAGTTATTATAGGCGTGGGCACCCCATAAATATGAATAGAAAATTCATACATTTTACATGATTGTGAGCCCACCACCATCATCGCGATTTATCACTCAACACTGTTTGATTCCATTCTGCATCCCGCTCTTAGTACGACCCAAATCTTATCTTTTGATGAATCCGGATCAGTTGCCGTTGATGGTTGGAGTGCAATTCTTAAGAGGCGCTCTGCACGTTCAATGGTTCTTCGAAGTCCCGATACCTCTACGTGTTTTCCCAGAAATGATTCTTCCTCTAAATGAGCATGATGTCTGTCTCTGATTTTGCCGAGCTGAAATCCTTCTTTGTTAAAACATCCCAAATACTATCGATGGTGTTGTGGTCGGAAGATAAAAGAGGCCATGGCATATGGTTGATGACTTGAGAACACCTTAGGCTAAAAACTAACATAATACTTAAGCATACAGGACGTTTCGTTAAAGTGATACACGCAATCGAAAAATCACATACTGACATAGGTCCGTTTAACACAAATTTGCATTTCACTTTTTGATACCAGTATTAATAAAAATCAAAGCTGAAGAATTATTCTTCAAAATGGCGAGAATATGTTTCAGATGACTTAATTTTTTTAGGATTCTCTAATGAAATACGTGATTTTTTTTAATATAACCTCAAATTTTGACTACATAGTGTAAGGCGTTTTTGTGTTACATAGCAGCTGGTAGAAAAAGTTATTCTGAGCAAGATAGTTTTTGTGTACTAAAATTATAAATATGTACAATTAAGATGACGTAATTTTTTATAATTCTCTAATAAAATACGTGATTTTTTTAATATAACCTCAAATTTTGACTACATAGTGTAGGGTGTTTTTGTGTTACATAGCAGCTGGTAGAAAAAGTGATTCTGAGCAAGATAGTTTTTGTGTACCAAAATTATAAATATCAAAGGTACATTAGGGCATTTATAAATGATAATAAAAAACTAATTGTGTCTATATATTGTGATCAACAAAAGATATCAGTTTTAAGTTTGATCTCTTGCTATATGGTAGTAAGAGGTCATTGCTTGGTACAACAACCATTTATTTATGATGCCTCAGAGGCGTCAAAAAGGGGTCTAGATAATTCTTGTGACCAGAAATGGGTTAAAACTATTCTATTTTTGAATTTATCTGTATATTTCATGAAGATAATACGTCTTAAATAGGCACATCAGATTGATAATATTCGAGTTATTTTAAATTCTGTAATTGAAAGTTAGATACATTACAGTAATATAAAAATATTATGTCTTTTTAGTTATCGAGTTATTGGATGATAGTGATTCTTTTTACAAAGTTGCCCAATCAGTCAGTTATTTTTTTTAAGTGTTCACTGATCATCGATCAACAAAAAAATTATGAAGTAATTTTTGAAGAGATAAAACTTTTTGATTTCTTAAGAGGTACAAAAACATATTTTATTTATTTTTTTGCTTGTTCGCCTTGTGAGAAAATTACCGTGCAATTATTAATAAAAATAATTATTTCTTCTAGATGTGATTACTATGCATAAAATGTCAATTTTATTGGTTTGGTAATTGCAGTATAAAAACGACTTTTTACCACTTTTACAATATATACAAGGACACAGAAAAATATAAATGATAATCTCTATTTATACACCAGTAAACAGATAATACAACTACAATATTATTATTATTCATTTGTGAATAGTTAAAATGAACTGTGATATCTTCTCAGAACCATACGTGGGAACCGATCGGTTCCCAGGGATGGCTTTTACAGATATAATTTAATATATTGCAAACACCTACTGAAACACTTCCAAACTACAAAAAACATATTAAGTGCATTTTATTTAATTTTACAATGTTCATGGTAACTTAGTTGTGTCAGGAAATGCACTATATTAAGTTAAAACGTAATACGTAATAGATTCTTTTAAATTACAGTATATTGGTAGTTTACATTACTGAAGGCCAATGGCTGGCCCTAGCGTGAAGGGGAGAAAACATCAAACACGATCAAACAGTATCTTGCATAACGTGGATTCATTCGGACGTAGATACTAAAAATTCGTAATTAAAATGTCACAACGTACTAAACCGACGGAAGCTACAGTAAATTCTTGGATTCGCGATATTGCCGATTTACAATTTAATGGTAGACAATTGTATTGCACCAGGTGTAACAATGCAATTTCGTGGTCATGCAACACAAATATTAATAGACATATTTCCTCAGAAAGCCATAAGGTGCTTTACTTACAGTGACATGCAACGTAACTTAGATTTAGTAAAATGTATGATAGAATATAACATGCCGTGGTCGAAATTAGACAATCCACTTTTTAGACAATTTTTGAAAACATGCATTAGTGGCAAATATAGCAATGTTAACGCGCCTTCGGAGTTTACACTAAGAAAAAAAACATTTATCAACGGAGTGTGAAAATCATTAAACAGAAAATTTCTTTTGAGCTTAATGGGAAATACATCTGGCTTAAAGTAGACGAAACAACTAATGCTTGCAAGTTTAAAGTAGCAAACGTTTTAGTGGGTGCATTGAAGAAAAATTGTTCAATGAGCGGGCACTTGATTGTCTCTAAAGTTTTAGAAGCAGCAAATTCTCGCATTATAGCGGAGGTAGTGAATTCAATTCTACAAAAGTTTTGGGGTGACAAATATGCAGAAAATAAGGACAAGTTCTTATGATTTCTTATCGATAAACGGCAAAGAAGTAGACTTTGCTACACCGGGCATGAATGTGGTGCCTTTGCGAACATTTACATATTTTAAGTATGCCCAGTTACATCTGTCGACGTCAAGCGGTCCTTCTCGCAATATAAATGGATTTGCAACGAAAGGCGCCGAAGTTTAACTACAAAACATTTAAATCATATATCAATAATATACTTTTATTCTTGTAATCGGCAGTGAAAAATACTTATGTGTGTACTGTTAAGTACATCCCCCTATACCTCCAGTTCTCTTTGAATGAGTGTTTATAATAAATTGACTTTATCAACATTGGATAATAGGGATTTCGCTAAAAAAAAATCTTCAAGGTAAGATATCGTTTCATATATGAATGCAAATCTGACATATAACCACCTAAAGCCAACCCTGGTTTTACATCATATCCGGCTGGTAAATCCTACCTCTACTCAGAACACATTAGGTCTACAATGCTCTTAAATATTATTGGTAAGAGAAGATTTATGTCGATTATGTTAATCACATTGCAATACGCGACATATCAATATTCTCTTCGTAAGATAATGTTAATTGTTTCTTATATGAAAAAAGTATATCTTGTCCAAATCGTTAGTAGTATTAATCAAGTGAGACTATAAAAAGGTAAACCCGGTCCGTTTTAAGAAATTGACTGGCGTTGGTGAGGGACATGGTGCAACTTATAACGAGTTACTCTGCTATATCATGTCCATTACCAGTTCTTTATTATTGTCAGCGTACACTTGCATCACTAATAAACTTACTACATATAATATTCCTCTACTAAACTTCTACACCGGGATGTAAATAAAAGGTGTTTCAATGAGAGCGCAATATTTCAAGGTTCAATAAAACATAGTTTTCTGTAGCAAAGTATTGAAATATTTATTGAGTTATAATGTAGATATTTAGGAATTATGTATGGAATAACACATCTGGTAAAGGGCCGCCATGGCTTTGCTGGCACATGTGTACTCTTTTGGCGAAATTTTGAATAACGGTGTTGCATACATGTGGCGGTATTTCGTTGCTATAGCGTCTAATTTCGGCCTTCAATGCTTTGGTGGTCGCGAGCTTGTTAGTATAAACCTGTGACTTCAGATAACCCCACAGCCAATAGTCCAAAGGTGTTAAATAACAAAAACGTGGCGGCCAATTCTTGTCACCAAACTGAGAGATGACACGACCAGGAAAAGACTCGTGCAAGACCGTCAATGTTTCACGGGCGGTATGGCAAGTGGCACTGTCCTGCTGAAACCACATGTCGTCGAGAGCAATGTCTTCCAATTGAGGCACAAGAAACTGGGTTTTCATAGCACGATAACGTTCGCCATTCACCGTTACTGCATTACTTGCTTCGTCTTCGAAGAAAAACGGCACAATGACTCCTCCACAGCAAAATGCACACCAAACAGTGACATCTTTTGGATGCATGGTTTTCTCATGAATCATTCGTGGATTTTCTGAGGCCCAAATGCGGCAGTTTTGCCTTTTAACGAAGCCATCGAGGTGAAAATGGGCATCATCACTGAAAATGATTTTGCCCGCAAAATCGGCATTCACTTCTTGTTGTTCAAAGATCCAATTGGTGAACTCTCTTCGCAGTGCATGGTCTGTTGGCAGAAGTTTTGTTGATTTTGTAGGCATGAAGATACAAATCTTTAGTGAGAATACGCTGAACAGTGGCTGTTGTAACGTCCAATTCTTGTGCTCGCTCCCCCCGCTCGTGTTCTGTTTTCACATCACTAACCGAACCAGTACTTCTGAATTTTTCGATTATTCCTTTCACAGTAGATGAATGAGGAATATTATTTCGACCGAAAATTGGACGCACTTTACGAATCGTGGCAATCAAACTTTCACCATTTTGATAATAATGTTTAACAATCACGACGCGTTGTTCTATCGTATAATGCTCCATGTTTACTAACTCCCATCTGTCTCCTATCGACCTGGCATGTCATAATCTTGTGACATCATGACAGCCAAACTGGCGCGCAATTCAAATCTTGCGCTCTTATTGAAACAACTTTTATTAAGACGTATTTTAAAAATAAACGTTCTACATCCAATGACGTAATATTTGCATACGCATAATATCGTTCTGTCACTTGCACGTCCATCATTTAGGCACTTGTTATTATTACGCAATTTGTCTATATCCGAATTGTTACTTAAAATGTCTGATTTTCTCAGCAACAAGAAAACCAGGGTCACCTGTTAATCCACTGAGGTATTCCACACACGCTTAACATGAAAATTAAATCATAGATAAATTGTAAGTAGGGCTGTTTTTAGGTACGATATTGTTTGTGGCTTGCACTTGCAACATATTGTCTGCAGTTATGTACACTCTAGCCTATCAAGTGTTTTTCACAATCACGGCACTATATAACCGATCCGCCATATTTTAAGTCCGGAAATTGTATATTATAATTATAATTTGTATATTATGGAGCAAATGGTAAAGAACATCTCACTTTTTACATTGTATAGCAATAGCATCTGTGTTTGATTGGTTGCCGAAAACCTGTTGATATGCCTAGTTCCCGACGCATGTCGTACGTCCTTGCTATATCGCTGCTCGAGCATTTTTGCACGCACGAAAAATGTGCATCTAAAAAAGTGTGCGCGCACATAGATTCTTTCGCGAAAACGTATTGTTTCATTCTGGTTTTTGGCGCACAAATTTTTGTTCCAGTTGTATGTGGTTTGTTGCAGAGAAATGTCCCAAAGAAATATAACTACTGCACAGTGCACACTGTTACAAAAGAGAATCTAAGCGATGGTTACATCAAAGTCGACAGTCATACAGTGGATCTAATTATTAGTTGACATCAGGCTATGTGAAAATAGTGATTATTTCCATAATTTTCTCCACATGTCGTCTGAGGAATTCGAATTTTTAATCAATGCTGTTGGTTTGAAAATAAGAAAGATGGATACCAAATTTACAAAATCTATTCCTGTAAAGAACGATTGGCTTTAACTCTACGATTTTTTAGCGACTAGATTTGTTTAAAATTTCGAAACGATTGATCTCTGTCTGTTTCTTAAGTTCTAGGCTGTGATTGAGGTACTAAAATAACACATGCATATAATTTGAGAGATAGTTCATCAATTCACTCCATTTTAAAAATCGTACGGGCAACACGAACATCTACTATCCAAAAATTCTCGTCGACACAGTACAATATGTGCGCGTGCAATCCTTTGATCTCTTCAACGAGACTGATAACCAACGGATCATATTCGTGAGTGGTGAGACACTATGCACACATGGTTACATTTCGTACTCATTTGATCATTTTTACGCTAATCCAGTCTTCGACATAACTGCAGTTTCATTCTGCTCCGTATTTAATGGGACTCATATCTAGAGATCTCACAGGCCATTCCTGTACCTAAATATTTAGGCAACAATAAGCATGCAATGTGGACAGGAATTATGGTTCACAAATATAGAATCGTCACTAAGTTCTATGTGGATGGAACAACAATATATTTTACACACTTATCTCTATATTTAATATAGTTCAGTCCAACCACTATCCATTATCATTTCTTTCCATAGAGCAGCACCACCTTCTTCAAAAAATGTTTGTAAAATTTTTTATGTTGTTATCTTCATACCAAAATACGCCCATCTGTCTGTACAAGTTGAACCTGCATTCTTCCGTAAACAAATATTTACTCCACTTTGATACTCCCCAACGAATATATTGTTCTGCCCACAATCTTAGTGCTACAGAATATTGTTCTCTTAACATTGGACAGTGTGCAAGTCTACTTGCTTGGAGACTGAATTTATGAGGTCTACTTCTGACAGTTTAGTTGGAAATACGTATCCCAGTTGCTCAGATGCATTATTTAACAAGTAGGCCACGGGTGGGCTCTTTTTAATTACCCCCAGCCATTCCCTCAACCACAGTCATCTCTTTTTACCTCATCGAATCTTTCCGATCTACTAAATAAGGTCAGAACATCACTCGTCTGAGGAAGCCCTCATATTTTTGTAATTAATCGTTTTAATTGAAAAAAATGTCCTACATCAAACCATTCAAGCCTGAGAATTTTATTTATAGGGAGAAATAAGGGGATATCGCACTTTTTTTGTATTCCTTAGGTATGGCTAATTCATAGTTCAAACTGTAGCAAAGTGAATTGAATTCCTTTCTAAAATTTCTGTTAATAGGAAATTAATCTATACATTTCAATTCAAACATGGAAATGAAGTTCATATCTTCGCAACTAACATCTAAGGCAGCTTCTTACCAAGAGAAAAAAAATACAAGAACACATTGATATTATAAAATTGGCTTCTGTTCATAGAAAAAATTGTGAGGTTTTAATTTTGAACCATTGGTTCCAGTTCACTTTTCAGTTGTTGAGCAGTTTTTATTAAATATAAAGTAAGATTGTGCCTTTAATTAATCCTGGAGAAATTTAACTTACAAAGCAAATAAATTCTTATATATATAGATAACACAAATAAAGACGGATGCTATATCGCTCAAGACAGCTGTCGATTCAAGATATGTAAGTTCTGTCTTAATGCCATTTTAATTACATTTGAAAGTATGAAGAGAAAATCAGTGGTATGATAATTATTTGGATAATTTTTTTTTTCCTTGGGATATATTAAACACGTGCAGATTGCAGTGGAAAATAGGAATTAAAGTTTTTCTAGGGCACACATTTTAAATAAAATTGTTGAGTTTGGAAATATGCCCTATACTGGTCATAATCTCTATTGAAATTGAGCTGCTCGTATATGAATATAGCTTGTGTGCCATTTAAAGTAATGTTTACTATGAATAATAGTTTTACTTTAAATTTTGTAAATTAACACTGTAAATATGTAGTTAATCTATTAAAATTTGACCACATCAGTAATAATAATATCTTTATTGTCTATTAGACCAATATAAATAAAAACTGGTATAATGTATAACAAATATAACAATAAATTTAAATATAAATGTACACCAAAACAAACATATTAAAATTAATGTAATACGTCCTCTACAATATTAAATTTACTTGGAATTAATGAATCCAGGAACACATTAAAACTCGAATTTTAAAATTTCCCCAACACTGTAAAATGTAAGTTTTAATAATAAATTACGTACTTCATTTCTGTTTTTTTCTGTTGTTAACATCCTTCAGATGTCGCGGATGCTTGCTGAAAAATTTAATTTCCATGTAATAGCCCCCATTTCTTGTAAAGTAATAAAGAATGACCAAGTGTTAATAAATTATCGTGCCCTTTTGTTTCATAATGATGATATTGATGATTATGGAGAATTTCCATGATATACAGGGTGTCCCAACCAAAAGTAGGCACCCTGAATAACTTTGGAGATACAAATTTTTTGAAAAATTGGTGAAACACATCGACCTTGTTTCCAAGCGGGACATATTTTAATGTAATACTTGCATACCTATCATCATCCCTCTACCCTACATGGCAACCCCCTCAAAAAATTCAAATGGCAAGGGGGGTCGAGTGATACATCTTTTGAAAGGTCTTTCAATTCCCTACATAACTGTGTATTTTTTTAACTTTTATCGGTTCGTTCCCTAGGAAAATAATTTTATTTTTGATCAACACGAGTTTTTTCAACAAAAAACACTTTCCTTGTCCGTTTAGTTTTAGAATAATAAAAGACTCATAAGTATTTGATAGTCCTTGAACATTAATTTGTTCACAACCAATTTTAAATCGAGATACATTTTACCACAGTGAGTTCCCAAAATAGTTTATACCCTTCAGGAGAGAATAGAAATTGTCAGCATTTATTTTAAAAACGATAATTGTGCTAGAGCTACGGAGCGCATATTCAATAGAAATCACCCAGATAGAAGGGTTGGTTCTCAGTATGTTTTACGATTATTGACAAAATTTATGGAAACAGGTTCTGTATGAAACAAAAAGCATGAACCTCAGCGACCGATTAGGAATAAAGCAGTCGAAGTGGCAGTTCTGGGTCATTTGCAGATGGATAATAATCAATCGATCAGGAAGGTATCTGAGGCTTCCGGTGTATCACGAAGCAGTGTTCATCGAATTGTAAAGGCCCACAAATTTCATCCATATAAATTTAAATTGGTACACGATAAACGAAGATGATCCCGATCGTCGGCTTGAATTCTGTGAGATTTTTAGTAAACAATTAAACGGTAATGCCAGGCACAATTGTAGGTATTGGAGTGAAACCAATCCACATTTGTTCATGGAAACTCATACCCAAAGGCCTCAGAAGTTAAATGTTTGGGCTGGCATCTTAGGGGATCACATTGTCGGGCCGTTTTTTATTCTTGACAATTTAAATGGCGAAAGGTACCTCGAACTGTTAGATAATCTTTTAGAGGGCGAACTGTTTTTTCAACAGGATGGGGCATCCCCACATTTTGCTATAGCAGTCCGTCAATTTTTGGATGATCGGTTTCCTGAGCCATAGATTGGAAGAAGAGGTGGAGTGGCCCGCTAGGTCACCCGATTTAACTCTCTTGAATTTCTTTCTGTGGGGACATTTGAAATCGAAGGTATTTGCAACAAAACCCGCATTATGGAAGAGGTATGTGAAAAAATTGTTCGAGAATGCCGTTTATTGACTCCAGATGTGTTCAGAAATGTTCATACAGAATTTCAAGACAGATTATACTACTGTATGGAAGTCGGTGGGGGTCAATTTGAACAATACATATGATAATTTAAACTGCTTCTTTTATTTTTATTTCCCGAACTTAAAATAATGAAACAATTATTTCTCAGGAAAGAATCAATAGAAGTTTAAAAAAAATACACAATTATGTAGGGAATTGAAAGACCTTTCAAAAGATGTATCACTCGACCCCCTTTGCCATTTGAATTTTTTGAAAGGGTGGCCGTGTAGGGTAGAGGGATGATGATGGATATACAAGTATTACATTAAAATATGTCCGCCTTGGAAACAAGGTCGACGTGTTTCACGAATTTTTCAAAACATTTTTATCTCCAAAGTTATTTAGGGTGCCTACTTTTGGTTGGGACACCCTGTATAAAGAAGTAAGTGGTAATATTTTCAGTTCTTTAGAGTGTTTTCTACATCATGGCTGCTTAGTAACTCTTACTATATTCCATACCGCTTTTTTTATAGTTTAGAAACTCTATTAGAATAGTGAGAATTGATCCAAAATATACTGACATAGGTTATCATTGAACAGAACGGTGCATAATACTATGACAATAACACATTTTTATTTGTAATAATTTTCAATCTGTACAGCGCGAAACAAACAGGCGACAATTTATTACAGGAGTTGTTGATATGAATTTCCCAAGTAAGGGCATTATCTATGTACATTTCTTTTTTCAGTAATTCTTCATTGCTTAACTTGGACACAAAGGTATTGATTCTTTGTTGTGTGTTATCAGCTAAGAACATAATTAAAAAACATTCTTGGACAATATTAGGTACATTATTCATGAAAACTACATATAGAAGTGGCCCCAGTACCGATCCCTCTGGAACTCCATAGGATATTGGCAATGCGGTAGATTTAATCAAATCTACTTTAACAATTTGTTGGCGATTAGACAGATTTGACTCTAGCCAGGCACCCAACTTACCTCGAAGACCATATTTACCTAATTTTTCTATTTGTAAAGCATAATTGGCAAGATCAAATACTTTGCTCGGATCCATAAAGACACCAAAACATTCCTTATTATTATCTAATTCAATACATAGTTCATTGAGGAAGTTAAGTACGGCCAACTGAGTAGAACTGACTTTCAAAAGCCATGTTGCTCATCATTTAACATACAAAATAACATAGTTATTACAGAATGAAATAATTTTATCAATTTAATACAAATTAGGTATCCTCTTCTTGGTATAAAATTAAGATATGGAATGAAATGAAATATAATAACTATAAAAATGTTTGCTAATTATTATTTCCTAACTACAAAACTTATCACAAATTAGTATGACATATCTTTTATCAATTATTTTCCTAGCTATTTGCCAAAACGATGAAACTTCGATTATAAAAAAAGATAATATGCACATTATGACTTAATAATGTTATTTTAATTCTAACTACTCAGTTCAGTAAAACCAAAAATAAATAAAACAAAAGTACTCACCTGTTGAAGAATCACCTCAAAACTTTAAAACATCCACCGACACGTGTTTCTGCATTTTTACTTCCTCAAGATGGCCTAAGAATCTTAGTAAATCCTATTGTAATAAATATTAATTGCTTCAGAAAACACAATAATTGAAATTATATAAATTATTCTAACCCCATAGGGTTAGAATAATTTAAAACAAATTAAATATCCCCTTCTTGATATAAGTTTAAAATATTGAATGAAATAAAATATAGTAACTTTGCTTAAGAAATTTTTTACTAATATTTTTGTAGAAGTTAAAAACTAATAATTAGCAAAATTTTTAGCGTTATTATATATCATTTCATTCCATAATTTTGTTATATAGTATCCGTTCCAAAATATTTGAAATAGACGAGAGGTCTCATTTTTTGTAAAGCAATAATTTTAGCTATTTATATAACAATTTTATGTTCTTTAATAAAGTACAGTAAAAAATCTAATGAGTCATATGCAAGAGTTTTCTGTTAAGGAAAATATATTATGGCATAAGATGCATAAAAGTTCTAAAATTAATGTTGCCCTGAATGAATATCTTCTACTTTATTTGAATATGCACCCAGCACCCAGAATACTCCTGTGTTATAAAGACTCTACCTCAAAATCAGTTCCTACCGCTCTACCCTTCGGTGCTGTTCAGTAGCAGATATTTGTATTGGCAGTAAGTAACAAAACTGTAAAGAGATATTTCTTGCGTTGTACAGTCAAATAATTTACTGAGGTTAGTTTGTTCTGTCGTTAATTCATTAAATAGAGAAAGCGAGGAATACAAATCAAATCCTTTTTACAAATGTGTGGTGAAACTCTTGTAATTATTTATAAGTTACATTCAGTTATATTTTACTTCCTCACTCTTCAAAGTGAGGAAGTTATGTATTCGCGAAAAAAATTTGAAAGTTTTTATTGCATTTCTGGACGAATCTCGACGAATTATGACGATACACAAAATTTCAGACAGAAAAAATGTTCTGTCTGTGTATCTGTGTGTCTATCTGGTTCGCGATAGTAGCTACAGTTTTTGAGGTAAAGCTTACAAATTTGGTACACACATTCTAGAGGTCAAGGGAGAGATTGAGTTCATTGATGAGCAAATTCAGTCCCAATGTTTAAAAAAAATATTAGTGATATTCCACCAATGTGACTTTTTTGAAACGTCAAAATGTGACTTTTTGGATGCGTCAAAAAATGTAACTTTTTCAAACGTCCAAGTGACTTTTTTGAAACGTCAAAATATGACTTTTTTTGAAACGTTAAAAAATGTAACTTTTTTTAAACGTCAAAAATTACTTTTATTATAAACTCCACCACACGTCGAGTTTTACTACGGTGAGGAAGTTCCGATCCCTAAGTAATTGGCAGAGGTTTTTTATATTTTATTTATCTAATAATAATGAAAACACTTGCTGGAAAATAAAGTATGATAAAGAAATTAAAATAACGAATTATATACTATATCGCAATAATTTTTTATTCACTTAGCTCATTTATACGGATTGGCGTAAAACGCTAATTCTAATCGGACATATTTCGGCTTTATTTTTTTCTCTTTTAAGCTGATGTTGATTAAAGTTGATATTCATGTAAGAAGTTTATGAGTATATAGTTTAATTTGTTTATTATACCAGCAGGTGCCGGAAATATTTTCCATTTTTTCAGAGCCAGCACTTATAAAAAATTATATATATAAATAAACACACCACAAAATTCATGTGGTGTGTATATTTATGTACCTGTATTTAACAAATATAACCAGTATCGAGGCAGAAAGATGCACGACTCTGCGGGAAACGGGGACACTCCTATGTAATATTATAGGCAGCTTAGCACTTTTTCCCATTGCAGTTATGTCAGTTTCCCAGTGCAACATGAAAGCGTACAGTTATTTTCGTGTTGATGTTTGATTTGGTTCTCGCACAAAACGCTCTTAGCAATGGCGCAGTTACTATAGTTTGTGCATACAATACAAAAAATTAAAACTACAGATGCTTCCTATTCTGTGTATTCCATGCAATAGACGTTACGTATTTCATATACGCCGTGATTGTGCAAGACATTTAAATTCGGCTATCTGACAAATTACTGCCGATAGAGTTACAAAAGAGGAATCTTTTTTTATGATTTGTGTGTCATGTTCTCTGCACGTAGTCTGCCTTGGAACGTAGTCGACACTGCTGAGTTTAGAGGACTCTTTGCAAAATATGTCCTTTACCTAGAAGCCAAACATTGTGTAAAACATATCTACCAAGGGCGTATAAAAATGTTATGGGGAATATTATAGGGGACGTACGAAATAAATTTTTGTGAGTGACAATGGATGAAACAACTGATTTTCAGTGTAATAAGGTTGTGAATGTTATACAAAAAGTTTTATGTGTTCAAAAGGCTTTATCACTATCAGACAGCAAAAATCGGGATAAACAATAAACTAAAAAAATGTTTTACATAGGAACCTGGGATACAAAACAATGTGAAAATTTCGTGAAAATTATCTGCGCGGTTTGAAAAGCCTATCCATGTGAACTATTTAGAATATTCACCATTAACCTCGGTAGATGTGGAACGTTCATCTTTATTGTACAAACATATGTACAGACCAAGTCGCTCAAATTTAACAGCCACAAATGCAGAACGAATATTATTTGTGACTATGTATGTTAATGTGATGGCAGACCTCGGTTATTCTGAATAATATGTTGTATCAAGCGTTATGTATTTGTTTATAAATATTATACTTTTACTTTTATTTGTCTACGTATGCCCTTCTGTCAACCATATGAAGTGGTACTACCTACCAGTCCTGAACTCTGGACTAGTTTCCTGACCCTAGTTATCAGCATGTTTGTTAATGGTATTGATACAAAATTCTAATATGCATATCTTGTACATTAAAATACATTTACGGACAAGCTGAAAAGGTTTTGTTATGAAAGATACGGCCGCAAATGATATTTTTCGCTGTGTGTGTAATCGACTTAAATCATTTTTGTTTTGCTTGTTACATTTTGTGAATCTGTGATTGGCAGATTTTATAGTTTGCAAATTGGCAAATTTAAAACAAAAAATTTTATTATTTCAATCTAAAAATACTGTCGTATTTCAAAACTTTGAGAAGCTCTTAAAAAATTCACCACGTCACAATACTAGGTGATAATGGTGATAGAGGGTTTTTTCTTTCAATCTCAAATTTTTAAAATTTCTCCCAAGAGCTTTATTTTATTACAATATAACACAAAAATTATATTAGGATAAATAAATTTCACAACTATCTACAGTTACTAGCGGAAAATTGTTTTGAAAAATACGCACTATTGGTCAGATAAAATTCTCATCTGACTCAAATGCATAAACAAGGATTTGAAATAAAATTTAAACATTTATAGTTTTTTTTAACTAATCTAATAATGAAATTATCTAATTAATGATTTCATTTCATATATCCAGCTGAAAAGAACATATATCCTTTTGAATATCATCTGCATATAATAAATAATTACATATGTGCACACAAGCACGCACGCACGCACGCACGCACACACGCACGCACGCACACACACACACACACATGCAGCCATACAGACACCATCGTGGGAATTGTCAGAATCGCTTTTTAGGACCTCAAAACGTCGAGATCTGACAAAAACTCGATTTTCGAAAATCGGTTTGAAACCAATAACTTCCCGATTTCTGAAAATTTTCAATTTTCTTAGCTGGAAGTTAAAAATTATTAACATGTATGACATGAATTATTATTGACAGTATCGAAAGAAGCTGATAATTAATTATTTAAATATTTTAATGAAACATTTCAAGGTACGCTATTAAAATTTAATTGAGGTATCTAAGTGAAGAATTAAATATAATAATTTTTTTTAGATTAGGATGATATATACTGGTATAAGAAAGTTATGTGCTGGCCACATCAGATATTTTGTTTTGTTTTGTTTTTTTGCAAATGAAAAGGTCACAGCCCATATTATGTAGATGTGGTTTCATGTGCCTTAAATATGGCGCAAAAAAAAAGACGTGAACTAAGTTCTGCTCTTCTTATATACTTACTTTAATTTTTGTTTGTCATTATCAGCTGCTGATCTACACTGACAAGGAGCAACTGATATATCTAAAGGGTGTTTCAATAAGAGATATTTCAAGGTTTAATAAAACATGGTTTTCTGTAGCAAAGTATTGAAATATTTATTGAGTTATAATGTAGACATTTGGGAGTTATGTATGGAACAACACATCTGGTAAATGGCCGCCACGGCTTTACTGGCACATGCGTACTCTTTTAGTGAAATTGTGAATAACGGTGTTGCATACATTTGGCGGTATTTCGGTGATATAGCGTCTAATTTCGGCCTTCAATGCTCCGGTGGTCGCGGGTTTGTTTGTATAAATCTGTGACTTCAGATAACTCCACAGCCAAAAGTCCAAAGGTGTTAAATCGCAAGAGTGTGGCGGCCAATTCTGTTCAACAAATCGAGAGGTGACACGACCAGGAAAAGACTCGTGCAAGACCGTCAATATTTTACGGGCGGTGTGGCAAGTGGCACCATCCTACTGAAACCACATGTCGTCGAGAGCAATATCTTCCAATTGAGAAACAAGAAACTGGTTTTTCGTAGCACGATAACGTTCGCCATTCACAGTTACTTCATTACTTGCCTCGTCTTCGAAGAAAAACGGCCCAATGATTCCTCCAGACCACAATGCACACCAAATAGTGACACGTTTTAGATGCATTGCTTTCACATGAATCATTTGTGGATTTTCTGATCCCCAAAATCGGCAGTTTTATCTATTAACGAAGCTATCGAGGTGAAAATAGGCCTCTTCACTGAAAATGATTTTGTCCGCAAAATCGGGCTACTTCTTGTTGTTCAAGAATCCAATTAGTGAACTCTCTTCACTGTGCATGGTCTGTTGGCACAAGTTGTTGAGTTAATTGGACTTTGTAGGTATGCAGATGCAAATCTTTAATGAGAATACGCTGAAGAGTGGCTGTTGTAACGTCCAATTCTTGTGCACGATGACGAATCGACGTCCCTGGACTCTCGGCCACGCTCTCGCGAACTGCCGTGATGTTTTGTTCTGAACGACCTCTACGAGCTCATTTCATGTGTTTTACATTACTAACCGAACCAGTACTTTCGAATTTTTCGATTATTTCTTTTCACAGTAGATGAATGAGGAACATTATTTCGACCGAAAATTGGATGCGCTTCACGAATCGTGGCAATCAAACTTTCACCATTTTCATAATATTGTTTAACAATCAGAACGCGTTGTTCTATCGTATAATCTCCATGTTTACTAATTCCCGTCTGTCTCCTATCGACCTGGCATGTCATAATCTTGTGACATCATGATAGCCAAACTGGCGCGCAATTCAAATCTTCTGCTCTTATTGAAACACTTTTTTTGTTTGCAATTCTGGCTCTGAATACCTTAGAACAAAAGGTAACTTGAATTGGTATTTTGAAGATCGTTTAGAAATTCACGTTTTTACTTAAACTGATAAATTTAATTCTAATGAAAATGAAAACTGAATAAAATATATAAAAGAAATACTGGCGTTTTTGAACATAATATTATTAATGATTATTATGAGTTATGATATATTTGTTTATTTATTGACCTCTTCCACCAACATAATATGACCGATGATAAGCAATATGAAATTATCAGTTTCCAGTAGTATATTTTATAAATAAACAAATATTCGAAATAAAAATAACAGAACCTTACCACAACCTCAAAATTAACAGTATTAACATTTATTTTATCAAAATAAATTTACGTATGTTTGGGTTTTCATGTCACATCAGATACATAACATATGCTCTTCTTATCTGTAAAGAAATGTTGTGGTGTTTATAATTTGTTTTTGTTACTTGTAAGTCGATCAAATGTTACGCAAATTGCTGACGTCATATTTTTTTTGCTTGCACCACATTTTTTAGTTGTTATCTGCTTATATAAAACAATTGTTAAAACAGTTATTAAAATTATATCATTATTTATTGTCATTTGTTTTAAAGATAACATTATATTTCAAACCAATTCAATGCAATGTGATACGAGTATATATATATATATATATATATATATATATATATATATATATATATATATACGTATATATATATATATATATATATATATATATATATACGTATATATATATGTATATATACATATATATATATATATATATATATATATATATATATATATATATACATATAACAATATGACTTAACGGGTACTTACGCCCGCATAAAGAAAAAAATTTTTGCACTGTGGAAAATGCAAAAATTGTAAATGGTAGAAAGATGCAAACCGTGGACACGTGTTTCTCACTAATTGGTCTTCATCAGCACGGTGTAGCTGAGTTAAATTGGTGGACAAAACTCAAAAAAGACACTAAAGGAAAACCACTGACAGGGAGCCAGTCGCACCTTTGTGGCTTCCACTTGGATGGCTCTGTATTAGAGCGTCGTCCAAGCATCGTACACGTGGGCAACTATAGCTACCTGCGTGGGATTCCGGACCCAGGAAAATAAATAAGTACAGAGAAGGAATTTGACGCGGGTTTAATTACATTACAGTAAAAAACAATATGACTTAACGGGTACGCCCGCATAAAGAAAAAAATTGTACGGTGGAAAATGCAAAAATTGCAAATGGCAGAAAGATGTAAACCGTGGACACGTGTTTCTGACTAATTGGTCTTCATCAGCACGGTGTAGCTGAGTTAAATTGATGGACAAAACTCAAAAAAGACACTAAAGGAAAACCACTGACAAGGAGCCAGTCGCACCTTTGTGGCTACCACTTGTATGGCTCTGTATTAGAGCGTCGTCCAAGCACCGCACACGTGTAATTAAAGGACAATCAAGCATGACTGAATCCTCAAGTGCCATTCCAAAATTCGACAATTTGTTGTCCATTACATATCTTGTTGCATCTATCTTGAGACATAGTGTGTAAAGTAGCCAGGCTTTTACGATCCAAGTATCGCAATATGATTCATGTAAGTTGTCTGGCTCATGCCTTGCAATCTATACTAATTAATAACACAGTACACGAAATTTCATGAAATGTTAAAACACTCAAAGTGTGTATGTATTTTAATTGTTCCATACATATAATTGTTATTGTCTTTTAACACCGGCCATGTACGCACGGAAATTATCTGGTGTCTAATAATCATACAGCTCCAATTTTGCTTTTGCATCACGAATTGTCTCTTAACTTAAAACAAATAAATTTTGACCAAATATTTAACAATTTTAATTGTTCTTAAACAAAAAATGTTGTTTTTTTATATTCTGTAAATCATGACGGCTTTTACTAAGGAAAAGAACTACCTCTAGTGAATTCTGGAGAAATTCAGCATCTCTTCTAGCCTCTCTACACACGAATACTCTCTTGAGCCAGGCACGGTCGTATCTCATCGAAATAAAGCAGCACACTAGTTTCAAAAACCCCCGCCCCAAATTTTGATGAAATCGTACTTCCTCTATACATAAGGGGTTTTCGATAATTGGAGCGGTATATACCGGTACTCATTCTGTCTCTCACGTATCTCACTTTAATGACTGAGATATCATCACATACCGGTATGCACCGCTCCAATTTTCGTAAACCCCTATAATAGTTGCTGCTTAAACCTCTGTGGATCATGAGAATCGTTATAAAACTATTCCTCCAAATAACAAGATTAATGTACCCTACTGTTCTGGCAATGCTTGCTCTTATTAGTCGGGAATGAGGAGCCATAAATTCGATCATAATTCGAACAATGACCTTGCCGATCTAAATGTAGAGGGCGCCATTCTGTCCACGATTGCAAAAAACGTAAATTTTTTTCCAATCTGCATTACTTTATTGTTATAAAAGATATGATTATTTTTATACAACGCTACGTTTTTTCCGCTGCATGTTTTGAGTGATAGTCTCGCACGCCCTAGCCGATTTGACTATAATGCTTATCCAAGCAACACATTTAATATTCTCTACATAGTAGCTACCATCAGTAGAAATTTAAAGGTTTCCGCAATTAACGACCGTTACATAATGGGAACGATCCTTCTACCAAGCCGTCACCAAAATGGGAAACAGTTATTACGTAGCAATTACTATTCGGGAACCTTCTCGGTAACGTGTTGACAACTAAGTTATTACGTAAACGGGACATAACCAAGTAGTAGAAATGACTAACTTTTGGAACAGCAATATTTTGCTCTCTCTCTCTCTCTCTCGTTCGAATAGCGAAATATAATGTATTGCAATCGAACTTAGTGATTGTGAGTTTGAAGTCAATATGTCCATGTTATATCGATTGAATGAAATATATGTAGATAATAAACCATGTTGTCTTGCATTCACTCTGAGTGTGGAAATTAAAACGACTGCGTGTTTTCTGTAAAATGTTATGACTTCGATAAAAAAGACGCGCCCTCTAGAAAATTGTTTTTCGAAAAAAAGATTTGTTCAAAAATTATGTGTACATTGATAATGCAACATTTCTGATGGAAAACATTTTTTTGTTTTATGTATTATGGAGTAATAATGATCTGTTTATAAAACATGTTTGCAAACGACCATATTTAATACAAAAATGAATTTTCAAAATTATATTTTTATCTACGTCAATATGGTGTCATCATTCAATAATATAAAAATTTAGTTCGAGTAACTTTATACTGGTATAAACGTCAACAAAGTATCTGTCACTTGATAGGGATGACAAAATCTAAAATTATTTCCCTTTAAAGTTACATTTACCATAAAGTAGCAGATACTATAGTTGTTGCTACTTGAAAGCTAATGACGGGAACTACAACAATTTTACTATATAGTTATTTACCAAAAAGGATTTGCTAAATCCAACAAATGACGTCATTCTCTTGGTAGCTTTAATTTGGCGTCTACCACGATACTACGAAAAGGTTACTGAAGAGTTCTCACGTACTTTATGACTCTCACTTTTAAGTTGGTAGAGCCGGCTGATACCATCTATAATCCATTCATTTCATATAAGCATACAAAAATTGTTTACCTGAACTCGCAGAGCGACCTTTTGTCGACCTTCAGTCGTGCATAGTTCTCTAGCATACACAAAATGTATTTATATAATACCGCGTGCCTATGCTATAATTTTTTATATGCTTATATAAAATGAATGGAGTATAGGTAAAGATAATTTTATTATTTAGGATTGGCAACACGTTACTGACCGATTAAACGTCAATAAATGAAAGTGTTATTGTTATTACTAGCGAAAATCAAACAAGTAATTAACTTGATGATTTGCCTTGAATACCAAAACTTTTATTCAGAAGATCATCTTAATGATCTTATTAATGTGTCATTAGAGTGGTCTATTACAGTAAAGACTCAGACATTTGTATGTATTTTAATTAATTTAAACCTCTTTATCTAAAGAAATGGTTACTTTAAAGCCAAAAATTATTCAAGGTGAGTAACTTCAGTTTATGGGTCGAACGGGTTAGTGTCAGTTATTCTCTTTGTTCTACATCAGTTGTCTGCACAATGATGTATGGAAATTAGAAACGATCGACCTCATTTCAACAATTTTTGTTGTATAACAATACGAAAGCAAGATCAATGGTATATGTATTATTTGTACTGTACAGTTGGTTAAAAAGTATTACCTACTAAAGTCGTGTGCTTATGAAAAATTTCGCTGTATTTATTTCCCCAAACTGGATATTATCCTATAATATTTGTAAAATTCTTTTCCGGTGTGTTATTTACCTAGCTAAACATTTCTCTGATATACCTACTTTAAATTAGTATTTTAACCGTGAACAATATAACTCTTCATTAGAGGTTGTGTACCTATATTTAATAACAGTTAGTTCCGTTCAGTTTATTTACTTCATTATTAAGTGATTGAACTGAATGCAGGTTAAAAATATAATTTTATTTTGATGTAAATATGGAATCATTCGGCGAATTACATAAAATTCGCAAAAGCATGTAAAGTTAATTGAAAAAAGCAGAACTATAATAAATCTACAGGGGGATTGTACAGTTCCGCGTAGCGATCAATCATCGACGTCAGGAAATAACCTCCATCAGTGCTTGTGTAAACACTGGCACCCCTATCCAGTTTCGTTTTCGCCAACAAACATCCCTCTTCCTCCCATGCGAACCGAGATGTTTAGCATTTTATGTTCACAATTATTAGGTTTGAAAAACGTAAAAATTTAATATATCATTCCATATTGCATGTATGAGGAAGGCCTGAGAAAAATCCTGCGGGGTAGTTCGGTTCTAGGGGAAAAATAAACATCCTATCTCCCATAGATTTAACATTTATCATTTTGACACTATTATGGAATAGCATTTCATGAGTCATCGCCGTCGTCTTAAGAATTGTCCGATTTCATTCAACTTTTTCGTGCCTCTTGTCGATATTTTTCGCGTTGCATTATGTTTTTATACATTTGCATGGTAATCTTGTGAGGAAAAACCAAGTCGATATCTCATCGGGCCTAAAAGATAATGAGGAATCCGTGAAAACACATTTTACCCCTTTTCGTCCCCTTAGGGGTCAAATTTCGACAAATCCCTTCTTAGTGGTTGCTTACGTCATGAAAAGAATATACCCCTCTAATTTCATGTTGCCGGATCCAAGGGTTTGGACTGAGCGTTCATGAATCAGTCAACCACATTTGTTTTTATATATATTTCAGAGCTCTGAAAAAGTCTTAGTGTTAATAATAATAATAAAGGAAGGGCAAGAACTGATGTAGTGTTCTTTTATGCTACCCCGGCAAACATCTAAGTAAATAATTCTAATATTTCGTGAATGTTTTTATAAGCAAGTGTAAGTGTTCACATTATGTTATGTATAGGTGTGTATATGATTGAACTTTATCGCTACGATCTGTTGTATTACCACAAGAAAGAAAGGCGTTTGTATTTAAGCGACATGAATGTAGGTATCTAGCCTACAGAAACAACGGTATCTGTTTGCCTTTTACTTTTAATTTAAAAATATTAATTTAACATTTAAACCTCCACCTGCCTTATCTTGCATCATACGTTTAAGATTTATTAATGTAAGCTTGTGCATTTGTGCATTGTAACTACTATGTATATCGTGTCTAGATCAATATTTCTAGGTTGCAAATAATTACCAAAATAATTATAGTGCAGTATTGTACCGTGCCTTTCTATAAGAAATTATTTTACGCTTTATATTAATAATTTTGAAGGTCTCGTTGAGTTTAGTACGTCCCGATATTCAGAAAATTTTATGGAATCGTTTAAAATGGCACTTTGAAAACGAAAGCGCCCAATTTTTCAAGCTGACTTTTTGGAAGTCAGTCTGACTCCATAAATTTATTTAAAATTAAAAATTATTTCATTTACTGTTTATTTATGCCAATACTAGCTAGAGTGAAAATATGGGATGAAGTTTTTCAGTCAATAGGCAGTGTGCGGTATAGGAGTGATAAAAGTCCTTATCTTCTCCTTGAGGCCATATCCAACACCAATAAAAAATTATTGTTTAGGCAGGAATCATGGTTTTATTCAATCACACTGAAAATTGATACTGAAATGTTTCAATAACAAGCTTGCTCCCGACAGCGGACGTCAGTGCCCTCCAGTTACTTAAAGTAGACATAACTGTACACTATATGTGTCTTTATGCATATGAACATATTTTAAATATACTGGATGACGTTAGTCTACATGTGTTTTTAATATTATAGGCATTATTACTAGATGGCGTCATTTATAATCTGTTAACATTGAACGGTCACAGCTTATAATACAATAAATTCATAAGATTCAAATAATTTACTATGTGGACAGTTTATAACAGTTGTATAACACAGATTTTCGTTATCAAGGAAAATTAATACTAATTTTTGGCCACCCTGTACATTTTTAGGAAATGAAAATGATTCAGAAACATTAATTAGATGTCTCGTAACGGGTATTCACATAAGTTTTTCTTAAAACCCATAATTGTGACTGTGGCGATTTTTTTAATATCCATCTGTAGATGGCACTATTTCAACAAAATAATTCATTACATCAAAGGTTGGGAGATATCCAATAATAATATAGGAATGAATAGAGCCTAGAAAGAGGCTTCAAGAAATATACAGATATACTACATAGCATTCCATTTAAAAAAAGGCACTTGGTCCTGTAATTTCGTCTTGGCTCGCCCTGTATGTTCGAAAATAATTTCCAGTTATAGACTTTTTTATCTAGTTTACTTGCAATTTTTTTAAAAATTTCTAGCTATCGTAGAACTCGAGATATCGAGGTCCGACGAACTATTGCCCCAACCTGTATATCGTAAGTTCATATGGATACATGAAACACTCTGATAATGTGCATAGATTGCAAACATGTTATGTGGGTTTTATGTTAGTAGTAATATATGGTTAACCATTTATTCCTAACTCTGTATGACAATTGTAGCCTCTGCTAGTTTCTAATGTAGCATAATTTACCCAAAAATTTAAAATATATAAATGTAACTGTGGTAATGTAGTAATTATATCGTGCAATGACGATCATCCTCTAAATGAGAAATAATTACTTATTACAATTTTCATATCGAAACCTATTATTGATTTTATTCTAATTGTCACCATAATTAATTTAAAATAACTTTTGAGATAACCTTACGATGACCTTCTTATCAAACGTTAACATGCTATTCCAAAAATGTTATTTTCGATTCTCAAAAAGAATTACAGAGAACAATTTATAAAGTTCTTATAACCTTCAGCGATACATTTAATTAAACATAGTGGGTTTTTGATAATTGCTCATTGTACTGATTATTTAATAACAAAATTATACAAATTTTAATAATTAAAGTCTAAAAGTATCCTTTGTATGTTATAATTTTTAAGAAAACTTAGAGTATAGTAGTGCTCAAATGAAAATAAAAATGTTATAATCACAAGCTGAAATTCACCCAAGCTCTCAATATTTCAAATACATCTTTGTTTTCTTTTCTGAAATTAGTCAACAAAACGCTTGACACATCGGCCCCATCCAATGGATGTTTTTCAAATTAGAAAAATAACTTTTTTCAGATTTAGGTGCAGGAAATTTTAAATTTGTTGGTAAGTTTGTCTTTTAAGTAGATATCTCAATTTTTCAAAATTTTAATTTAGGATTATGAAACTAAAAATAACTTCATCCTGACAGTCAAACTGCAAATACTTATTTTTACTTTTGATTGAAAAAAGGATAAAGAATCTCGATCCGCAAATGATCTGCCAGTGCTCCATTGCATAAGTTTTAATAATCCGATTTACTATATTTTCTATATTTTCCATGAGAACGGTGTAGAGTAATAATTTCAAATGACTCCCATAAAATCAAGAGGATAAAAACTGGTGACCGAGGAGGACATAAATATCCAGCGACCAGGATATGCCATGTCCAGAATTTTACAAGCAATGAGGTTAAATTGTGATGGGACTTCTATAGGCATAAATCATATAGCTCTGTTTATTATCGGCAGATCTCTCAACATACCATGAAGTTCCTCTTCCAGAAAAAACTGATTCACCGGTGAGCCGTGCAGGTAAATGTAGAACACCTCGTGAATTATTTGTATGTATTTAGGAAACACATCGTATACTATTATATACCAATGGTCTATTCGAATGAAATTCTTAAGAATATTATCAATTTGTCGGTGGTCAGTTTTGTTGTCGTTATGTTAACTGAGATAACTCACCATTCCGTAGCAGCTCATTCCTCTCTCTAAAATTCTATGACTGTCGGTCATTACTAGGGCTGCCAAAAATGTTCCGTGGGACAGTGGCGTACGCGAAATTAACTAATACGAGAAACAATAAACTGTTATAATTTATAACAATGTTTGTAAAACTTACCCTCTTACTGACCTTGATGAACTAGCTGGCCTGCCTATCACAAACTGGAGAAGATGTGTAGCCATTTTGCAGCATCAGGTATGTTTCTATGGTTGTCTCCATGAGTGATGTTCGCTTTGGTGAAAATATATTCTTATATTTTGAAAACGACCGTTCGACATCTACTGATAATACACTCATATATAAAATAGTCTTTGAACGCACTTAACGGATCTGGGGCTGCACCATCACATATTTATCTTAATTTGATAAAACCGGTGTCTTTATTTAACACACTTGCGAACTTTTCTTTAACGCGCTAATTTGTTGCGTCACCTATAGCGTGTAGCAGTAGATTTACTTCGTCCACTATTTGCAGTGACTCTGCTAACGACAACGCACTGTTTTCTAATTTTTTTATGCTTTCATGTAATGGTTTATAGTTCTTCGCAATATTTTTTAAAGCTGTTTCAACGGAAATATTTTCGATTTTGTCTGGCTTTCCTTAATAGCTGCAGCCTCATCTGGATTGAATTGTAGTGTCACAGCTTTTATTTGTTGGAAATATTCAGCATAATAAAAAGCTGCCTGCAACCTTGTTCTCCAACGTGTAAGAATCGGCTGTGGTGGTTCAGAAATACCGGGACACTTGCTATAAAATGTACAGAGACGTTTAGGAGATTTAAAAAATACTTTTTTTGTACTTGCTATTAATGCATCTACCTCTGGAAAACCTTTTCGAATAGTTTCTGCCACAATATGTAAAGCATGCACTTTACACATAACATGTATAAACATACAACCTTGTTCTTGCAAAGAACGGCCTACCGAACGCATTGTCACTTGACTTTTTGACAGTTTTTCTAACGTCTCCAGCACCACCCTAGTAATTGTTTCGCTAGTACACTGACCTAGTCTTTTACTAGCTAGTAACAGTGGAACTGTCAGTTTAAGAGGGTCCAGTACTCGTACTATAACATTTAAAATAGATTTTTTTTTACAATCTGTTGTCTCATCAACAGATAACCACAGCCGTGTATTTAATTCACATTTCATCTTATTTACCATGTCTACGCATACAATTGGTAGATAGTTACATAACATTATGCGACTTGGTAACTTCACCTGGGCATTGTATTTATTCCAGAACTCTCGAAATGGTTGTTTATCGAGTATGTGCAGCGGAACATCACAAGCAATCAACATTAATAGTAAATCAAACATAAACTGTGTTGTCGAAGGCACGCCATTTTTTTTATTTTTATGGTGTACACTATTTACGTGAAGTCCACAATCACGCTTATCGCAGCACATCAAATTTTTCTCGCACACTTTACAAATTATTTTAGCACCATCATAGAATAAATCCGGAAATTCACCTATGAATTTATTCACTTTGTCAGCAAATGGCCGTTTTCTACCCCTGCGTACGTCTGCCATGCTTTATTATTAAATTAATATCAACAATATAGTACAACAAATAAAATAAAAACACAAACACAATATGCAATACGCCCAAGTGACTTAACGTGTACACAACTCGAAAGCTAATAATAGACTGGACTGGAGAAAGAGTTTCACTGTCAAGGTGAATGTCGGGGACAGTAAGTACTCTGTACTCCACGACCATGACACACAGAAACGATTTGCAGCTTTATTCATTACTTTCTACCATGAATAGCAAATATGAAATTTATTATCAAATTATGCTTTATCCGTCTCAAACATTTAATGCTAACAATTATTCTTTTCACTATGCCTCAATAGTAAATAAAGTATAGGTCCCTAGGTAAAAAGGGCCCAATTGTGGCCTACTTGTCTAGTAAAATAAGTAACTACTAGTACTACTACTACTACTACGAGCCCTTTATCAAATGTCCTTTAATAATAATAGAAAAAATACTACAAAATATCTCTATAAAGATAAATTTTCAAATAATAATATGGGGAAAACATCTCAAGAACTATTATTAAAGATTAGTATTTCTGAGATTGGGAAGATGCCCTATTTCCAAGTGAAATCAATACCAATAATTACTCCTTGACGTTTTTGATCTTCCAAATATTGAATTTCTAAAAATTGTGAAGCTTCTACAGTGTTATCTTTAAAAACTGTCGAAATATTCATTACTGAATTTTTATTTATTTTTTTTTAAGTCAATCTTAGGATCTTTGGATTAAATTTTAATTAATTTTTTCTTTTCTATTTTTTTTAAAAATTGAATTAACAATAACTTTAATCTGTTTCGTATAATGCAAAATAATTAAAAACAATTTTTGGAGAGAATCCTTTACAATCACCTTTCTTTGGGACTGAGAAATCCTTTGAAAACTGATAAATATAAATTAATTAAAGAAATAACAAATTAATAGAATTCATATTTTTTTTAATAATCTTAATATTTCTGAGCATACAAACATGTAATTTTATATGAAAAAAAAAACAAAAAACTGAAACACAAAGCTACCGCTCGAGTTCAAAAACAATTCAAGATGAGGCGATTAAACAAAGACGTTTTTCATGTTTTATGTTTCTTTTGTGTCTGATATGAAGTATCACGTTTACCAGCAAAGTTATAAACGCATGCGTTAAGTAGCCTCAACTCAGGGTGCCAACTGCACTCTGTGGGTTCGATGGAAATTAGTTTTGAGTGTGTTGGATCAACAGTGTGCATGTGGGAGATCTTATTTATGCATTACCATGACAGCCAACCACCTGTTTACCCGCCTGTTATTTAATTTCAAGTATTGTGTTTTATTTTCAAATATCAACAACCGATATGTGGAAAATAATAACAAACACTGAGTGTCATATATTAAGATATATGACACTTAAATTAAATTAAAATCAAGATTCAGGCATATTTTAACTATTTTCAGTATTACAGCATACGAAAATGTTAATATTTTGGAATCAATTTTGTCATATAGGATAAGAAACTTGAGCATTTTATATAGATATTATCTTATGACTGTTATTATACTTTTCCAGCAATATTTTAATTAAAATTCAGGTACGGGAACCCAATGCTGAAAAAACAAATTCAAACCAGGGAAAATATTACAATAATTAATGAATTATATATACAAAGAACTGGATGACGGTAAATATCACTATTATGTTTGGTAATTCTTTACAACAGCCACTTCTATATTTTTCCTGTTTTTTTTTGTACACACGCGTAAAGTGTCTCTATAGAAGACATTTGCTGCAAAAGAAATGTTGCGCAAATATATTTCGTATTTTCGCACTGTTTTGGGGCAAGGGAAATAAGTGACACTAGTTAATTGTACCGGCGCTGGCAACCCATAAGGAGTCATATAAAGCAGATATAGAATGTATATGTGTAAGTTAAACGCGCCGTATGAGGGTTATCGTAAATTCCACCAAACGCATTGAACAATTTTATTATTTTTTTTTGTGGCATTTCCCATCATAAGCGCAAAATATAATTATGTGGGATGTATTCCTAACATGACGGAGCATCGTACTGTGTATTTGTTTTTTTCGTCAGGCAGAAGTGGCTGTTGTAAAGAATGACCTTATGTTTGATCCCTCACGTGCTTGTGACATAGTTGATGCTAATTTTTTGTAATAAAAGTTATTTGCCTAGGGGAATTAGTAGCAGTAGTAGCTACTTATTTTACTAGGCAAGTAGGCCACAATGGGCCCTTTTTACCTAGGGACCTACAGTTTAGCGTGGACTCCGAACCGCGGTCTTCGACTATCAACTAACCTACCGCCTGGGCCTGCCCACCTGCACCGCTAGCAGAGTGGCAAACTTCCTGGGTAGGTCTCTTCGACCCTCCACCCGGGCTCGCCTCTCCGCCTGCATCAGGCTAGCGGCCTTCCCGGGATTGTCTGTAGACAGCCTACCGACTGTTAGACGAGCTATCGTTCATCCATCTAATTGCCAGACTCGATCAGTGCTGCTTAACTTCACTGATCAAATATCGGAAATTAAACGGATGTCCATACCTCATCCCCTGCCTAGGGGAATTAGCAACGGACGTTTTTATATATGAAGAATGCTAGTCAAATATGACGAAAGACTTAAAAATCGAACCGGTCGGAAATTCCAACTCTTAAGTTTTACGTCTTAAGTTTCTGGAACCCATTGTGTATTGCTTCATTAAACGGCATGCGTTGGTTACGTAATACGTTTTAAGTCTTAAGTCTTAAGTTTTACTGCAACCCATTGTGTCTCATCCTTTACCGATGATACCACGGTAACGATTGCAGCTTCTAGACCTGAGGAGCTCTCAGTGCCTTTCAGTTAGTATGATGTGTGTACGCGATGAAATTGAGGCATTGTGCCAACAAAATAAATTAATATTAAATCACAAACAAACCATATTTTTAAATTGTATTATTAAAACCATTATCACTGAATTTTCAAAGACCAAATGAATTGTAATATCTGAATGTGCAAAATTCTTTGGAACATATTTGGACAAATATACTCATTCTGTATGTGTTAAGCTTAATTCTCCATTTTTTGCTCTAATATACCACCGATGGGTAGTTGTAAAGATGTTTTCAATATAGACCTGTGTTAACCGCCGCCGCAGCACTTGTAAGTCTGTCCGCGCGCCAATTTCTATTTTTGTAAAATAAATCGATTAATTTTCTAACTTCAAAAAAATAGTAGCAACATTAGATAGACTGATAGCTACAGCAGAAAAACCTCAAATATATGTTCTCTGTATTAGATTTTAAAACAAAATGTAAACACAGTTTTTTTCTTTCATGCTCAACATGGTTGGTTTTTTTTTACCATGACATTTATCATATGTACAGTAATTGATTATTTAATTTCAAAATTCAAATTAATGTGATTGAAATGGAAATTAAAAAATACATGAAATATCCCGCATATTGGTGTAAAAAAAATGTAACAAAAAAATTGGCCTAGAAACTAAAAGTATAACTGTTGTTACTGATAAAGAAAGTAATATGGTTTCTATGATTAGACATTCTATCATCCGATCTCGAATCGGAATGTCAAAAATATTTTGTTTTAGCTTATTTTAACATGTCAACCAAAAATGTATTAGAATTTTGGAGAGCATAAAGCATACCAAAAATAAATACAGCTCTCCAAGCTGGCACAATTTTTTTTACAATACCTGCCACCAGTACTAGTGAAAGTTTTTTCAGTAACGGGTGAAACAGTATCAGTAAAAAGGGAACAAATTAGTCCCTATACTGTGGATACAATTTTATTCATTCACGACAGTTACCATGAATTAGTTGTTTTTTATGCTGGTGTATTATTTTATTTGTTGTTTGTTGTTTTTACACAGAGTTATATTTATTTAACCAAATGATTTATTTTTGTAATTATGCAGTGAAATAGTTTATAAAGTTGCATTTTTTTTACAAATTTGTATACTTATAATTAATTACAAATATTACTTATGTATTGTGCAGTTTATTTTGTTATTAAATATTTCAAATACGTAGATTTAGAAAAAAAATATTTAGATTAAGAAATTTTAAGAACGTTATGTTCAAAAATTCTCAAAAAAATTATACTTGAATAATTAATTAGAAAAATCAGTGTATACGTAACATCTCAATTGGCCCGCCTCCGCCGCGGTTGCAAAAAAATTTAGCCGGCGATGCGCCGCTGCCATCGTGATTATGACTGAATTTTGTTAAAATGCTATCAAAGGTACAGTAGCGTGCAGATTTCAGGAAATACAAAAAATAATATTTTTTTAAATGGGATACCCTGAATATTATTAAATTTATGGAATGATCCTTTGTTCCTGATTTCAAAAATAATATGTTACCCCTACCATATTCCGTTTTTGAGTCATTAACGTCGAATATCTTAGTTAAACTAGTTACTGTAAATATGAAAAAGTTAACATTATTAAAGTGAGCTATGAAAATGACAACTATTATGTTTGATAAATGACATTTCTTTAATGAAATAATCAAACTGGTATATAGTGAGGAAGAAAAAGTCCAAATATTTACTTGTTATATACAAAATAACAAAAATAATAACAGAAGCAGGAAATATTCTTTTTCAGAATTTTCTGGAAGCCGAACTTGATGATATGATTTGGATGCAGGATGGGGTAACTCTGCATAGTGTCCTACTCGTTCGAGATTATTTGAATAATGTATTCTCAATATGGATAGAGAATAATGAACCTGTTATGACCATCTAACCGCCCGGATTTGACCCCTATGAATTCATTTTTTTGGGGATTTCTAAAAGACATTGTCAACAATAATAACAATAATAGTATTCAAGTCATTAACGACAGGATTTGACTTGAAACAAACAATCTGAATGTAAATAATGAAGCCATTTCCGGTGCAATTATAAATATAAGACGTTATCAATTATACACTGACAATAATGATGGACACATCGAACATCTTTTATGAGTTATTTATTTATATTTAAGTTTCTCAAATAAATCTTTGTTATCTATTTTGTATAAATATTTGGTTTTTTTCTTCCTCACTGTAAACCACTTTGATTATTTCATTAAAGAAATGTCACTTATCAAAGATAATAGTTTTCATTTTCATAGCTCACTTTAATAATGTTAACTTTCCCATATTTACAGTAACTAGTTTAACTAAGATATTCGACGTTTAATAACTCAAAAACGATATATGGTAGGGGCAACAAATGGATATTTTTGAAATTAGGAACAAAGGATCATTTCAAAAATTTAATAATATACGAGATATCCCGTTTAAAAAATGTTTTTTTTGTATCCGCTGAAATCTGCACGCTACTGTACTTTTGATAGCATTTTAACAAAATTCAGTCATAACCACACAATTTTTATTTAAAACTATTTTTTCTATAGGCAATAATAACGATGATAAGGGGTGGGTAATTTATAATGAATAACCCTGTATCTACAACATGATGGGTCGGTTGTACGACGTGGTTTAGCTAGAGTTCAACTGAACTTCGTTTAAAATCCAAGATTACGATTGTTACAACAATCGTAACTTTGGATTTTAAATGAAGTTTATTTGAATTTTGGTTGAACCACTTCGATACAACCGGCCCTATGTGTTCAGATGATCACGAATTTCAAATTATCACGTGACCTGCGTGTAGTTCTGCGCAAAGATCTGAAACATTAACATTAAATTAAGAACGATAAAACGAATTATCCTTTTTAATATCAACGTACATGAAAAGTAAATTTTAATTATATTTCTTAGTGGTAACGCTACATTAATGTAAATGTCTACGTTATTATTAATTTTGTCTGCAGGATTGACCATAAATAAATGATAAAAAAATCTAAGCCAAACGTAAATAAACCAGAAATAAAAAGTTTAATACCTTCATTTTCCTAAACAAAGATTTACATCTCAACACTATAAAACAACAGATGTTCGCTGGGGCATAACGTACTTTATTTTTTGTTCTTCTATTTCGATAAAAAGTTGAGAAAGAGATACAGTTTCTATTTTTAAGGTATTAAGGAAAAGGTAGAGTTTTTATTGTCTAAATTAAAGCAGGAAAAGGTCTTAAAATAATTTCCTGTTGGAAGTATTTTGTTAGTTGGTTTTAAATAGCATCTGTTTCTCAATACCGACAAAATTATATAACGTTATTTACAAATAAGACAAAAGAATTGCAGTGTCAAATTCTCTGAAGTCAAACATTTCTCAAAATGTATAATACACCTTGAAAATAATTTTGCCCACACTAAAAAATAAAAGTAGCCATGTTTTTTAACTTCAGTATTTCTGTCATATTTTGAGAGATTTAAATCCAACACGCTATGTATAATGACCAATCATTTATTTAATCAATTTTAACGAGTTAAAACAAAAAAAAACACAAGTTAGGAACCTACTACTACTTGTGTGTACTAATATGTTCAAAAATGTCGTATTGCCCAATTTAACCGTAGAAAATTAAATCAGAATAAGCAAAGGTCTATCAACTTAGCCTTCGAAAGGTTTCTTGCGGAAAATTATCTTATGATACAATTAAAGCATGTGCCAACAACTCTTCAGTTGTAAATTTTGTAATTAAGGATTTGGACGTCATAAAATACTACTTATCCCTAACTTATCCCAAACATGTTCGATTGGATTTATATCTGGGGTGTTGGCGGGCCAAATCATTTTATGAAAATTTTGTTTATTAAAATAATCATTGATGATTGTGCGGCCTGGCATTATTTTGCATGAAAATAAAATTTTGACCAACAACTTGAGGATGTAGAATCTTGCCAATGTACTTTCCAGCTGTTAGTCCGCCATTGCGAATATAAGGTCCGTGCGAATGTTTATTTTTATTCTACCCTACACCATTATATATCCACCACCAAAGGAGACGGTTTCATGCACTGTATTTGGGACAAAATATTCTCCAGGCCTGCTCCTCTAATTTTTGTCCCTCTTGCCCACACGAGAACTTCTTGAAGGTCTCGCGAAGTACAACCGCGATTTCGAAGGGTTTGCAATAGCAGAAAACGATCATTATTTTCAGTAGCTTTTCTCCTCCGACCTGTACCTAGTCTCTGTATCGTTTCCAAAACCTCCACATTGTTCTCTGTAAAACTCCAAGCTGCTGGACAACATAACGTTGTGACTACCCTTCCTGAAGTAATGTTACAGCTCCACTCACTTCAATCGTCGTTAATTAATTGTTAAGCATTATTATTTTTTTTGTTGAGTTATTGCTTCTTGTAAATGTCAGCAAACTGGCAGAATTGTCTAATATTGTTTAACACCAGAATTATTCGCAGCCCACTTAAATATTTACTCTTAAATTATTTTATTTCATTTTATATTTTTTGGCGTTCGAACGAGGCTATAATTTGATTATAACAGAGCATTTAAATAAAATTTTATTTCTTAATGATGGTTCAATATATATTCCGAATTTGATTGAATTCTCTAAATATGTAACAATATATATAGTAACTACTTTTATGTTCTGAGTAGTGTATTTGGTTTATTATGTAATATAACTACAGTGTATCTTTTGAAAACTTTGGTCAGATGTACATGGAGGCAATAACAATGACGTTGATGATATAATGTTTGGAATGTAATTCAGTACTGCTCAAACATAAAAGGCTTGGCTTTAACAAGGTATTACTATGTAATTTAAGTATTAAATCGTTGATTGAAGGAATTCAAACAACGATTAAATGTACAATGTTAGTTATTATAAGTATATTAAATTATATATATATGGACTGACGTAAAAGTCATTATTACAGTACAGGGTGTACATACGAGGTTGCAAAATTATTCCTACAGACTGTGTCTTGTGCGTAGGCCTTACTTCACATCATTGTTATATTTTTTGGCCTTCTTTTGCACTTTTTCATTTTAAAGTACTTGTTGTTTTAATGCCCCCTTATTGAAAATTATCGAGTCACATATTTGCTTTTATTATTTAGATTATTTCTAGTCTAATTAATATGAGCATATTCTCATAAGGTATTCCCGGCCTTACTTTTATTCTCATTTCAACTAATATCATGTGCTCCAGAAGAAGGCAAAATATCAATAAAATACTAGCGTGTTTGCTATTTTCACCTCTTTCAATGCTAGAAATAATCACAGTATGCTAGCTCAAAGGACACAAGACATTGTATAAGAGAACCTAAGGGAATAATAGAATTTGCTAATAACGATAAACCCATACTATGAACAAAATTGAAGAAACAACAAAACACTAATAGAGAAATGAAATGAACGATAACACCAAGCAACCAATCAATAGGTAGTTGCACTGAAATGGTAAAAAGAAGTTTTGCTATTTTTATAATCATTGGCAAACGAGGAATGCTTGAACCATCTTACAAAATAAGCGTCATAATCGGCATTAAATATAACGTACGTAATGTACAAAATCCAGTTTTTCTCATTTAACTGGTATTAAAATAAAATGTTTTAAAATAGTTTCTGTGAATATGTGCTCCTTTTAAAGTATTGTTTAGTTTATCAATACTGTGTTAATTAGAAAGATAAGTTGTTGAGTTAGAGATATAAATATATTAGGAGATATTTTGTAACTACATTTAAAAGAATCAAATATAATGGCACAACGGAATTTCTTAAACACAAGCGAATAAAAACTAGAACTAGAGTTATTACATAAGCTTCTAGCTCCTCTCATCAGTTTCTGATCTGGAGTTTCCACATAAGCAATTCTACTTTTCAAGAAATTATACTTGAAACGTGTTCATTAATATAAGAAGTATTATTAACAGTATTTGTACCACCAAACGTAGGACAAAATGAATAGATAATCAACAGCATTTTTTAGTCAACGGATCGCTGATATTTGACACAAATACCAGATGTCTTGCCGATATAAGGTCATATAGAATAAAAAATCATTTCATAAACTAAAATTAAAATTTGCAAATAGTAATTAATAGTAAAAGTAATACCTACAAGGAGCCACAATAGGCCTGCTGATGGCCGCAGTGGAGGGTCTACTGAGACCCACTCTCAACAAACCTAACCTAACCTAATATCTACAAGATATTAAAAGTCGTAATTCTTTCACTAATTTTCAATTAAATAGATTCTCTCACTAATTTTCAATCAAATAAAATTGCCACACACTTTTTGATAATTTATGAAATTTGTATCATACAAAGAGAAACGATTAAGCTTTAATTGAGATTGTCCGTGTCCACTAGTAAAAGATTTTTACCAAAGAAATGGAAATCCATCTTGAGGCCGTCGCATATATCATTCGCAGACTATCTTGATGAACTAGCTTGCTTATCACAAACTGGAGATGTGTAGCCATTTTGCAGCATCAGGTATGTTTCTATGGTTGTCTCCATGAGTGATGTTCGCTTTGGTGAAAATATATTCTTATATTTTGAAAACGACCGGTCGACATCTACTGATGTAATACACGCATACGTAAAATAGTCTTTGAACGCATTTAACGGATCTGGGGCTGCACCATGACATATTTGTCTTAATTTGGTAAAACCGGTGTCTTTATTTAACATACTTGCGAACTTTTCTTTAACGCGCTCATTTGGTGCGTAACCTATAACGTGTAACAGTAGATTTACTTCGTCCACTATTTTCAGTGACTCCGCTAACGAGACTGCACTGTTTTCTAATTTTTTTATGCTTTCATGTAATGGTTTATACTTCTTCGCAATATTTCTTAAAGCTGTTTCAACGGAAATATCCTCGAATTTTGTCTGGCTTTCCTTAATATCTGCAGCCTCATCTGTAGTATCACAGCTTTTATTTGTTGGAAATATTCAGCATAATAAAAAGCTGCCTGCAACTATGTTCCCCAACGTGTAAGAATCGGCTGTGGTGGTTCAGGAATACCTGGACACTTGCTATGAAATGCACGGAGACGTTTAGGATATTTAAGAAACACTTTTTGTTGTTCTTGCAATTAATGCATCCGCCTATGGAAAACCTTTTCGAATAGTTTCTGCCACAAGATGTAAAGCATGCACTTTACACGTAACATGTATAAACGTACAACCTTGTTTTTGCAAGGAACGGCCTACCGAACACATTGTCACGGCGCCATCAGTCACAAACATCAACACTTAACTTTTTGACAGTTCAAATTTTTCTAACGTCTCCAGCACCACCTTGGTAATTGTTTCGCTAGTACACTGACTTAGTCTTTTGCTAGCAAGTAACAGTGGAACTGTCGGTTTAAGAGGGTCCAATACTCGTACTATAACATTTAAAATAGATTTTTTTTTACAATCTGTTGTCTCATCAACAGATAACCACAGCCGTGTATTTTTTGATTCACATTTCATCTTATTTACCCATGTCTATGTGTACAGTTGGTAGATAGTTACATAACGTTGTGCGACTTGGTAACTTCACCTAGGCATTGTATTTATTTCAGAACTCTCGAAATGGTTGTTTATCGAGTATGTGCAGCGGACCATCACAGGCAATCAGCATTAATAGTAAATCAAACATAAACTGTGTTGTCGAAGGCACGCCATTTTTTTTTATTTTTATGGTGTACACTATTTACGTGAAGTCCACAATCACGCTTATCCCAGCACATCAAATCTTTCTCGCACACTTTACAAATTATTTTAGCACCATCATAGAAGAAATCCGGGAATTCACCTATGAATTTATTCACTTTGTAGGCAAATGGCTCTTTTCTACCCCTGCGTACGTCTGCCATGCTTTATTATTAAATTAATATCAACAATACAGTACAACAAATAAAATAAAAATACAAAAACAATATGCAATACGCCCAAGTGACTTAAAGTGTACTCAACTCGAAAGCCAATAATAGACTGGACTGGAGAAAGAGTTTCGCGGTTAAGGTGACTGCCGACGACAGTAAGTACATCTGTACTATACGACCATGATACATAGAATGGATTCACAGCTTTACTAATAAGTTAATGGTAACTCCATCTACCAGCTGGAATATTTTGGTATTTTAATATTTTTTATAGCTCTATTAGTAAAGTTTGCTGTGTCGCAGCATTTTTTCAAATTTATTACATTGCAATTGACACACCTTAATTGTTTCATATCATGGTAATTGTGAAGAAGCAACGAATTCAAAAATATAAAAATATACGGGTATTCCTTTTAAATAAATATAACTTTATTTGCCCCCTGTATATTTTCAGAGAAAAAGTATAATAGCATATTGAAAACTACGAAAAATTTTACGTTAGTAGTAATTTAATTTCTTAAATTATAAATACATTATTAATATATTAACCGCCCTCTATATTTTAAGCAAAATCTATTAATATGAAATCCAGTTAAATGCAGGAGCAGACAATATTTGTGAATTTCAACTAACAATTTGAGTATTTATGATAAGTTTAGGATGTAATCCTATTATCTTTCCACAGAAATTATCAACGTAAAAGGAAGTACCAACTTTCCCTGTTTAGTAAAATGAGTTGACGTCTTTGATGTTTAAAATAGTTCTAGTAGCACATTAAGCTATAACGTAAAGCTAAATATGGTTGTGTTTTGTTTACAATTGGGTTAAATTGTTAAATTGACTCTAGTTCCTGATCCAATTATACTTTGTGTATTTATATGCAGCACATGTTGGCATATATACATACATACACTAATAAATAATACTATAAATGGGTTATCCCGTTTGCGCCTGTAACTGCACGTGGGTCTTAAAATTTGTATGCTCTTCATAGAACTTGTAATTACTTTTTGGTATATTTAAACAGTGCTTATTACTGCTTATAGTATCAGAAATAATTATTATTACTATGAAATCTTAAATTATTTAGAAATTGAGAAAACAGATTTTAAATTGTTTTTCTAAATATTTTCCTGTGGCATTAGGAAAAAAGTAAAGTTAATTTAGAATAAAATAAAACTTTTAATAGCTAAAAAAATCTGAAATAATTTGAATTCTGTACCTCAGTGTTTGCCACAATAACAACTCTTGAAATACGAAAATGTACAGGGTCATTCATTATAAATTACCCACCCCTTATCATCGTTATTATTGCCTATAGAAAAAAAGTTTTAAATAAAAGTTGTGTGGTTATATGACCGAATTTTGTTAAAATGCTATCAAAAGTACAGTATCGTGTAGATTTCAGGGGATACTAGAAAATAATATATTTTTTTAAATGGGATACCCTGTAAATTATTAAATTTTTGGAATCATCCTTTGTTCCTGATTTCAAAAGTATACCATGTGTTGCCCCTACCACATACCGTTTTTGACTTATTAAACGTCGAATATCTTAGTTAAACTAGTTACTGTAAATATGGAAACGTTAACATTATTAAAGTGAGCTATGAAAATGACAACGATTATGTTTGATAAGTGACATTTTCTTAATGAAATAATCAAAATGGTTTACAGTGAGGAAGAAAAAAACCAAATATTTATACAAAATAGATTTATTTAGTAAATTTAAATATAAATAAATGATAACTCATAAAAGATGTTCAATGTGTCCACCATTATTGTCAATGCATAATTGATAACGTCTTCTTATATTTATAATTGCACCCGAAATGACTTCATTATATACATTAAGATTGTTTATTTCAAGTCGAATCCTGTCTTTAATGACTTGAGTACTATTATTATTATTATTATTATTATTGACAATGTCTTTTTAGAAATCCCCAAAAAAATCAATTCATAGGGACCATATCCGGGCTGTTAGGTGGCCATTTAATAGGTCCATTATTCCTTATTCATATTGAGAATACATTATGCAAATGATCTCGAACGGATAGGACACTATACGGAGTTACCCTATCCTGCATCCGAATCATATCATCAAGTTCGGCTTCCGGAAAATTCTGCAAAGAATATTTTCTGCTTCTGAGTTGATTATTTCCAGATAAGTAATTCCAGTTCAAGTATAATCATAAAATATAGGCCCAACAATTTTGTTTCTGAAAATTCCACACCAAACGCTAACAGTTTTTCTTCCTGATTTTTTTATTTGTTTTACCAATCTTTTTTCTGTTGTGCTTGTTTTCCCACGACCTTCGATTTTTCCTATTAAAAACTCCTGCTGTAGAAAAGGATGATTCATCAGTCCATAATATTTTAGTAAAAAAATCGGGATCCTCATCCAACTTTTGAATCATCTGGCGGCAAAAGTCCAGCCATTTTCTTTTACAAGCCTGTGTTAAAACTTGTACGGGTAAAATTTTATATGGGCTGTAGCTGTTACTTTTTAACGTGCGTTGGATTTTGGAATAACTTTTACCTAATTGATCGACTGCATAATTTATACTACATTCAGAATATTCTAAAAAATAATATAATGTTTCAAAAAAAGTCTATTCGCGAATAAATATGGATGACCTTCGGAAATGAAGCAGTATATCTAACCGTTCTTCCTGATCTGCTTGAATTACACGCTTTTTTCTACTAAAACTGAAGATATTATGCACCTTTCGGTAAATATTTTTGAACGTATTTTCTGATGGTGTTGGACGATTTGGATACAACACCCTATATGATCTTTTTCGTTCACGTTTATTTTTGTTATTTTGTATATAACAAGTAAATATTTGGACTTTTTCTTCCTCACTGTAAACCATTCTGATATTTTCATTAAAGAAATGTCACTTATCAAACATAATAGTTGTCATTTTCATAGCTCACCTTAATAATGTTAACTTTTCCATATTTACAGTGACAGATTAACTAAGATATTCGACGTTAATAACTCAAAAACCGTATATGGTAGGGGTAACAAACATATGGTTTATTTTTGAAATCAAGAACAAAGGATTATTCCAAAAATTTAATAATATAAGGATATCCTATTTAAAAAGTAAAATTATTTTTTGTGTCTCCTGAAATCTGCACGCTACTGTACTTTTGATATCATTTTAACAAAATTCAATCATAACCACACAACTTTAAGACTTTTTTTTCCATAGGCAATAATAACGATGATAAGGGGTGGGTAATTTATATTGGATAACTCTGTACATTATATGTGTATTATACATTTTTTATAAATCAGTAATGTTATTTCCAATGCATGAGAGAACCAGCACTAAAATAAAGTAAAGCGTAAGCACTAATCAAGATAACCTTAAAAAATATCCACAGACATATGTTTCGATATTATATCTCACTATTCTGGAATAACGCCTGAATACCCACAAAAAAATGTATCACTTTATGGCGAACTTGAAAAAGTTTATAATGATTTGCGTACGATATAGAAGAATGCTGCCTAGGTGGATAGTAATGGCTGATTAGCTTTATAATTCGAATCATCTGAAGACCGCGAAGATACCAAAATTGTTGATTCATCTATAAAGATTTGAAATTTTAGATAAAACTAATTAACATTCTATTTACCTAGAGAATAAATCTAATTTTTTTAAAGTTTTGAAGAGTTTAGTTTAGAACCATTATTAACAGGTCATGTGATATTTTTTAAAAAAATCATTCACCAGTAATTAAAGCGAAGATGCAGAAATCATTTTTAAAGACGATAGTACCGAGATGTCTCTTGTTTCACTCCAAACGCTGCTGCAATCTAAACTTCAAATTGAGAAAATTCTTAAATACATCTCGGCTGGCATGGCATTGATTTCTTCTCTAATTCGATTCTTTACCTCATTCAGACTGACGATTTCTACAGCCGAAATTACACACCAAACCATAACTTCAGGGCTATGCTGCCCTGTGGATTCTCTGAAGGCCAATAAAGTAATTTTGTTAGTTTATTACACCATTAAAGCAAAAGTGGGTCTCGTCACTGAAAAGAATATTATTCACTTGGTTATTTTCAAAAAAAGTTGTTGATCATAGTTGCTGCGAAATTTCGCCTATTTATATCTTTTTCTTTGCGTACTTGGACAAACTGTATCTTACAAAGGTTGAACTTTGCAAAATTCTGTGAACATACATCTTGGAGAGATTCAAAACATGAGAATGTTTTCATCACCATTTTCAGGGTGATTACAAAGTGCTTCCGATCTTGTGGTTGATGGATGGCTGATGATGTTTCCCTAAACACCTATGCCCAACATTTTAACAAATTCATGCCAGAGGCAATCACAACTTGCCCAATATTCAACCCAATAAAGAAGTACAGAGTGTATGATTCGTTGGCCTTAAGAAAGGCTTTAATAAAAAACGCATGACGTTCTCCCGACCAACGCTCCATTGAAAATAAACAATCCGCATTTGCAGTGGTCTACTCCCACTCTCATCAACGGTTGTCGAGATATAGATATTGAGCACATACCTGTTAATATTAAACCAAAAAAATTTTCTAGTATTTATACATTATTATGTTGTTTCTGAATCCCTAAAAACTTAAATGTAGAAGTTTTATAAAGAAAATAAATTAACAACACTTAAAATACATATTACTAAAAAATTACTAAAAGTAAATACTAAAGAAGAATAGGATTACATGTTCATAATACATATCACATACATTTTAAAAAAGAATAACGAATAAAATATTAAATTCTTAGCATTTAAACATTTCCAATCATTTCCCTCCATAACAATCAAACTACTTTAAGTTCCAAGAAGTTACACACATGTTTTAAACTTATATGTTTTCAACAGGATGGTATACAAAATCTTTTGAACAAATGTAATCAAAATATTAAAATCACAGTTAAACTGTGACAATTGAATTAAAGCTGTAATTCTTTCAAGATGTTTTAAAAATTCGTAATGACCTGTTGGAAATATTTTATAACATTGTTACATTTGATATCATTTTACTTTTGTATTACAGATTTGCACTAATTACATTAACAATCTACATATCTACAGTGTATTCCATTTACGTATTTTTTTTTTTTCAGAAAAAAATATTCATTAATGTTTGGAAATACCAGTTTCACAAGGATATATTAGCCAGATGTTATCACTTGTTAACCAGATGTATCATGCAACATGTTTACCTGTTTAATATATTAGGTTCCCTTAGAAACTAGGTCATGTGTATCCTATCTATAAGAGAAGATGGGAATGTAAATGACAAAACTCAATTATTTATATCATTCAGTTTTATCATCATCTTCATCATCATCATTTTAACCTCAATATTCTTTGCGAGCCATAGCTTAGTAATACTATACAGTGTGTCTCACTTAAGAGTGTAACAGTGTAATAATTCTTTTGTTTTTGTCCGATTTAAATAAAACTAGTCTCAAAAGATAGAGGTCACCAAGGTCTATTTAAGACCACAAAATCACTTTCCATCTTTAAATGTCATCTACGATGTTAAATTATATGAAAGAAATCAAAAAATCATACTAGGCATTTTTTAATCGAAAAATTTTATTAACAAAACAGGGTCGAAATTATTCAAAAACCCTGAATCCAAAGTTTAGTTAAATTCTAAAAAAATGAGGATGAAAAAATTCCAGTCCCAAATTTCTCGTTTTGATAAGCATGCTCTGACTTTGTTTCTACTAAAAGACAATTTTGTAAATGTTAGATTAGTTGTGAAGTAAATATGTTGGCATTCTGTCTGATTTTTTGTATTCTAGCATATTTTATTTCAATTAAAATGCTTACAACTGCGGAAAAAGTGAAAATTGTTAGATTAATTGGTGATAATTCTCGTACAGTGACGGAAGCTGCTACAGAATTTAATAATCGGCATCCAGATCGACCCCCAATAGACCATGTAAAAGTTTGGCAAATTAATAATTTATTCAATAGAACTGGCAAAGTGTGCCACAAATAAGAGCAACATGTGAGGGATCATGTTCGAGATGCAGAAATTCTTCAGTTTGTGAAAATTGTTAGATTAATTGGTGATAATTCTCGTACAGTGACGGAAGCTGCTACAGAATCTAATAATCGGCATCCAGATCGACCCCCAATATACCATGTAAAAGTTTGGCAAATTAATAATTTATTCAATAGAACTGGCAAAGTGTGCCACAAATAAGAGCAACATGTGAGGGATCATGTTCGAGATGCAGAAATTCTTCAGTTTGTGAGAGAAAATCCAAGGTGTAGCCTAAGGAGAATGTCCACAATTTTAAATGAACCCAAGGATACAATTTGGCGATGCTTCCGTCCAAATAAATTACGTCCCTTTAAGCCTGTTTTCTTACACACATTAGAAGAAGGAGACGAAAAAAGGCGGCTGAAATATTGCTTTTGGTGTCAGGGAGAGTTTTTGAACAACCCTAATTTTTTAAAAAAATATTTTATTCTCAGTGGCACAGTTAACTCTCAAAATACTCGAAACTGGTCCGTCGAAAACCCTCATTGTAAACTCTCGACGCCAGTATTCAGAAAAGGTGAATGTGTGGTGCAGTATTTTGAATAAACAAATAATTGGGCCATATTTCTTTGAGGGAAATTTAAATGCGGAACGTTTTCTAATTTTTTTTGCAAACTGAATTTTAAATCGAAATTCAAAACTTGCCCCTTATTGCATACAACAATCTGATATTTCAACTTGATGGAGCCCCAATCCACAATGCAATGGTAGTACGGAATTGGCTAAACGACAACTTTCCCCGGAGGTGAATTGGAAGAAATAGCCCTTTTATTAATTGGTCTCCCGAGGTCACCTGACCTCACGCCCTTAGACTTTTTTTATAGGAGTTTCTAAAGAATGAAGTCTACAAAACTCAGCCACGAAAAAAAACTTAATAATTTGGCCAATAGAATCAATAAGAAATAATACTAATAATAAAGCCGTCATATGATCATCTAGTATATGACACATTAAATGTGAAAAATTCTGACTGATATACAGGAATACTTTAACTTAAAATGTGTATTTTTGTAGATGCATGACAAATTATAATCTCGTGAAAATAAATAAAAACATAGTTTTATTATCTTTATTATTCTGTTGTCTGTCAGTAAACAGAAGTTTATACTTCTCCAGTTTTGAAAATTGTGTTATGTTTAGATGAGTATGAAAATCAAATATGCTTGACATTCAAACCATCATATATATTTCACCGAAACAGATGTTTTGAGAAAGTTTTTCGTCGAACTTAATTACTCATGCTTAAATTTTTTTACAAAATTTACATCTGTGCTCATTTTATTAATTTAAGGATAATTCTTTCAAGATAGAGCAGTTTGAGGTGTTCTTCACCTTTTGCCAGAATATCTCAAACAATGTCTACTAAATTTTTAGGAGCTTCTTGGAACGGTAATGGTATCGGTAACAAAATTCCGCATTTAATAAATTTCTTGACATGGCACAAAATTGACATAATGCTCCTTTGTGAAACGAAATTGACTAGACGCGATAAGCTGAAATTTCGCCGGTACACCACCATCAGGCAAGACAGAGACGGCAACAGAGATGGTTGAGTGGCCATCCTGATAGAATCCGACATGCACACACTCACAAATCGATTCGTAACACTACGATTTGAAATGTGAGTATAACGTTGGACGGCGACATGCACATCACCGCCGTGTATAATAGACATTTGAACGGCTTCACCGGGGATTATCTCGATAGATCAGCGAACCGGGGCGGGCGCATCCTGATCGTCGGCGACTTGAACGCCAGACATCGAATATGGAATTGCCATAGCAACAACGCGAACTGCAACACTCTGTATGACTATGTCAATGATAATGATGTGTCCCTGGAGTTCCCGAATACTCCGACGCAATTCCCAGAAAACTGACTACGATGTCCACCCTCGACATAGTCCTCAACAAGCGCGTGATCACCTCCATGCTGCCCGTAGCGCTGGAGGAGCTCACGTCCGACTACAATCCGATTATATTAAATCTACGTGGGATGTCGAGGGAGGACGCCGACTGAGGTTATATCCTATAAAAATGCAAACTGGCCGGCTTTCCGCCAGTTCATCAATGACCGGCTTGAAATAAATACCAATATAAACAATGCCGGTGACCTGGAAAATGCCGTGGACGTGTTCACGGGTATACTTCAGGGGGCCAAATGTGGTGTTGCCGTAAAGATAATCATAGGCCCGTACAAGGAACAACTTGACCATGCGGTCAGAAAAATGATACGCGACCAAAAAACAGGCTGAGACAGTTTTGATACAGAGATATGGTGGCCTAGGCTCTAAATGTTGATTCGGAACTCCATCAGGACCGAAAAGAATCGGAAATAGGGTGACCAACTACACTCGCTAAATGCATGCGACGACGGTTCGTTGAACATTACGAAGCATCTTCAAAAAACAAGGCAGATCAAAATTATCCAAGCAACTAAGATCACGACCGCATTGAATACACTGTTTCGCAAATATAGGACCATGGATTCCAAATTCCTGTGACACGACAGCAAATTTTAACAACCATGATCACGTCTGCGGAGCTGAGAAAGATTATCAAGACGCTCGCCAACAAGAAAGCGCCGGGATCGGACGGTATCGATTATAAGATACTCAATAATCTGTCCAACTTATGCACATCACCAATGGCATTGTGCAACACTGGCCTAGCCAATGGAAGGGTGCGGTGGTGTGCCCCATTTTGAAACCGAACAAAAATCTGAAAACGGCTGCGAGTTACCACCCGATATCACTGCTATCGGCGATATCTAAACTGGTCGAAAAGTTCGTTCTAAAGCGTCTAAACACCGCCCAGGACGCTCTTCAAATCGATGACAATTTTCAGTTCGGATTCAAGAAGGGACGTAGCACGACTCAACAGATCGTCAGGATCGTCAATGATGTAAAGCGACACTACAATCTCGATAAGAGCACCACCATGGTGCTCCTGGATATTGAGAAGACCCTCGATACCCTCTGGTTGCCCAGTATTATTTATAAACTGCATCGGTACGACTTTCCGGGCCACTTAACCCAACTGATACACTCTTACTCGCACGGCAGAACACTGCGAGTGAGAGTGAACAAAACCCTCTCTACACAGAGGAACATTAGAGCAGGCGTACGGCAGAGGTCGGTTCTCGCACCAAAGTTATACAACATACACGTGTCCGACTTTCCGCGGTTCCAGAACACCAAGCTTGCAATGTACGCCGACGATACTGTCATGTACTGCCACAGTCATCATGCTCAGGCTGCTGAGCAGTTGCTAAAGGCACACATGGTACAGGCGTCAGACTACTACGCCAAGTGGAAGGTGACGGTGAACGTCGCTAAATCGGAGACTATTGTTTTCACTAGAAAATTTACCAATAATGAAATTATTACACCTATTTCGATGGGGGGTAGTCAAATTGAGATGAAACAGGAAGTAATATTGGATAAAGGACTATATTTCTGAAAATATGTAAACGAGACGATACGTAAAGTCTATTCCGTGTCCAGGAGTCTATACCCCCTGATGGCGGATAATAGCAGACTAAACATGGATAACAAAAAAATTGATTTATACTATGATAGTGAGACCGGCCCTAACGTATGCTGCCTGGTGTTCCGCGAGCGCGATGACGTTACACAAATTGGAAGTTTTAGAACATAAATTTCTATGCCTAATAAGTAACTCAAGATGCACCCCCTTAAGGGAATTACGCGAAATTTGCAACGACATTGTACCAATAGTGGACTACATCAGAGATAATTCCCAACGAATTTAAACTCTCTGGTAGTCGGCTAACCGCCAACATCACTCAAATAAGGAAGTATAACGCGCCTTTTCGGATAAAACACAAATTACCATACCAGACGATATCAATATTTCGACAACCTCTTTAGACCACCACGCCTTCTATAAATAGGGTACCAAAATTCAAAATTTTCAGCGTTCTCTTCCTTTCTTTTTGTTTATTTTTGTCTTCTAAATTCCCTTAAAAAAATATTTCCAAATTATAAGAAAACTGTCAGTAAATGTTATAAATATACAAGAATATTTTTCTACGTGAAAATAAGCGGAATTGGACATTCCCGCTCTCTATCTTAGTATTGTTTTTCGACGAGCTTTTTTACTGTGGCAATTTGGCTCGCCGTGGTATACGTAAATTTAAAATTTATATACACCAGTTCACACTATACCTCATTTTTCTAGTATTATTTTAAAGTATTTTCGTTAGCGACGCCTGCTTTTGCATGCGTAGCTAATTCTATTCATTAATGTAATTATACAATTTAAATTATTTAGTTTAGGTGTTGTATTTATTGTTTATTGTTATTTAATAATTGCCCCGTCGTTCTCATACGCGGGGATGCTAGGTCGGCAGCGGACCGGGTGTCCGGCGAGATACATACATTCTGTTCCTTTTAATTGTAAGATAAATATTTTTGATTTGATTTGATTTGATTTCAAGATCCAATTCGATATTTTCAAAATTTTTGACCACCTGATACATATTTTGAACTTTTAATCACAATTATTTGTTTTTCAATATTAACAAATTTCTTTATAAAGAATACGTTTGCTTCTCGCTTTGTTTAATATCACATTATGTAAAAAAAAAAAATGTAATAGTAATTCAGTGGTAAATCTGAGAATCATATTTTTATCTGAAGTGTTTTCGGTAGACGCTAAATCTCTCGATCTAACACCCCTCGATTTATTTTTATTGGGAAATCTCAAAAGTGTGGTGTACAGAAACAGGCCAGAAAATGTGGAGGATTTGAAAGCTCGAATAATAGCCGAGATAAAAAATATATCTTGCACAGTCTCCAATAATTAATAGTAATAATAATGAAACTATAAAATGTTTTGTTAATTAATAAATTTAAAATTGATTTTATTCAAAATTTTCGCAACCAATTTGTTAAGAGAATAGTATGATATTTTTATAATTATTTTCGATAATCCCTTACCTTCATTCGCCGGCTATGAAATTTGTTATGGATTTCTCTAGAACATAGGCTACAATATTTGAAAACCAGATGTAAAACGGTATTTGTATTTCGAGGGTCTCTATAGTGCCCCAGTCAAATTGTCACCAAACAATTGTCGGTCCCCATTAAAACCCATCACACTATATAGCTGAACCATCTGATACGGTTATTTACCTACCCCAACTATATTTTCTACGCAGCTGTCTAGGACTATTTTAGATAGATATAAGTTTCTCTCTTAGAAAGAATATCAGTAGTTGTTCTTTCCTATATTAGTCAAACTATAATGTACATATGTTCGAAGGTTGATACGCTGAATTGCAGTATTTTTAATTTGTGTAAATGTTCGCATATAAATATAATATAAAAAATGCAAAAAAAAAGTCAAAATAAATGTGGATAAAAATGCAGATATATGTGCATGATTGTATTATTTATTAGTAAATATTTCATAGTGTGATTTTAGTATGGAACTGTTCATCATGTCATGCTTTTTTGTTTCCATATTTTTCTTGGCAGCAATTCACTTTGCAATAGCTAATAGCACAAAGAATACTTATCATGAGATCATGTATGTTGATTTTAAAAACAAACCAATTTGTCAGGTGGCAACTAATATCTTACGAGTTTGTGTGTTAAATAGAAGGATGACGAAATTATAATGTGACTCGCAGTGAACTTTATTACTTTTTTAAAATTAATAAGTAAGCCAGTAGTAATTCAATTTCGAATATAACCCAGATTACTAGATATTTAAGTACCTTGATCTAAAGCTTACCCTAGCAAACCTTCTGAATAACCTACTCTATCTGGTATACAACAGTTAATATTGACACTGTGTAAATGAACCTGAATGAAATTCAGAATGTTATTCAGAAAAATAATAAAAATATACATCATGCATTATATGAATTCATGAATTCTTTGTTATGTGTATTATAAAATGGATTTAGACAAGTTAAGAAAGAATTTTAATAAACAAGCTTTTCAAAATTTATTAAAAACTTTAGAATAGAATAATACTATATCAGATACCGATATATTAGCAGATGCAGATAAGAAATGGATAACACAAGAGATACTGAAACATATGACAGAAAGGGATCAAGATAAACAGCTGCAAAGATAAGTAATACAAACGAAGACATATAAGAAGAAACGGAACGAAGTAACAACATCATTAGAGAGGAGACAAAAACAAAATTACTATGAACAAAATAAAGTTACGATAATAAAAGAGACACAATAAATATGTAAAAAATTTTGAGAAAATACTAAAATAAAAACCATTAGAAATTTAGTTCAGTTATTAAACTTTTGGCAGTATTAATGTTATTATTTGAAACATTGAATCGACGGTTATTAATATTAAATTATCAAAAATGGGTGTTAGTGAGACTTTACTTAAATGGACTGAATGTTATTTAAGTGGAAGCAGACTACAAACAAAATATGTAAATAGTATATCTAGTGTAATCGACTATGACTTCGCTGTACCACAAGGATCAGCGCTTGAACCTTTATTATTTGTTCTCTGTGTAAATGACATCCTGTACTCGATAAAAAATTATAATATATATCTATTTGCAGATGACACATGATTTATTCTTATGGTGTGAATGTAAACGATGATTAATGTTATTAATCCAGATTTAAAAGATACATTTGTATGGTTATGGGCAACAACTTATAATTAAATATTAATAAATGTAAATATATGATTAGCGGTAAAAAGACATATACTAAACTATCTACAAGTGGGACAAAATATTGTATTAAATAATAGAAAAATATGAAATGTTTCCAAAAATACCTTGGGTTTATGATTGACGAGTCATTGAATTTATAATGTAATATTGATTACATTGTTAAAAATGTAAAAAAATTACTTTTTAAATGGCTCCGTGGTCTAAAGGTAACGTACTTGCCTCGAAACTTCGGGGTCCCAGGTTCGATTCCCGGTCGAGGAACTGGGATTTTTCTGTGAGAGAGATTAATCGTAGTATACTCGGATATTGGGTGTGTGTCCATTGTCTCTAAATGTGTAGCCCTGTCCCACACAAGATCATTCCAGATCTTCAGGGATAAAGGGGGTTGTAATTTCATGTGGTGTTATTATCATTATTATATTATTAAATAGAATTTCAAATTACTTACCAACATTTTCAAGAATATTAGTATATAGGTAAATCTATAATAGTGCCACATTTTTAATATTATGGAACTACACAGATATATTTAAATAACAATTAAATTCACAAGTTAAAAAAGGTGCAAAATAAAACTATGAGGATAATATAAAATGTATTAAATATACTCCCATTGACACAATGTTAATTGTTTTAATCCGTTTAAATGTTAGACAACGTTAAGTTTTGAAATCAATAAAATTTAAAATTTAAAATGAAAAATGGTCTGGGTTCAGAATATTTATGTTATAAACTAAGTTTTGTTAGAGATAATCTTATAACACTCGTAGTGTAAATGATATAGTAGTAGAGAAGTATAACAACTTAAAGAAATCATAGTGTTTGTTTTTTAAGGGTATAGAAATATTTAACAGTCTACCAAATGACATAAAGTATTGTGAATAATATAATGTTTTTTACCACGCTTTGTGTTAGTTATACTAAAAAATATGATATGATATTTTCTATGTACGCCTATGCTTATTCTTTCCCTCATATGGCTCTAATGACTTCACAGATACGAGTATATTACATAGCAAATATTAATGCAGTTTAAATGGGTTTACTTACCCGTGCATTTGTTTAATAGTTAAATATTTATGATAGTTCTAATGCGTGTTATGTTGAGTAAGTCAACAACTGTTGACGGTTACAATTTATCTTAAAAATGTTTATAAAATGTAGTGTGTTTATAATTATTCTACATAAAGTACCATACATAAACCAGAAACCACTACTGGAAATCAAGAAAATATTTATGTTAAGAATATTAAGCAAAGAAGTTAGTATAATTAATTATTAATTATTATCCTTTCTGATTAATTCTCCTGTTTAACCAAGAAACTTGTTTCTAGTAACAGAGCTAGATCCGAATTAATCCCACAAAAGTGTAATTGTAGAACGAATTGTACAATAATAAGGTTTCTACTTTTACTTTCAAATATTTAAATAATTTGTGGGAATCGATATAAATCAGTCATCTCCACAGTTTTAATTAAAAATGGCGTAAAACACTTTAAACTTAAACCGGTAAACGAATTTTAAATCTTCTTCTTTCCTTTTAGCTCTACAACTTTTGGTGCATTTTGACATTCTTTACAATATCATACAATGTCATTCTATCCCACTGGGTTACAATTTTTGAAACATCTGTTAGGATTTATTCCATGTATGTGTCCTAGCTATCTTATTCATTGTGACAATAAATTTAACCATATGAACATTTCACAGTAAGGCTATCAATTCAAGATTATTTTTTCATCAACTCATAAATATTCCTCTCAATTTTTTCCTTCAAAGTTTCTAAAAGTTTATTCGTTCCGTCGTTTTGGATAAGACTACGATTCACAGCCATACGTGACATCTTTTCTAGGTAAAAGTATTTATATCTTTAATTTAGAGTTGCTGGTGAATATTTTGGAGCACAAGTTTTCTGTTCGCAAAGAAGCTTCTGTTTCTCTTCTCTCTGTCTCTCTTATCCTTGTTCTTATCTCCTGGTTCATTATATCATTTTCATGTAAAATACTCCTTAGGTATAAAATATCTCTTTCAAGCTTGTAGCGACTCGCTTTTAAGTTCTGTCTATTTTCGTTTTCTGCTCGTGTGGCTTTCATATATTTTATTTATTTTTTTTATTTATTAGTTATCTCATATCATTTGTCAATATTTCTTCGTTTCTGCCAAATACCCTAATGTCTTCGGCAAAACACTCCAAACTGACTAATTTTGATATTTCGTTTCAAATTAAGTTTGATTATGGCCAAATGTAAAATTAACTTAAATACAGTCACTTGTCATACTCTACAACTTTTTTTCTAACTGTTAAGTCTTCATTTTGTTATTGCTGTATGTAATTCCATTCAGAGTTGTTTCTATTGTTTTTATTATTTTTTGTGGGATATCCAGTAGTACTAAATTTTAGTAGTGTTTCTTTACGAACTGCATAAAAACCTAAAATCTGTAATAGTCATTTACGTAACAAGACTGGAAAGTGATTCTTTACTGGGCGAGCTGGCAATTTTTAGGGCGAGTCCTAGCAAACTCCCTGAAAAAGCAATAAGCCCAGTAAAAACACTTTCTGAGTGTGCTGCGAACAATATTTTTTTCTACAGCCGTTCTTGCTAGTCTCTAACAACTTTATAACTTTAACAAAATTCATAAAATTCAACTGACATGTCAGCCGCTTACTTTCAAAGAAGACTGGATTAATCATTTTTAATTGTTATTAGATACTGTTTTGTCACCAAAAGTGACATGAGGGATCGGTAATGACTTTACCGGGCTGGATTGATAAATACGTATTTTCCACTAAAAAAACTAACCAAAAGCAGTTAACTTTCCAGACGACTGCAGAAAAATATTATGCATATCATAATAATGTGTTCATACCTTTTTTCAATAATTTGTCACATTGTATGTATATGATTTATTGTTGACTAGTTTGCGCGGAATCCGCATTCATAGTCCTCAATAATCATTGTTTCTGCATAAATACGCATTTAGCAATGTAACTAAAACATAAATCACATAAATTGTTTTTAACATGTCGCTACACAGAAAATGTTGTCTTGTACCAGTTTACGTTTGTTACTTAATTTATTATTGATTATGAACAAGAAAAATTAATCTTAGACCTGCAGATGCTAATAAATTTAGCGAAACGTCGACTAAATTAAAAAGGGCGTTGGCTTTTAGTTAACCTAGTATAATATTAATTAATACTTATACCTATTTACAGAGTGTCCCTCCGGGATTTCCCACCCCCTGCTATCTTCCTTATTTTCGGAGATAAAAAAAAGGTTTTTTTATATCAAATTTATCAAATTTTTTCTGAAGTTTTCGAATATGTAATCATAAAATCAATTAAGCATTAAATTAATGAGATATGAATACAAATTTAATTATTTTAAATGGAACACTATATATTTTGTAATATTTAGATAGAGAATATTATTCTGATTATGGTAACATATAATAGTATATATCTGACTTCGGTAGTTTTTGAGATATCCATTCCAATAGTCATGTATGCTTTCACTTTAACAAATTTTAATAAGTGTTTGATTAACAGAACAAATCAAATATATTTCAAAACATTATCTGCTTCTAGTTAATGTTTCAAAATTACATAGAGTTCCTCATTTTTTGATTAATACTTGCTGAATTTTAACTAGAAACAAACAATGTTTTGAAATATTTTTAAAAGGTTGGTTATGCTCTGACAATCAAATAACGATTAAAGCGTGTTAAAGTCAAATCATATTTGACTACGAAAATGGATATCTCAAAAACCACAAAAGCAGGTGTATGCTATTACCAAAAATCAAAATAAAATTCTTTATCTAAATATTGCAAAATATATAGTGTTTCATTTAAACAAATTGAAGTTGTGTTCATATCTCGTTAATTTGATGTTATGATTTTATGAATACATATTTGAAAATTTCAGGAAAAATCACACAAAATAGTAGGGGGTGAGAAATCTCGGAGAGATACCCTGTAGAATACCATGCAACTTGTTTTAGAAATATTTTGCCACCAAAATAAATATCCAAAAAAGTTTGGTGTAATATGTTCTAATAGTGGAGTTGCAAACTTAACAATCAAATTTGACACAGATGTAATGTTTTTCTCGACAAACGAAATGTAATATAGTGCCAGGCAAAGCAAATTTTCCAGCGGGAATCTAGAAAAAAACGTTTGTGGCCAATTTTTTGCAATTATCCTGGAAACAATTTAATTCTGGCCAAAAAGTCTTCAGTAAAAATGAAGGATACAAAATTCCCTACAAAAAAAAATTCATACTTCTTTTGTCGCAGCTCAAACAGTTTTCCTACAATCATTAAGCCAAATAGGCATAAGTCATATGTTTAGTGCGTTACTGTCGTTATATCTTCTTCTTTCCTAGCACAGAGCTATCAAAAACTGAAAGAGACCAATAATTGATTGCTACTGCAGGAGATTGGCACATTCTACGTTCGATAGTCTCCTTGTTTGCATGAAGAAGCTGATCTTAGAATTATACTCTACATATCTGATTCAGATCGGGGAAGGTCATGAATCTATCGTGATTCAAATGGTAGACACTAATGTTTTGGTACTGGCAATAGTTGCGCACCATAAGTTGAACCTAAAATACTTCTAAATTGCATTTGGGACAGGCAAAAACATTTCTTACCTACCATCACACGAAATTGCTAAGAGAATAGGTCCCAGAACATCACTTTCACTGTCCCTCTTTCACGCTCTAACATGATGTGACACTACCTCGTCATTTATTAACAATAGGGAACTTGCATATTTTTTTTTACTTCATAAAAATGTTCTACAATACTAAAAAATAAGATATACAAAATATGACGCCTTAATTCCCAATAATAAATTTGTTATAAATTATTAAAGTTTCGCGCGCGAGCGAACCGTTTCAAACAGGTTCAAAAGCGCGGGAGTAGTCGTGACATCACACCATACAATTAAAAGCGACGAAGGAGATCCCAGCACTCGACCGCTTGATTTCAGCCGTAAAAATACCAGCATCGTCATAAATTTTAAGTGTATACTTAAAATGGAAAAACAAAACTCCTTATTTTAAATATTACATTGTACCATTGTGTAAGAATACTACAGTGAAAGTGCCAGATAAAATATTTATAATATTGCCAGAAGATTCGTCGATCAAAATGGCTAAAAGCGTGTAGAAGAAATGAAAAAAGACATTTCACAGAGCAGTAGGTCTCTACATGTATGTGAAGATCATTTTAATGTAAGTACATTATTAAATACTATATGTCTATCTACTAGTTTTTCGCAGGCGGGCAATAAAATATTCCGAATTCCGAATTATTGAATTTTAATTAGGGTAGGATTAAAGAAAGAATGTGTATACAATGTTAGAAAATAAGATTAGTAGATAGAATGTAATTTAGTGATACTAAGTAAAAGGTAATTTCCTGGTGCGAAAGTAAACAGCTATTTATTATTATACTCTTCGCAAATACGATTAAGAGTAAATTGCATTTGATCGGGACATTTCTAAAATCGTTAATATCGCTCGCAGAGAAAAAATCATTTCGTTCGTCATCGAATTCTGAACAACTTTCAAAATGTCCGTCTGTTCATCTGTCCATCTGTCTGTCCGTCCGTCACTTGTAAGCACGATAACTAAAGAAAGAAAAGTCCGATCGAATTGAAATTTGGGCTATAAGTTAGTGTTAGCTAGAGGAATAAATCCATTGTTTTTGAAAAAAATCAAATAGTAAATAAAAAAGTTATAGGACATTTTATTTAAAAATATGAATCTACAGAGGGTTGCACTTTTCAATGTACTACTAAAATTGAAGTAATTTTCTATAGACACCAAAATGCTGTACTACCACAAATTTCGCCTACGCAATCGGCATCATTGGGAGATGAAACAAATTGAAAATTAAATATGTGATCAATATATTAGGTATTGTAAGAATGAATCTTAGTTTATACTATAAAATATACTGCCACGCGTTTCGCCATTACAGTCGGCACCATCGGGAGAGAAAATTAAATATGTAGTCAATACATTAGGTATTGTAAGAATGAAGTTTATAAGACAAACACTAGATTCTTTTAAAAAAACTGCGAAGAGTATCCTACAGAATGTGCAACAATTATATAAAAGTTCAATAACACTACTGTCTGCGAAGAGTAACATGTTTACCTCTAGTATATATAGTATATTGCAAATACCTTTCCCTTGCCCTTTAATTTATTCTATTCAAATCTTACATTTATCTATTATGTGAATGATAACAAGACACAATCACTTATTTCCCTTGCCCCAAAACATAGTACGAAAATACCTACGATAGGTAATTATACATTTGCGCAACATTTCCTTTGCAGCAAATGTCGTCTATAGAGACACTTTACGCGTGTGTACAAAAAAAAATACGAAAAATATAGAAGTGGCTGTTGTAAAGAATTACCCTAAATTCTTTCAAACATAAGACGAAGTCTGCTAAAAATGCTTAGTTGCGACTATAAGCATTTTGTAGTTATTTCTTTTTATTCCGTGATCAAGTCATAACTATTTTATGTTTATAAATTATTACTAAAAGCTAAAAAAAATACATACTTCTCTGCCTTGACCCTGCGGACCTCTCCAAGCGAAAAACTTTCACTATTTTGTATAAAAGATGCCACCATAAACATATCCACTTTAGGCAAATTATCAGATTCGCCCTTTGAAAAACCTTGATCAGTCATTTTAAAATATCTGTACAACTACAATAAGCGGTACTATAAAACACAATTATATATTTATATCAGAATAGTCACTAACAAATCAACCACAGTCTAATAACACCATATTGTACATATGTTTATATAGAATGTCATTGTTAATTTGTTTGTATTATTATTTTTAAGTATTTTATGAATGAATTGATTTTTAGTTTTCTTTTTTTCTGTATATATGTATATATTAATATAAATCTTACTCTGTACCCCATACAAGTTGTAAATAATCTACTTAATTGTGAATAAAGATTTTAAATTGGAATTGGAATTGGTAAACATCTGATTGTGTTGCTTCCCGGCGCGACGACTACCGAATATTGTGTGGTGTGACGTCACAGTCAATAGTAGATCGTTTCGGGCCACTTCAATTTTATCGCTGTTTAAATCCTTCATACTGAACGCGTGGAATTAGAAATCTTATTTTTTTGTGAAGTACACGTTTTATTACAACGTTACGCTATGTTTTTTAGTATTATTTTTATTTTTAAAATTATAGGCAAGTTCCCTATTGCAAACCAACATCTTGGGAGACTTGGAATAGTTTTGATGACCTAACTAAAGCTTTGTTCCACATAAATACGAAACGTGAAGTGAAATCCGATGCTTTGCGGACAATATTGGACGCTTCGTTATACCAGAGACTATATGTACTGGTTATACTATTACATGATAAATCAAACACTAACTATGATATAGTTGAGACAAGGAAATACCTCTTCATTAAAAAGCAGAAACCCCTTCAATCACTACCGTCGACAAAAGAAGCTCTTATTCAGCATGTAAAGTGGGCAATTTTCCAAGAAGCTTTTATATAGGGATAGTGGTTGATTTCAAACCCAAGCATTCCAGTCTAGGAAGTGGCAACTGGAAGATGGATTTTACCAGCTACTTTTGATCACGACATGTCCAAAAGGATTTCCGACATATCAGGAGTTTGTTTTTTTGTAAATTTCAAGTTATGTATACTAAGAAATGTTTATGTGCTCGTTCAGAGTTAAAGTGTACGGTACTGTGTTTACGTGATGGAGAGTGCTATAAAACAGACAGTGACTGAAGCTTTTCACTTTTAAGAGTTCTTATTTTTTGCAATTTTATGAAAAATCATAAAATAAATTATAAATATCTGATTAAAATAAAGCTTACCAAAAAAATTTATTTAGGTATTTTTAATCATATTACCGCTATAAACATATCATTTGTCTGTTACTGAGGAAACCAATGGAATTACAAAAAAAAAATAAATATCATACAATTTTTGTAGAAAATTTAGTTCACATTTTGGGGTTATATGTTAAGTTTTTCTATGTGGCACCATATCCTATTTTGTTCGTCTAAAACAAATTCGAACTAAGCAGCTTCAATATAATAGAAATCTAAAGTTTTACTGACAAATTTTAAGTAAGGATTGGGTTAACAGCAGTGGTCTATTTTTATTCGTGTCTGTCACATTTTTTTGACGTTCCAAAAAAGTCGCATTTTGACTTTTCAAAAAAAGTCACTTTGACGTTATAAAAAAGTCACATTTTTTGACGTTTCAAAAATGTCACATTATGACGTTTCAAAAAGTCGCATTAGTGGAATGTCACTAATATCTTTTTTAGACATTGGGACTGATTTTGCTCATCCACGAACTCAATCTCTTCCTTGACCTCTAGAATGTGTGTACCAAATTTGAAAGCTTTACCTCAAAAACTGTAGCTACTATCGCGAACCACACACACACACAGACAAAAAATTTTTTCTGTCTGAAATTTTCTTTATCGTCATAATTCATCGAGGTTCGTCCAGAAATGCAATAAAAATTTTCAAATTTTTTTCACGAATACATAACTTCCTTTTGAGGGATGAGGAAGTAATATATTAATTTATTATTTCAGGCATTTAAGGTGTCATTATTATTTTTAATCTAGATCGCCAACATATTATCACTGAATAGAAATATTGACATACCCAATTAGAGATATCTAGAAAATTTAACATTAACATTCGTAGATATTTAAAACAAACATGTGAGCTATTTTTAAATGCAGGTAATAACCATGTTTACTGTTACTTTGAAAAAAAATGTGATAATTGAATGTGACCTACTCTAATGATTTATTTTTATGTTAGTTAATATGAAAAAAATACGTTAGTAATTAACGCCAACAAGGGACCGTTTCTAATGTTGTTGAATTAAAACCTGATTGACAACATCAAATTTGAGAATTAATTAAAACTATAATAATGATCCATTTAGAAGGGAGATTATTATAATGGACCAGTTCTCATACTGTTACTGCTTTTTTAAAGACTTTCACTAAATACTATTTATCAGCAGTTTGCCATGATCTTAATATTTCTTTGTTAATTAAAATATTTGCTATTATACATAACACGGCGTAAAATTTATTTCATTTATTTCACTAATATAAAAAGTAATCACTAGATGAATTTACTAACTGTATCCTAATAATAATTTAAAGCTGCGTTTTCATCAGACAGATGGCCAACATACATTTGTGTAAATCACTCTTAAACTTGTTCTATTCATGGTAATGGAAAACGAACACTTTTATCTAATTATATCAAATTATATGCAGATTTAGTACGTGCGATTTAGCACTGAAGAAGGCAAACACGATAAACCGGTCTGCGAATGGCATATATGAGAATTTCCAATTATTTTGTAAAAAATCCTTTACTACCGGACAATGGCAATTAAAGTTTCGTCACTTCTCTTCATGTGATACAAATTTATAAATCACCAAGAAGTGTGTCTGTCGACTTCATTTAATCTTCAATTAAATAAAAATTTTTACCCTTTCTGTTGGAATACTTTGTTATTATAATTTTTATTATACATTTATTGGTAAAGATTGCTTTGTCGGAGCATTTTTCCAACTTATTGCATTGCGGTTGACACTGGCCTATGGAGTTACCATCGACTCATTGGTACTCTACTTTGACGTGAAAACTTAATGATTCTAAGATCCATGATCCTCTTTGTTGTCGCGCCAATATCGAATTGGCTTGATGACGGTCTTGGATGCTAGGGCCAGGCAGGACTATTGCCTTTTTACCCTAGTCATCGCTGTAGACCTGGACCAGCCTGGTGCAGGGCGGGTTAGCTTACTTTACTAACGGCCCCACTCACAAATGTGAGCGGTGCCGAAGATTTCGGCCAACCTCCCTGGGTCCTGGCTGATGAACCCTGCTGGCTAGGGCCTCTTCTGGCGCTCTTCTGTCTTCGTCTTCTTTCTTCGCCAGCTTGTCAACCCCGGGGTAGTCATCTGTCTGTCGGGGACTATGCGGATATTTTGTCACTTGGGATTGACTGCCAGTACACAGTGTGTCAATTGACACATTGTCGTCTGGATCATCGGACAAGGTGAGGATGAACTATGTAGCTCTAGTAGGTGAAAGCCTAAGTGCTTTCTTAGCACTTTCGTCCTTCACGGAGCCAGGGGGACAACGGACTCTGGTCGGCTTACTGACCGGCGCCCGCAAGGTTTGTAGGAAGGTGGTTGGTTCTGTCATGTCTTTTCCGTGGTTTGGTCCATCTGTAAGGAAAGGATTAGTTATACTCACCCGTTGTCCAGTAACTGTACTTTCGGCCACTTGTGCCTTGTTGCGTCGGCCGGATCATAGGAGGTGGCCTCCCTGATCAGCGGGTTCCTGTGCTCCTTAGCAAAGGTGTACAGTTTTCTTCGCTCTGTTCCGGATGATATCGGTGACTGGTGTGTACTCCAGGTCCCTGAAGATGTCAGCGTTTCTAACGTACCATGGTGCACTCACCGCCGTCCTGATGGCCACGTTTTCCACGGCTTGGATCTTCTTCAGATAGGTCTTCGCTTGGTATCCCCATGCTACGGAGGCATAGGTCAGCTGTGGTCTGATGAGGGCTTTGACTAGCAGAAGCTTGTTCCTCAGACCGAGACTGCTCTGGTTCCCTACCATTGGGTAGATGAGAGCTCTCGTCCGCTTGGCCTTTACCAGGATGACTTCGATGTTCTGTCTCCATGTCAGGCCTTTGTCCATGATTACGCCAAGGTATTTGACGGAATCGTGCCATTGGATGTCTGCACCAAACATGGAAACGTTTCCTGTGGGGGTTTCCTTGCGTCCTTTCCTGAAGAAAATCGTCTGGCTTTTCTCAGCGTTGACTGTGACTTTCCACTTGACACATCATTCTTCCAGAAGAGAGGCTGCCTCTTGGAGTCTTTTGGTGGCTGTTCTCGCTCTCCAGGATTTGGCCGTGAGGGCCGTGTCGTCTGCGTAGAGTACCATAGCGGTACCTTCGGCCCTTGGGAGATCAGAGGTGAAGACAGCGAACAGATGGGGTGACAGCACAGAGCATTAGGGGACTCCGGGTTCCATCGGTCGGTAAGTGGACACACAGTCCCTGATCTTCACTCGCATCTGTCTCTCGTGCAGGTATGATCTAACTAGTTTGACGAGTGCGATGGGGTAACCCATATTCATTATTTTAGCTAGTAGACCATCGTGCCAGACCCTGTCGAAAGCCTTCGCAACGTTCAGGAGTAGTGCCGCCGTGACCTGTCTTTGGTTGAAACCTTTGGTGACTTCTTCGGTGATCTTGAGCACTTGGAGTTCCGTACTGTGACCTGTCCTGTACGCGAACTTTTCATCCGGGATGATTTGAAGCTCTTCGGTTTCGTCTTCTATTCTTCTTAAGATGATGCGCTCGGCTACCTTGCTCACAGCTGACAGTAGACTGATGGGCTTGGAAGAGGAGGCAAAGATTAGTTCCTTGTTGTCGTTTCCTATATTTACTTCACACTGAAGAAGGCAAAAAACAGAAACTGATCTGCAAATGACATGCGCTGCAGTCTCAAGAAGGATTTCCATTTATTTGGTAAAAATCTTTTACTATGGGCAATCGCAATTAATGTTCAATCACTTTTCTTTGTTTGATACAAATTTATAAACCACCAAAAAGTATGTGGCAATATCATTTAATATCCAATTAAATAAAGTGAGAGGTTTACGACTTTGTACCTTATTTAGGTATTATTTTTAGTATTTATTACTATTTGTAAATTACTAAATACTTATTTTTTTAAATGATTTAATTATGTTTGTTTTTAATTATCATGAATAGAAAAACTTATAAGCGAGAATCAGATTTACGTTGACCACCTGTTCAAATTGTCGCCTATTATAAAAAATGTAAAAACAGTGTAACAAATGTCATGGGTCTAATAAAACTGAATTTTGTTAGCGATTTGTTTGTATTTCCAAACGATAAATTTAATATTAATGAAACCAATCAATTTTCCTTCAATACAGGGTGATTTACCGAAGCGGCCCCTATAATTCCTGAATTAAAAAGAGAATTTGTATGAGTTTAAGTTAAGCTTTTAAAACTGTACCACTATGTGGGTGGGAATTAAAAAATTTTTCTACAGCAAAAAATTTTTTTTAAATTGTTTCTACAAAACCCCATTTACTTTTACTTTCTTATACCTAATATAAGGAAATATATAAATATATATCGTAATTTTTTTTTCGACCTCGAAATTTTGATTGATACATACGTTTTTAACCCTCCTGAATCCATTCTGACTATTTTCCGAATGATGTCTGTTGGTGCTGTGTGTGGATGTGTGTGTAAGTGTATATCTGCGATAGCTCAAAAAATACTAACGGGAGACTTCCCAAATTTGGTAGATAAGATTTTCAACATTTTGGGTGATATTAAATTTGGTGAATGTGGTATCACCAGAACAGACATGATGAATGAAAGAAGAAAGGTACAATTTCGGAAAAAAAACAAAAAATTGTATTGCATTTCTGGACGAATTTCGACGAATTATAATGAAAAAACATAACTTTATGGGAAAAATCTGTCCGCATGTCTGTAGTATCGCGATAGTAATCACAGTTTTTGAGATAAAGCTTTCAAATTTGATACAGTTGTTCTAAAGGCCAAAGACAATAAAAAATTCGGTGATGAGCAAAATTAGCTAGCTGAAAGGGGTTCACGAGACCCAAACTTTTTTTATTTGACTTTACAAAAAAAATATATTCTTGATGAAAGATTATAAATCATGTCTACTATATCAAGCCAATAAAATATGTTTTCCAAGCACTTAAATAAAGATGATGTAAACTGAAATTTTTTACACATTTGTCCTCATCAATGGGGTTAGGATAAATTTAACAGTTTGACATTTAATTTAGTTACAGAAATGTCAATGTCAATAAGAAGAAATATATGACATGAATTATTATTGACAGTATCAAAGGACGCTGATAATTAATTATTAAAAATTTGAATGATTCATTTCAAAGTATGTTTTTAAATTTAATTGAGGTAAGTGAAGAATTAAATAGAATGATTTTTTTAGATCAGGATGATATATAATGGTATAAGTTATGTGCTGGCCACATCAGATATTTTATTTTTACATTTTGTTAAGTATATAGAATTTTCATATTATTTAATATACAGGGAACTAGAATTGAACACACTTTAAGAATTTATTTATATTTTGATATATCAGAGTTAAACGTTACTATTTTTAGTCGGCAGCGTCCGAGTGCAATTGCTAGTTGGTGAGAGTTAAGTTAAATTATATTATCATTTTAAGAACCTAACAACTTTTGAAAAGATCGAAGTATATATTTAATTTCTGTTAACACCTATTCTACGAACATTTGTAGGTTATGTTTTAAATACATGATCTCTTAAATGTCCACCATTTTCTTGAACACACGTATGAAGTTGTTCGGTGAAATTCCTCATTACTTTACGCAAAATTTCTTGGTATTGGAATGAATTACAGCGCGAATGCGGTTTCCAATTCCTCAGTGTTGTTGAGAAGTTCGGGTTTTTTTCTTGGGTAGCCCTATTAGAACAAATCTTGAGCTGTCACCTTTGCACTGTGTAGTTATTTTTAATAAACGTTTCTAAGATTTTTGACGGACCAATAACAGCTATTCTGCCTATTAACAAAACCGGATAAATAAAATTTGCTTCTTTAGGCATCAAGAGCATATTTGGTAACTTAGGATTGTCTTAAATTTTGTTCAAAATATTCCGGCAATAATCCAGTAGATTTTTTTTAGGCGAACATCAAGTTCTTAAACAACCTACATCTTGTATAGATGGAATTGTAGGTCACAGTGTGAAATTCTCTTGAGACTTCTTTTAGAAATGTTAAGAGTTAGCGAACTTCGTTTTGCAGAACGCGTGCGAGTTCGCTGCAATCGAACTCGTGCAGATTTTGCACGACCCATTTTTTGCCTCGAAAAGTCCCTCCATCTCGCCATTTTCTTACCCATCTGCGAATAGTTAGACCAGATGGTGTATGCCCTCTGCCTCTGATGTACCAAAAGTTCAACCGAAACGCACATTGAACAGCAATAATTCAGTTCAACCTTAAAAATGGCTTGACCACAAAGACGTTTTCTTGCAAGGACCAATGTCGGTGATCTATTTTCGTTAATTGTCACTATTGACATTTCAAATCCAAACATATCTAGATTCATGTTTGCTTAAAGTTATGAAAATGTTCAACAAATGACTTCGTGCTAGACCAGATGGTGTATGCCCTCTGCCACGGGTGTACCCAAAGTTCAACCGAAACGCACATTGAACAGCAATAATTGAATTCAACCTTAAAAATGGCTTGACCACAAAGACGTTTTCTTGCAAGGACCAATGTCGGCGATCCATTTTCGTTAAATTGTCACTATTGACATTTCAAATCCAAACATATCTAGATTCATGTTTGCTTAAAGTTGTGAAAATGTTCAACAAATGACTTCGTGCTAGACCAGATGGTGTATGCCCTCTGCCTCGGATGTCCCCAAAGTTCAACCGAAACGCATATTGAACAGCAATAATTTAATTCAACCTTAAAAATGGCTTGATCACAAAGATGTTTTCTTGCAAGGACCAATGTCGGCGATCCATTTTCGCTAAGTATCACTATTCACATTTCAAATCCAAACATATCTAGGTTCATGTTTGCTTAAAGTTATGAAAATTTTCAACAAATGAGTTCGTGCTTGTATTCAAGAGAATGGTAGACATTTAAAGATACCAGGTCTTTAAAACATAAAATCCAAATGTTCGTAGAATAAGTATATTTCGATTTGTTCAAAAGTTATTACGTTTTTAAAATGGTAACATAGTTTAGCCCAACCCTAGATAAATTTAAAAATATATATTTAAAAATATTTAAACTACTACTTAGTAAATATGACTCACAGTACAAATTCTTGTAAATATTCTAAATAAATATCCATCATGTCGTTTTCCTCTGCTGTATATTCAGGAGCTTTGTTTACTAGAATTCAACCAGGCAGAAAACTTGTAGTCTATATTCTGGGAAATAAATGGTCGTCATAGACTAATGTTAATTAGTTGTATAAATTAAGTTTATGTTTAAAATTATTTAAATCGCTTTCATTAATAATTGTAATAAAATTATACGAATTAAATTTGTTGGCTTTATATTTCTAATACAAATAACGTAAATTTTATCCGTTGTCCTTGAAAAAAATATTAATTTAAAATACAATCCACAGGAAGTTGTAAACTGTTAAGTTATATTGGATGATAAAGATAAAAATTCAGCATTAATGTGAGTAACATGAATGAATGAAGAAAATATTCATTTTCGCATTATGCCAACTTAAACATGAATGTAATGTATGTACCTAATCCTTCAAACCAATTTAATTTCTTAGTGCGAGAGTATATTAACAATGTATTTGGCTGAAGTTTGAAAATAAGAGTCAATCAGGCCTATGGTGTATAATCTTACGTTATTATCACAGGAGTTATAGCCAATCAGAAATAAAGATTTTTCAAAAATACGGTTTCTAATTGGATAAGAGATTTAATAGAACTGTTATAATAACAAATGTAGGTGGTCATCTTAGATATACTTCGTCTGCTTAGGACACATGATTCTGGAATCTACAGCCACTAACCCTGCAGGATATGGTTAATTTGCCGGTGCAATTCCATTGTGAATTGGAGCCATCAGAGGATCGTTTGGAGTCAGGAAACGAACAATCAAACTAGATAATTAAAATAGTATTATTTATTCCTATTACGACTAGTACTGCTCTTTATATTAAATGGTAATTTATAATTTTTTGTAAAGGATACTAAGCCACGTTTCAGTAGCAAATGTATTTGTGCTGTATCCTGAAGAATGCAGCTTATCTCCAATTTACAAATTACCACACAATGGCTGCCAGCTTATTTATGTTTGTAGATATCAAATTTTCTCTTTAAACTTCACATTGCAGTCGGTGGTCAGAAATATTTTAAACCAACTGTGATGTTCTGCAAAGACCCACCCCAGTAAACATATCAAACAAGTCTTTCAAACCTAATCAAACTGGTTCTACAATGTTTTAAGGAATCAGTATTGATAACACATTAAGTTGGAATATACATAAAAATACTGTTGCAAAAAAAGTCTCTTCCACTTGTTCAAATTGTCAAAATTAACCAGCAGGCAAACATTTCTCTCATATTATTATGCCCATCAAGGGCATCATACGGAATTATCTTTTGAAGTTCGTCTCATGATTTTGAAAGGTTATTTAAACTTCAGAAAAAAGCAATTCGATATATTGTAGGGGTATTTAGATATAAAACGTCTAAAAAAATTTTTTTCAAGAACTTCAAATTTTGACTTTACCATGTACAGGGTGGGCAAATTTTAATGTATGTATAGGGTAGCCCCAAAAGAAAAAATCCAGTGGCGTTAAGTCAGGTGATCGTGGTGGTAAACTCACTGGTCCGTTACCTCCCATCCAGTTATTTCCAAAATTGATATTTAATAATTCTAAAATGATCTTGATATTATGAGTTGGTACACAATCTTGTAGGAAGAACTGATTTCTTGCCTCAATTAAGGGTAGATTGTCCATAAATTCCTCAATAATTTTCTGGTTTAAGATTTCGTAGTACCGTTGGCCATTAAGATTTTCTTGATATATGTGATATGTTAAAGCACGATTGTCACGTAGAGCATACCAAACACTAAAACCAAAGCGTCCCTGAGATCGCACGTCAACGATACGGTGAGGGTTCATATTAAACCAATGGTGCTGGTTATGTCTGTTAAAAATTCCTGCACTGCTACTGTAGGCTTCATCTGTCCAAACTACATTTCTAGAGAAGAATGGATCTTGTTGACTTTTTTGACGATACCATATGCAAAACTCCAATTGTCGCTGAAGATCAGTTGGTTGCAGGTGATGTTGTTTCCTTACTGTATAAGGCCTGAATTTGTGTGTCTTCAAAATATCCAATGCTCGACGTTTTAAAATCCCAGAATCAGCTTCAATTTGATGACTTGAAATTGAAGGATTTGCAACCGATATTCCACTTACAGTTATAGAAATTTCTTCAGCATCTTCAATGTTGCAATTTTTTGGATTTGGCTTGTTGAAGGACACACAATTAGTGACACTTTCTTTTAACCTCTTAAAAATAGCTTTATTAGATTCTCTTCTTTCTGGATAGTGACTGAAATATATTTCAGATGCAATATCACAATTGTTATTACTTTGATTAAAGCATTCTAGCATATCACATTTCTCGTAATTTTCGTAAGTCATCTTCACTTTTAGGATTAAATGGGGTGTAATTATGATGAAAACAAAATTATTAATATGCAATTTATTGACAAACAGATAAACACTGTCATAGATGGCACACGCCTTCTTGGAATAAATATAAAAAAAACGTAAAGAGTAACCTACTAAAAGATTATTTTTGCTATTAAATACTTACATATCAAAAGTGACCCCACATATGATTTATAGTATGAAAGAGAAAAAAATTTTCTTTTTAACTAAACCATAGCCAACTATGATTTAAAAAAGTGCCTCAAGAATGTAGAAGTTGTTTTTTCATAACTTTGCAAACAACCAAGATATTGACGTGTCTAAAAGTCGAGAAAACGAACTTTTGTTTATAACTCGAAAAAAGACGATAGCAAATTTTTGTTTTCGCCAGTGAAATTGTCTCAAAAAAAAGAGATTGAGAATGTGTCTTCCATTTTTTTGTATCTGTTAGAGTTACCGAGTTACCCTATACAAACATCGAAATTTGCCCACCCTGTACAATAGTTTAGAGATACTTATTTATTTAAGAAACAATATAAACCAGGTTTTATCTAATAACTTTAATCATAATTATAATACTAGAGAAGGTGACAATTTGATGATTCCTTTATATAAACTTTCTAAATATGAGGAGAGCCCAAAATACATGAGTATAGTATTATATAATAAACTACCGAATCAATACAGAAGTATTTAAAATTCAAATACATTCAAAACAGAGGTGAAAAATTGTTTAACTTGAAATTCTTTTTACTCAGTAGCTCAATATTTAGAGGCTTAAAATTGTAATTTATGTACTGTATATGTATATATATATATATATATATATATATATATATATATATATATATATATATATATATATATATATATATATATATATATATATATATATATATATATATATATATATATATATGATATATACAGGGTGGTCCGAAGTTTACCTGACAAACTTCGACACGTGACAGAGGGACTTAAAATAACCCGAAAAGTTTCTATCAACTTACATCCTTAGGGGATTGCTAACAAAGATACAGGATGTTAAAGTTTTGTGAAAAACAAACAATTTTTTTAATAACTCTAAAATTACGAAAACTATCGACTTGAAGTTTTAGGGGCGGTGATGATTTTTAAGTCTCTATTGTTTCATAAAATCTTATCTTTATACTGCCTCCAGTGGCGCCGCCAGAGGGTGGGGGAGAAACTATGTTACGCCACTGTTTTGTGTAGTTGATTTTGAGATTGTTCGATTCAGTGTTCAATTTGGTAGAAAGAAGGTATCTTTTAGTTTTTTCGTACAACGCTTACTTTTCGAGTAAAATAGTAAAAAAGCATTTTCATGACTAAACTTTATTGAAAGTTTATCATTTATTTCATAAATTACAGAATTTATGTAAAAACTAAGAACATAAATAAAACTCATTACCAAACAGTGAAACACAGGAAATTAAAGAAGTTGCTCGAATTGGAGCCCATTCACTTCAATACATTTGTGACACCTCTGAATTGTGGAACTGACAGCGGCGGATACTTGATGATTTTCCCTCATCTCGTTGCAAGCTTGTTGGATACGCTCAAGTAGCTGATCTCGCGTTGTCACCGGTATAGCATAAACTTTTTCTTTTAAATAACCCCACATATAAAAGTCTAAAGGCGTGAGGTCAGGTGATCTTGGTGGCCAGGCCACCGGACCTCTTACAATATTCTCCTGGGCGTTATAATTGTCCCACATGACCTATCCATCTCTCAGGATAATTAGCGTCCAACCATTCGCGCACCACCCGTCCAAAATTCGCCGGTGCTCCATCCAACTGTATCCAACTTTCATTTCGTACATCAAGGAGAACATTTCCCATTATTTCGAGAAGGTCATGAGTGAGAAAATCCCGAAACAATTCTGCATTCAGCCTAGGCGGCAAGAAGTGTGGGCCACAAATGCTGTTGCCAATAATACCCAACAAAACATTTACACTAAATTCATTTTGAAATGATCGAAGGCGGGTTTGGTGAGGATTTGCGTGTGCCCAAACATGCATATTATGGTGATTCACTACTCCAGCTCTGGTAAACGTCGCCTCATCGGTCCATAATATTTTTCTTAAGAATTCGGGATTCCCCCTTACAGAGTTAATTAGCCAACGACAAAAAATTTAAACGCTTCTCTGTATCACCGGGATGTAAATTTTGTACGGGATATAAATGATAAGCTTTTCTGTGGTCTCGATGTAATACTCGTAGCACTTTAGACTTGGATGTTCCTAATTGTTGTGCTGCCCTGCGAGAACTTAAACTTGGATTTTCGCCAAAAGCTCTAAGAATTCTTCCGTTTCCATTTCTTCCAATATTTCTTCGATCTTCATTTCTATTTTGTCGGTTATCTCGCAATCCCCTTTCGCAAAAATTGCGATGGGTGTCTGTAAAAACTTGAACATTTGGTCGTCTCCTATTTGGATACCTCCTTTGGTATTCTCGAACTGCCTGTTGAGCATTGCCATCACAAAACCCATAAATAAAATGAATATCAGCATACTCTTCATTGCTGAACAATCTTGGCATCTTGTAGCTTGGTACACAACACTAACATCAGTTTTGACAGGTCAGACATTGACTGACAACACTGTTTCATTGTTTACCAAAGGCAACTAGGATTATTAATTTTATCATTAATGTAGAAAAGGTTTTACTGTTTTAGTAGAGAAAGCAGAAATAGCCGTTTTACTCGAAAAGTAAGCGTTGTACGAAAAAACTAAAAGATACCTTCTTTCTTCCAAATTGAACACTGAATCGAACAATCTCAAAATCAACTGCACAAAACAGTGGCGTAACATAGTTTCGGCGAAAAATTCATCTCCCCCACCCTCTGGCGGCGCCACTGGAGGCAGTACAAAGATAAGATTTTATGAAACAATAGAGACTTAAAAATCATCACCGCCCCTAAAACTTCAAGTCGATAGCTTTCGTAATTTTAGAGTTATTAAAAAAAGTGTTTGTTTTTCACAAAACTTTAACATCCTGTATCTTTGTTAGCAATCCCCTAAGGATGTAAGTTGATAGGAACTTTTCGGCTTATTTTAAGTCCTTCTATCACGTGTCGAAGTTTGTCAGGTAAACTTCGGACCACCCTGTATATATATATATATATATATATATATATATATATATATATATATATATATATATATATATATATATATATATATATATATATATATATATATATATATATATATATATATATATATATCAGTATTCTTAAACATGCCTTTTGTGGTATTATTTTCAGGCATATCAATATTCATTGTGGGAGAGTAGACACAACAAGTCATGTAGTCGTACCTCCGTGCACATTTTAAGAAAGCTTATTCTTTGTAATGAGAGCAACGTACTTCAACTCGTGAATTGCATTTTACAATAGAAAATGGTTGATGAACAATAACCTCTTAGAGAAGAGGCAGCTGTTATCTGGAATGGATGAAATATAAACCGAGATAGCGTTTATCTCATCAAGAACACCATGCAAAATAAATTTGTGTTTTTTTCTTTCTAGATTAATATCCATAAAAAACTTGCAATGATCCGGGCAATGAACCTTTAAATCAGATATGGAATCGTCTTTAAATCTTTTGTTTTTGGCAGCCATCTTGAAACATACATTAAATTACATTATC
>JANEYF010003840.1:252500-261324 GCA_029963845.1 Rhamnusium bicolor
AATGTTGTGAGGAACTGAAACAGGACGATCCTTCAAATGTTTGATAGCGATCTATGAGTATTCGAAGAGCAACAAGAATTCTTCACATTCCTGTTACTTTTTTATGAAAAACTTCACGAAAAGACCAGCGACGTGTATACCATTTGCAACCTGTTCAAGGTTTACATCCAGGTGACAGTGAACACCGTTTAAATTTTTGTCATTTCATGTTGATTTCTGTGAAAAATAATCCAAATTTTTTGAAGAAAATCTTATGGACTGACGAATCCTGCTTCACCAGAAAAGAAGTAGTTTTCACAACCTGCCTGTTTGGAACTATGGAAATCCACATAGAATCAGACCAAGAAATTTCCAGAATGAGTTCAGCGTAATGTATGGGTTGGTTTATGGGGAAACAATATTATTGGCCCCTATTTTCTACCTCCCAGATTAACATTAGCATTATTTCTGGAATTTTTTGAAACAACGCATGCAGATATGTGGTAGAGTCCTTGGTTCAAAGCGAAATACTTGGTTTAATCTTGACGGTTGTCCGGCTCATTACGGATGAATAGTTCGAGAATGGCTTAATGCAGCTTATCCAAATCGAATAATAGGACCAGTTTTATAAAAGATAAAGTTTATTCTACCCCAGTTGGCAGAAGGAAGAATTAATTGAGAGAATAGAAATCGCCTGTAACGAAATCGACAATCCATTATAAAGCTATGCCGAGTTTGTATTCAAGAAAATGGGTCCCACTTTGAACATCGTCTTTAGTTTAGAAACCAGCTGTATGTTTTGTCCAGTTAAAATGTTTCTTTTCAAATTTCAATTTTTTTTTTTGTTATCTTAAGTTCTTGTTAATAAATGGGTATAGAGTGATCTTATTTATTATTGTAGTATATAAGGTGGGCCAAATTCGACTATTTTACCCTTTTAGCCGTTTTAATTTCGTCCAAAAGAAGACCTACATCCTACTCTATTATCGTCTATTGTAGCAGATGCAGCAAAGCTATTAAATTTTACTCGACCTAGGAAAAAAATTAAAGAATAGTTTTTCTTCTTAAAATATCTGAGGATTCCAAAAATAGTGAAATATTGCCATTAAGACACTGGCGTGTCATTACTTTTTTTAAGAAAATAGTAAATTGCACCCAGTAAGTACGCCACTGGTGAATCGATCAACGTAAAAATTGACACGTTTGTAGAAAGCATTTCAGAAAATATTCCCTCCACGCAAAAAATTATTCTTTCTTTCCATTCACAAGATAATCAAAAAAAAAAACCATTTTTTTTTTTTAGAAACCTTAAAAATGTTCATTGAGAATATTTTACTTAAAATGATCTTCTCTATACGCTGGTGAAGTCCTGCTCATTAAAACGGAAACTCCCTATATTTGAATAAGAAAATTTAGAAGAATAAGCCCAACACCGACTTAAACTAAGCCAGTGCAAAAAGCTAAAATTAAATTTGATAATAATTGAAATATTTATTCTGAATACAAGTTTGAGATTTCACTTATTTTACTCATGTTACCAAAATACTGCTGATGATAAAATCTTTTGCGCTTTTATTTACTTAACATAGTTTCTTTGTTTGTTACAAAAAGCCTAGTATTATTTCTTAACATGATGTAGATGAACGAATAAAATATCATGAATATAGTGCGGATAAACGATTGTTCATTTCAAGTTACCAACCAAAAACAACTAATACCCTCTAACTGGTGATTGTAAATGACATATTGAGACAATTCAATTCATCTGTAATATATCAAAAATTGACCAAAGAGAATTCAAGAAATTAGATTTTATTCAATCAAAAAGAATTATTTTGACTATTTTTACTTGTGGGTATTAATCGAATATACCACGTGTGGTCCAAGTGAATATTTTCAAAAAAATAAAAATAAAATTATTTTTTATACTGCTTAATTATTATAATAACTGAATCGCTCATTATTAAAAATCATGTCTACCATATCAGTTACACTAGAACTTCCAAATTTAGGTGTATCCTAGATAAAATGCTACTTAATGTAGAATAGACGGTTAATTCTTTAACTTTGATGTTTAATATTGCATCTAATAATATATTTGCCATGATCGTATGCTTACGCAATAAAACAACTCTTTAAAAATAAACTGTAGAAGTTATACGTTAAGATATTAAATAAGCTGAAACTTACTAAAAAACCTACATACTCAGAAATAATTGCACTGAGAGGTACTGTGTTCTACAGGAAAATGACGAAGACTGTATAAATTTGTTAAAAGGATTCTTAAAAGATACTAAGTCAGTTTTTCTCATTGTGAATATGTCCTTTTAAAAATAAACCTTCCCAAACTTATCATGTACTGTATGTAAGAGTTAACGAGAGAAGTAGGTACCTTATTCAATTAAACTCTTTGACTTGCTCTTTAAAGTGGAAAGCACGCAATATCTCGAAATGCCAAAAATCGACTTAGTACCTTTTAATATAAAGCGATTCAATTACATAATATTAAAACTATTGTAGTAAAGCACTATTTTTAGCTGCAGAAGGGTTCCTCCAGAGGTATTTTTTTACCAATTTTCTTCGGCAAGAACAACTGAATTGGAAGTGGCAATAAATATAGAGGCTACAGTAGTTACAGTATTTGTTAAATTTTGTCCTTAATTGGCCAATAATACTCTCATGATGTTCGCCATTTAACTACAGATAACTTCTAATAGATTTACATTGCTGTGACCAGTCATTTTCATTAGTTGGTATTCCCCAATACTAACTTTGCTGAAGTTGAAACTGTAGATGATTTTATTGAGTGTTTGAATTCTTTTAACAACCAATCTGACATGTTTATCTGAATATTTCACCTATTTATTAATTTCATTAATTAATTAATTGAATCAATCCTTTGATTTTGACTTCTTTCAATAGGGATTTGGTGTTAGGAACATTCGGTCAGAAAGTGACACCTACCTCAACGGACATAAATTAGGATTCTCTTTATCTTTAATAAATCATTTGCTCGTAGAAAGTGGCTTAGCTCCTCTTTGTGCAGTTTTCCCTGTAATTAATGGGATTTCCTTGTCACCTTCCATATTTGCGCAAAATAAAATGGTCAATCTTTGTTTTGCAGTTTTTTTACCTGCACACTTATCACTATTTAGAGCAAACGTTTTGTCAGGCATTTCAAGGTAAAAAAGTCCGGTTTCTTCAGCATTGTACACATTTTTTGGTGAAAAGTTTTTTAATATTACTTGTAACTTTGTTTTCCAGGCTTCAACACTATCCAGGTCAAGATCAGCTGACTCACCGAAATTGTTCACTTTGATATCTTTGACAAAATTTTTGTAGCCATCCATTTCAGGCTTTGAAACTCGTCATTTTTAAACTTTCGGCTGCTTCTAACGCTTTTTCCTTTATTAGAGTTTCAGATATGGGGGGGTTTTTATTTCTGGCTTTACAGACCAATTGCAAACTACTTGGTCAATGGCCAATCCTTCCTTGGGAAATTTTCTCTTCTGTTCTGGATTGGAAACTTCACCAAAGAGTTTTTTTAAGTCGGATTTGTTTTTTGTAATTTCGTTAACTTGTGACCCTCTAATACCATACTTTTCAGCCAACTTTCGAGCACTGGTACACGAGGTACTGAACTTTTCGCTGTCCACAGTAATATCAATTTTGTCTTTAAGAGACAAACTTTTTTTTTAGCGGCATGATGATTGCAACAAAATCACAGTTGAACATAAACTAGCTCAAAATCTATCAAACTACAGCCTATATTGCTTAGGGTTTTGAAATTACTATACAAAATACCAATAATTGTTGAATTTATAAAATTGTATCTAGGAAGGGTCGAAAAATTTTATGTACATATTTGCCAATAAAATTTATGACCGATAATGAGAGGTACAATTGCAGGTATTTTATGAAGAAAATTATCTTTGAAGTGGCCGTGACCATTTTATGGGGGTGCCGCTATTAGGGAGGTCATTAGTAAGGGTATTCCCATATAATTGGTTTCAGAAATTTGAGGACTGGCCGTTTTTAGAGGTGGCCGCTTTTAAAAGGTGGCCGAATATAGAGGTTTTACTGTATTTGTAAACTCTTCTTCAATAACAGATGCACTTTCAGTTATTTTTTTCCAAACACGACTGAAATTTTCTTCTCATGGCATCTCTAGCCTCCCTAGCAGATTTAAAAACAACATCGCCAAAGGAATTTATGACAATTTTTCACTTAATAATTCTTCACTTATTAAAATATAAGTCTTGCACTAAGTTTGCGGTAATATCCAGGAAACGCAGAAAAATGAAAAATATGATCAAACACGAAAAAACGGCAGAAAAATAATGAATGATTCACCTAAATGAAATATATTTTACAACAAAGGAAAATGTAGCGGACGTTCTTGAAAGACGATAATAAAATTACTTCTGTTTATAATCTGAATTTTACAACAAACGAGCCTTCTCGAAACAAGACAATAAACACTTATTTAAGTCTACGTCGGCGTTTTTCAATATTTCACACTTTCAATTCTACTTATAGAAACCACAATCTTAACAATCTTAACATACCTTCCTGGAAACACAATAATAAATAATTATTTAAGTTTACTATCGGAGTTCTCCAACAGTGCTACTTTTAGTTCAACATAGCATAACCAACAATTTAACAAGGTATCAGTGACCGTAGTAAAGTAAGGAATTTTTATTCATCGCTTTCAACCCTGTTACATAAATACCCTTACCTGACTAACACATGATAATAGTCCTATCACACCTCGCAAAAGATACATATTACGTATCTTCACGCAACTGTAATTTTCATACTTGTTTTGTTTATGTTAATAACAAAACTTGTTCTGATTTCAAGTTTTATTTAGTAGCATCAGCGCTACAGAAAATTTAAAAAAAAATCAGCGCGAGCTAAATTTTTTTTGTCTTCTTTTATTATTATTATAATTAAATCTTATAAATTTTGTGATGATTAGGCAGTTCTTTCACATTTAGAAAGCAGATAAAAAACATTCCTACACATGTTCAAGGGTTATATTTTTTTTATTCCTCTCACATATCCGTCTCGATTTATTACATTTCTTTTACAACACAGGTAGTATTATACCATCCTTCAGAAATCTAAATATAATTATCAACCTACAGAGGCAGGATATGCTCCATAAACAACAATAAAACCAACAAAAACTCCATTTTAGCATACCTTTGCTAACTGCACTGCCAATAATTAAAAAATTCTGATGAGCAAAAAGGTACCAACACCATAGGCTTATCACGTGCATGTGGAATTCAAGACCATCGATCTGTCGGTCATCTGCGAACGACGACCTTAACAGACTACCGATGCTAGCATGGGTTTTAATTTCGTAACCAGTCGCAATGTTGTGACATCCTTTTCAGAACTAACGGGTTCCTTGTTCTAAACAATGCAAATTAGTTGTAAATGTAAATATCACTACTACACTAATTTCTTCAAGAATTTTTAGTAAATGAGTGGGTAGTTCTATTAGTTATTTCGAGATAGACAAGCTTCGAGACTGATTACGAATATTTCTGTTATTAAACTTATTAAATTTATGTATGAATATTTTTGATCATTACCACCTACAGTTAGTAGTATGTCGTCTAATGCATATAGTTTCTACGGTATAAATGCTAATGAGGACCATATGAACTACTTTTCAGTGCAATTTAACATTATTGTGAGAGATCTACATTATCCTTTTATAGATCAAAATTTATCGTAGAAAATTCCGGACAGCCGAATTAAAAGAAATGTATTTTGTTCCTATGTTTAATATCTCTTATTTCTTATTCTCATCATTTAATTTCTTGGAATGAGACACGTCTTCATAAAGTTTCTTATACAGAGAATATTCTCTAGAAAGCAATACAATATGAAAATAGAATAGAAGAAAATATAATAGACAAAAAAATTTCCTATACATCGTATATATTCGTTAAGCAGTTCTTTAAAACAACTTTCGAGATAAAAAGTTTCATAAGAAAATATTAAACTATTACTGTGAAAGTTGCATGAACTGATTAACTCATTTTTCAAATAAGGATACTCAGTTCCATTTTGAGGTTTTTGTCTCGATAGATTATTGCCAATACCTGATATACTTGATATCTTATACCGCTTAATAGTGCCACAAACGATTGTGAACCGAACTGCATAAACTTCTTATATGGAATTGTACGTGATGCCCTGCGGCACGGCCGACTCCAAACAGACCATGAAGAGACCCGCGGTACGCTGTTGCTAAATGTTAGTTAGTTGTCTGTATCTACTTTGACACTGATAATTTGTCTCGTTTACGAGTTGATTTTTGAAATTTTTTTTTTGTACTGTACCTGCCATCACGAATCACACAGACAGACACACACACACACACAGATAGATAGAAAAATTTTTCCGTCTAAATTTTTGTGAATCGTCATAATTCGTCGAGATTCGTCCAGAAATGCATTAAAAATTCAAAATTTTTTTCACGAATACGTAACTTCCTCACTTTGAGGGTGAGGAAGTAATATTAAGTCTCCTTGTTTTTTTGACTTGACCATTTTGGCACTGGATTGATTGTTTTCTTTTTAATGTAATAGCTAAGTAAAACATTAGAAACAATTTAACATAGCATAGTAAGAATATTACTTCCTCACCCCTCAAAATGAAGAAGTTATATATTCGTGAAAGAAACTTTGAACATTTTTATTGCATTTCTGAACGAATCCCGACGAATTATGACGACACACAAAATTTCAGACAGAAAAAATTTTCTGTCTCTGTGTCGGTCTGTGTGGTTCGCGATAGTAGCTACAGTTTTTGAGATAAAGCTTTCGAATTTGGTACACACATTCTAGAGGTCAAGGAAGAGATTGAGTTCGTTGTTGAGCAAAATCGGTCCCAATGTCTTAAAAAAAATATTAGTGACATTCCACCAATGTGACTTTTTTGAAACGTCAAAAAATGTGACTTTTTTTGAAACGTCAAAAATTACTTTTATTATAAACTCCACCACACGTCGAGTTGTACTGCGCTGAGGAAGTTCAAATCCCCAAGTAATAATTGGCAGCGGTTTCTTTATGTTTTTTACCACAACACTGAAAATAAAAATCTTTTAAAAATATAAAAATAAAATAGTTGTACCTAGTGAGTTTTCATTAGAAGCTACACCAATTAAATTTTTTCTTATATAGTCTAATCTTTTATTAGCATACACTTCATCAATTGAAGGAACAATATTTTTTCATGAGATTTAAAAAAATTAGATACATAATTTAGGTAATTGTTGATACTTCTGTTATTCTCACTGGTATTTGGATAAGTATTTGGAGTAACATCAAGGCTAGATGAGAGATATTGGAGATATCTTTTAGTTGGTACCTAAAATTAATTTTACTTGATTGATTAAAATTGGAAATATATTTTTTTATTTATTACTGCCTTCTGACCATCCTCCACCTCCAAAATATCTGATTCTGAAACTAGTTTTTTAGAAGATTCTCTCAAAAAATATACACTTTTTTCTATTAAAAAAGGTAAATGATTCGTCGATATTTATTTGATCTTTGTATCAAACCAATATATTTTCTAGTTACGACTATCTAGTCAGTTTTAGATAGAAGGTAACATCCAGTTTAAATCTTTAAAAGTTAATTCTGTGTTATTTACAAATACCTTTACAACTATATTTATATTAAGAGATATTTGATTAACAATGTTAATTAGATCCTCTGTTAAATTTAGAATACAAAAGTAAATTTTACTATATTTTTCTACTTTTATTGTTCAAGTCAAAAATGTTGATTTTTTTAGGATAATTTAAAATTAAGTCCTCAATACTATTAATTAAATCTGATTTTTTATATTATTCATTCATTATGTCTCTCTGCTGGACTTTTGTCTTTTGATAATTATTATATTAATTTAAAAAAAAAAACGGGGATGGGATCAGTTTTAAGTTATGTTTTCGTTTTTATTTTTCACAGTTCGGTCTGGTAATACAAAAATATCCTCCCTAATAATATCATTTTCTGGAAAATGAATATACTCTATACAACAGAATATTGAGGAGACCAGTTATCTCGGGAAATAGCTTTCAACCAACCATTTACCTTTTAAAATACCATATTTTGGGAAACCAAAGGTAGATACCGTAGAGCCCCAGCTTTTAAAGTGCTATTGTAATTGGATTTACATTTAGGGACACGGCAGGATTTTGGCATTATATAATAGTTTAAAAACGTAACTTTTTACAAGTTTATACTACAAAATAGGTCCCTAAGCACAACAATTTTAAACACTATACCTAGATACCAAGCCTACCTAAATGTCAAATACTATAGAAACACACATTCTTTTTTAAAATAATTTCTCATATAAATTTAAATATAAACGACAGCAAATTAAACAACTAAGAAAAACCAAGATTGTAACGTAAAATAATTATTTACAACTAAAACTTAATGAGGTTGGCCGTGCTTTATTACTAATTTACAGGCAAAGTATTACAAGATACGTATCACCAACACTTTAATTATCCTTTACACAAACACAAGATACGTACAACCTATTGACTTTCTAATAAATATAACTATAACTATTATTAGTAACAATCACTGCAATTTGTTGGGCTATATCGGCATATTAACATAACCATACAAACAAAATGGTACAGGAGTGGACAACCATGCGGTGTAGCACGATTTCCTATTTCGTGGTCTGGTCGAAGTCGGCCGTGCCTGAGGTTAGGTTAGTGATTTAAAGATTACCATTAATTATTGCCGTTTTATTCTCTTCGTTATTGCATACCTCTTAAAGGCCAAACGCAGCA
>JANEYF010003841.1:0-25762 GCA_029963845.1 Rhamnusium bicolor
TATGGAATCTACTGACATATTAAGCCTTTGCTTTCACGCAGGGATACGTGAGGAAAGGATTGGCGATCCTGAACAGGATAATGATATAAACTTATCAAATTATTGTATTGTTACCGGTTCTTAATAAGTGTACAAAGTTTCAATTAAATCTGTCCGTTTAAAGTGGGTTAAAATCGAGTCCAAAGAGTCGGTTACAAACAAACATACAAACAAACAAGCAAACATACAAGTGAAGCTAATAAAAGCGTGTTAAAAAAACTTTAAGAAAATATTACCATGTGATAAATAAGAAGTATTTTCTGCTATGCCCCAATTAAATAATATATTATATTTTAAAACAGTTAAAAATAAATTAAAACAAGAAAAATCTTTTAGAATAATTGCTTAGTTTTTCTTTTAAATGTCGAGATTGGCATGGTTTTATAACTGTAATCAATTTGATTATACAGTTTTACTATATTATAAGAAAAGGACCGTTCATATAAGGATAATTTGTGATGAGGCATGGAGAGCATATCTTTTCTTCTAATATTAATGTTGTGTATCTCTGTGCGAAATCTAAGCTTATTATATAGATATTGTGGTGATTTCAACATGATCAGCCTATGAAAAAAACATATAGAATGGTGCTTTCTTCTATTCGACATATTAAGCCAATTTAATTCAGTCAGCTTGTAGGTAACATGATTTTTTATACCGTATATAAATCTAATACACGAATTTTGGACTTTTTGAATTCTGTAACAGTCATGTTTATCAATGCAAAATTCATACAATACATCACAGTAATTAAATTGTGACAAAACAAGAGATTCACATAAAGATGTTCTTAATTTTTTGGTAAGTATATCTTTGCTTGTGTACAGAATTTTTAGATTATAATAAGCCTTTCGGATCATGTTACTTACTTGTTTTTTGAATCTTAAATTTGAATCAATAATTACTCCTAAATTTTTTACTTCTTGTACTGCTTTTAATAAGTCATCCCCAATTTTCAATGACATACTATCCTGTACTACTCCCAAAACAACCTTTTTGCCAAATACAATTAGCGCCGATTTGCTAAAATTAATATAGAAAGAATGTTCAGACTTATGTTTGATAGGTCTAAATTTATCTCATGACTAACTTGCTGGATATCACTGGCGTTAAATGAGTAGTATAACTGAGTATCATCTGCATAGAAGTGATATTTACAATAAGTAATATAAGAAAAAAAATTGCATGTGTATATAGTATACAACAGAGGACCCAATATTGAACCTTGTGGTACTCCAGTGGATACTTCAAGCATTCTAGATGACTCATTATTTATTACAACCCTTTGACTTCTTCCTGTTAAGTAATTACTCAATAAGTTAACTGATTTTTCATCAAGGCCTATAAAATGTAATATTGAAATTAAAATATCGTGGTCTAAAGTATCAAATGCCTTACTGAAATCAAGTAGAATAAGGGCTGTAACTTGGCCTTTATCAGTAGATGCTATGATATCATCACTAATATTCAGCAAGGCCGTGAGGCAGCTGTGCTGTGGCCGAAAGCCAGATTGGTATATAGGTATTATTTGTTTATTATTTATGTGCTCTCTAAGCTGAGTCTCTATAATTTATTCTAATATTTTTGAGAGAACCGGCAATACACAAACCGGTCTTAGATTTTTTAACTCAGTTACTTCATTACACTTAGGAATAGGTTTTACTTTAGCGATTTTCCACTGATTTGGAAAAACACTATTTTCTAAGCAATAGTTTACAATATGTGTTATAATGGGGACAATATAAGGACAACATAATTTAATAAACGTAATATTAAAGCCATCATCACCAGCCGCTTTAGAAGAAATATTAGATATTATTTTACTCACACAACTATCATTAACCGTAGAGAAGCAAAAATCATTACCAATATTATCTTTAGTATTGCTTTTATAGTAATTAATTAAATTAAACTTATTATTGTTCTATAACTTAGGTACAGAGTTGATAAAAAAAATCGTTAATATTATCTGAGTTTTGCAAGGATTGTGGAATATCAATATTTTTTTTATGAATTACATTAAGTTTTTTTATAAATAATTCCAAAAAAATTTTCATACATTTGATATGTGTTTGAAAATTGTATAAATTGTAAGAGGTAGAAATAGCACCCTGTAAAAAACAAACGACACAGTTTTCAGAAAATTCTCTAAGACCGTGTCATTTGCCATGAGTTTTTTTTTACAACAAAGAAAACTGCATACTACTTACACCATTTTTAGAGCAAATAACCGATATCGAATTTGGGTAAAATTTTCGGGTGGCCCACTTAATTGTCCAGTAGTTTACTAGGTTTCGTATGACTGACAAATAAATGATAAAAAAAAAAATTTTAGTTTCTTGCTTCATACACTAGGTAAGGATTTGAAATTTGTATACATAAAATAAGAAAATAACAGCTGACATTTTTAAGTACGAACATTTTTATTTTGTGATTGTCTGGTGTTAACACAACGGATCTTTTGTTTAATTTTTGAATAGAAATACGTTTTAGGTAAATTATAGATTCTAAATAGTACATTTTTAATGTGTACGTGCATGTATACTTACATGAGATGGCAGTTAATTCCCGGGAAACAGTCTATTACAAATAAGTAGGATGTCCGCCATTGTCGCTTCATATTCACTGTTGATACGAGGGACATTATGAATGCGCTTTTTGTAAAAAATATCAAATGTTTACACCAGGTCATGCTACTGATAACATTTGAACTATATCCAACAAAAATTTGTTTCTAAAAGTACAGTTAGTGTCTTACAATCTGTACCTTGCTTATCTAATCGTAGACTCGGAAGGGAATGTAACTAATTGTTTGTAGGTACTTTATCATAGTAAGATTTAAGTTTCTACGAGTTGGCCCAATATTTAAATTTAAAGGAATTATATTATAATATGCTAATTACTTATTAATCAAAAATATATTAAATTGCAAACCCCCAAATTTTGTGGTCATTGGTAATTTTATTTGCTTTAAAAACCACTGTGTAAATACACTTTACCTCTAGTTGTCTCTTTGGGTAATAATTTTTAGAGACGAGCAATTTTAATATAAATGGGGCAAAGCACCACCCTAGGGGAAAAACTAAAGTTTGCTCATTATAATTAATTACTAAAGCTGGCCGACAGAGCCGTCATATGACTCATATGTTTACATCATATCATAATACTTGAATAAGTACAATAAATGGAAATAAATTTTAACAATAATGTTACATTTTATAAAAATTTGTATAAAACTCACCCTTTTAAGCGGATTTATGAAGTAGTTTGGTTGTCGTCATCACAAAATGGGGAAGATCTACTATAGTATAATAGCATCAGGTATGTTTCTACAGCTGTCTCCGTTAGCGATGTTCGCTTTGGTGAAAAAATATGTTCGTATTTTGAAAATGACCGTTCGACATCTACGGATGTAATACAGGCATAAGTAAGACAATCTGTGAACTCACTTAATGAAGTTGTAGATGCACCATCACCAAATTTGTCTTAATTTGCTAAAATCAGGATCTTTCTGTAATACACTCTCGAATTTTTCACTAACGCGATTATTTTTTGCGTCATTTATAGCCTGTAGCTGTGTATTTACGTCGTCCACTATTTGCAGCGATTCCACTAACGACAACGAACTATTTTGCAATTTTTCTATTGCGTCGTGTAGTCCTCTGTAATTGTTATTAATAGTTTTTAAATCTGTTTCAAGGGAAACGTCTTGAAAGCTTGTCTGGCTTTCCCTAATAGCTGCAGCCTCGTTAGGGTTGAACTGTAGTATCACAGCTTTTATTTGTTGAAAATATTATTCAACATAATAAAAAGCCGCTTTCAACCACGTTCCCCAACGTGTAAGAATCAGCTCTGGTGATTCAGGGATACCAGGATACTGTCTGTGAAATGCTCGAAGCCGTTTAGGAGATTTGAGAAATACTTTTTTTGTATTTGCTATTAATGCATCTACCTCTGGAAAACATTTTCGAATCGTTTCTGCCACAAGATGTAACGCATGCACTTTACACGTAACATGTAAAAACCTACAATTGTCTCTTTGAAGAGAACGGCCTACCACGCGCATTGTCGCGGCACCATCAGTCACAAACATCAATACTTGACTTGTTGAAATCAAAGTGTCCTCTTTCGGAATAAATATAACAATAAATTTGAATTTTCAAAAAATATTTAAAATATTTGTACAGAAAAAATGCCATTTGTTCCCCACTTTTGGTGATAAAATAGCCCTACTTATGACCAGTAGGGTTACAGATCAGGTTTTAAAAACAACATAGTTTTGACTAGGACTGTCAAAAATGTTCCGTGGGACAGTGGCGTACGCGAAATATCTTCGAATTTTGTCTGGCTTTCCTTAATAGCTGCAGCCTCATCTGGATTGAATTGTAGTACCACAGCTTTTATTTGTTGGAAATATTCAGCATAATAAAAAGCTGCCTGCAACCATGTTCCCCAACGTGTAAGAATCGGATGTGGTGGTTCAGGAATACCGGGACACTTGCTATGAAATGCACGGAGACGTTTAGGAGATTTAAGAGACACTTTTTTTGTACTTGCTATTAATGCATCCAGCTCTGGGAAACCTTTTCGAATAGTTTCTACCACAAGATGTAAAGCATGTACACTTACACGTAACATGTATAAATGTACAACCTTGTTCTTGCAAAGAACGCATTGTCACGGCATTGTCATGTCTACGTGTACAGTTGATAGATAGTTACATAACGTTGTGCGACTTGGTAACTTCACCTGAGCATTGTATTTATTCCAGAACTCTCGAAATGGTTGTTTATCGAGTATGTGCAGCGGAACATCACGGGCAATCAGCATTAATAGTAAATCAAACATAAACTGTGTTGTCGAAGGCACGCCATTTTTTTATTTTTGTGGTATACACTATTTACGTGAAGTCCACAATCACGCTTATACCAGCACATCAGATCTTTCTCGCACACTTTACAAATTATTTTAGCACCATCATAGAATAAATCGGGGATTTCACCTATGAATTTATTCACTTTGTTAGCAAATGTCCGTTTTTTACCCGTGCGTACGTCTGCCATGCTTTATTATTAAATTAATATCAACAATACAGTACTACAAATAAAATAAAAACACAAAAGCAATATGCAATACGCCCAAGTGACTTAAACGTGTACACAACTCGTAAGCTAATAATAGACTGGACTGGAGAAAGAGTTTCGCGGTCAAGGTGAATGCCGGCGGCAGTAAGTACATCTGTACTCTACGACCATGATACACAGAAACGATTTGCAACGTTAATCATAACTAATATTTTTCATGTACGTCAACGGAACCTGAGAATTTTGTTATTAATTTTTTTCCATCTTATTTTAAAATCAGTTCAAGAAGCTGGCCTATTATATTCCTTACCGATGATCGACACCGTTTTCTATTTAATCAAAGCATGTATTCTGTTTCTCCAAACTCTTTAGGAATTTAATCTGGTATGCATCATTGGATAAAACTTTATTTATAAGTATTGTTGCCGTTTTTTTTTCCTAGTTCTCTTGAATATTGCCAAAATAAAATTCCTTGGTTTTATATCTTCAGCCTACTCACTGAGTCTTCCCACTCTTCTTTCGAACTTGTGTCTTTACGAAAGCTTCAATATTTTGTTTTTCAGTTCTTTTCTTAGCTTTTTTTTCTGCTTCCTATCTATAGGAAAACTCAGTTTCGTGCGAGTATGCAACTAACCAATGCTTTTTCAGTTTCTTTTCCAAGGAACGAATTACAACCGCATGTCCAGTTGAGTTTCTTGTACATTTTTCACAAATTTTATTCCTTGGAGTTGTTCGTGGCACATTAAATACAGTGCTAGCCCTAGTAATGGTCATTCCCTCCTCTGATATATCGTTTAATGCGAAATTTATTTTTGCCTGAGAATATTGAAATTTATGATACTTCTGTATTCTTCCATTTTGAACATTTTTCGGCATTTTCGGATGAAATGATATATGATTGATATTTAAAAAATATAATTGGGATTACAAAATTTAAGAGATCTGGCCAAAAGTGGATTTGGGAGTTCGACCAATGACCACCCCATATGGCCATAAGTAGATTAATTTTTCGTTTTCACTAATGGCCACTCAGTATTTTTATAAAAAAGAGTTTAACCCTAGCTTACAAGAAAAAAATACAAATGCAGAATCAATTTACTTACCGTTGTCAACATTCAGCAGGATTTTTAACAAAACAGTTGCTATTCAAGCGCGATGAGTTCAGATTATTTCCTTAAGAAAAACACTAGTGACTTTTGCTATTTGCGACACTTCGACCATTATTTCAAAACTGTGACTGGTTTTTCAAACTTGCTATAGCCCTTCCCACACTTCCTACATTCTATCGAATTCATACCTGCGTAAAATCTCATTGAATAATAAAAATGAACTATACCGGGTGTAACAGGATCATGGCACACCCCCTTTTCTCCTTTAGTTTTGAAGGTAATTGATTGAAATTTGGGATATCTTATATACATAATAAGCAGCACTTTTTGATATACAAGTGATTTTTTTTTCACTTCCGGTTTCGCCGGAAGTGACACTAACTTTCGATTTTTAAATGGAACACCCTGTATATTATTGCATTTTTGAATTCTGCCTAATTTTCTGAATCCAACGATACCAAATAAGTGACATATCAAACGTCAATATTTTTTATAATATAATTTTTAGTTTTCCATTTAAGTGTGCCATGACGGTTCCGATTTAATCTAAATGACCCGTGTAATGCTAGAAAAATCGATATCCCGTCAAAAATACAAAATTACGTGATTTATGAGCAAATAAAGTTCATCAAAATGGTTTTTGGGGCAAAACTCAATTTTTTCAAATGGTACCGTGGTACCATTTATTAGTACTATTAATAAGGAATTTATTCATAGGTCGTATTAAAATGTGCGATAAATACAAACAAAACGAAATGTTGTAATACTTTTATTTTATAAAAATCATATGAAACACTAAAAGTTGCTTTAGGAATGTTTTTACAGAATAAAGATTGTATGTCAAATAAGCAACATATAGGGGGAAACACAAAATGTAAATATTTCAATTTTTTCCGGATAGCTGAAAAACCAAATCAGATAATTCAGTTCTGTTGACCCCCAAGGTCTTGCAAGAATATTACGCAACGTTTCTCTAATTTAATCGATGTTGTATGTAACTCGCAAGATAAACAGGATCTCCATGTTGGGAAATTTAATGCTGAACACCCTATATATGCATATACAATATATTTTAATCACATTATAAAAACAGTTTTCATAATAAAAATTTGAAATAGTTTTTAATTTTTTGTATTTTTAATATCGTCAATTGAGAAATTTGAGAATATTCCCTAAAAAAGAGAAAAATGAACATTTGAGAATTCTCCCACGATTTTTAACATAAATGGTTCTGTTCAAGAAAAATATGGTGCCTTTTTTTATCATAATACATTTTCAAGTGCAATGTTTTGATATTTTTTTATTTGTTCTCTGTTCGTGCTCGTCTATTCTCGTTTTTTCCCTAAGAACGTTCTCCAAAAATAACATGAAAATACATCAGTTACCAATGATTTTGACCAGATATATTAATTAGATAATATTAGAAAATGGTAACAAAACACAAACGTAGTCATGTCCAACTTCATAAAACCAAATGTAATGAATAAAATTTAGGTTATACGCTGCATAGAGCCTCTCTGGTTTGTCAACACATCTTTGCCTATAACTTTTAAACTAAAAAATATATAATAAATATGGCTGTATGAAATAGAAGAACAGTGGAAAAATATCGGTATGTTTCTGAGAAAATATGATTTCTTATCGTCGCGACGCCCAGCGTAGGGAGCCAAAAATTTAGAAATGTTCTTTGATTGGATCCATTTAATATTCTTAAAACAGTTTTGGATTTTCTTTTTCGGTCTTCCTAGACTATTAACGAGACATCGAATTTGTATTACCTTGTATCACCTACAGAAGTAATATTTGCCTGTTTTCAAACAAAAATTACATGAAATCCTCACTGGAGGCAAAATATGCACGGATCTAACTGAACTGTGTCCTCAAAACGTCCACTCCTAATAGTCATAAAATTATTTAATAGAAAAGCTCGTGAAATTGTAATTATAGCAATACACACTGTATTGCTATAATTACAATTCTTTGAATAAATACAATTCTTTTTTATAAACCTAATGCGATAATACAGTCGACCGCGAGTTAGAAAGAATGCAAAATGGGTGTAGCAACAACCACATAAATGAGGAAAGAGCATAGGCATTATGAATGAACTATTATTTTATGTAACGATACTTTCTATTTTAACAGCGAAGTGCCTATACTTAGGTGTGTTAGGTGTTTACTACACTGTCAACGCCTACCTAAAAAAAAAAATTAGGAAAATATGTACAAAATAATAATTAATAATACTACGGAATATTCAGAGGAAAACATTATTTTTAGTTTGTTTTGAACATGTGACGTTGTCGAAAACGTACTTCAAATATCCGGTGAAGAGCTATTTATACATTTTACAAATTTAGATCACTCTCCTCGCAGTTCAAAGATACACCTAACAGATTTTAAATTCTAGAAAACGCGATTTTAGACTTTTATATTGCAAATTTTAATTCGGATTTTGATAAATTAATAAACTGAAAAGTCACTGTGACATACATACGCGCCCAGCGTCATATCATTTGTCCCAACAGATAATTTGGTGAAAACTTGAAGATAAAATCCGAAATAGTAACGACATAAAGTTTTGCGTTTGATAAAACTTTCATTTGTTAATTTTCCTGTTTTTTGTTTAATTCTGACAGACACAACATATAAAAAGAAAATGAACACTGAACAGGGCAGTATTTTTCAAACGAAATTTATATGTCAGATTTATTTCATTTGGCCCATAAGATTAAAATGGTGTTTCGTTTATCGTACTAGCCTTGAGTTGAAACAAAACAATTGCTAGTCGTTGAGTGTTAGTGACATATTGTTAGTGGAAATACAGTATTCAGCTTAACATTATGGTGCGGAGTAAAGCCTTATCCGACGATTTGCGCAATGTTATTGTTAATTTACATAATTCTTGTCATTCGGGTGGTAAAATTCCAAATATCTCGTAATACTACACGAAATATCGTAAAATTATACAAAACTACAGGCGCAATAGAAGAAAAACCAAATTTAGGCAGATTGTCGTGCTAATTGTGGTGAATTAACTGTAGAGAGAAATCAAGCAACTGGAAAAAATGTTTCAAGATCAACTTGCCTGAGGAGTATCAAACAATTGGGATATAATTTCTACAAGGTAAATTTTTAATAGGTAGAAAAAATGTGCATTTTATATTTAACTTTTAGGCGAAAGAAATCCATTGTTAACTACAAAACAGAAAAAAAATGATTAATTTGGGCGAAAAATCATCAGAATTGATCACAGATGCAATGGAATAGTGTTATTTGGATTGACGAATCCAAATTTGAGGTATGTGTGGAAGATAACCGAAGTAGGGTTTTAAGGACAAAACATAAAGCACATCAAACAGACTGTTAGCGCTGTAAATTAAAATTTCCGGCGTCCGTAATGATTTGGGGCTGTATGTCAGTACAAGGATTTGGAAAATTACACATCATAGAAGGCACTATCAATGCTGTTAAGTACATTAAAATTCTTAGAGGCAGTTTATTCCCATTTACTGAGATGTTGAAGCCTAGAGAAAATGGGTTTATATTCCAACAAGATGGCGTTGCATGCCATACCTCTAAAAAAGTTAAGGACTGGTTGTCACAAAATAATATTGTCAATTGAAACGCTTTGGCACAATATGAATAAAAATTACGAGCTCAGCCCCTAGAACCATCCCTGAATTAAATAGCAGGCTGACTCAAATTTGGAACTCAGTCATACCACACCAGAAGAGTGTAAAAACTTAGTGGACATCTTGCCAAAGAGAATTCAAGCTGTAATAAAGCAAAAGGGCGATGTTACACAGTGGTGACTAACCGTTAACATTGTACTATTATGGGCCAAATAAAATGAATAATTATAATAATTTTTAAATTACTGTTCCCAATTATCTTTTGTTTTTTTTTTCAGATAAAACTTTATCATTATATTCCTAAAGTTATTGTAATTAAAATGTGAAAGTTTGATTTTTCTTTTGTGTTCACAAATAATTTTTTTATACACATAACCGCTAAGTAAAGGCTGGGCCAAATGATGTGATTTTGGGCTCGTATTTATAACTAGGGAGAATTCTCTATCATATAATACATACACTTATTCCTCAATAATTGTAAGAGGACCAGCAGTAATATTTTTATTTGAAAATATCTTGTAATTATAAAATTGTTGTAAAATAAGTTTCCAACATGGGGCCTAGTAGAAAGTAATATTTTCTGTTTTTGAGGATTATTGAACCGAAACAAATAGTTTTATATTTTATTAATTTTTGACAGGCTCGCTTTGCATTATAATTTTTTTATCGTGTAAAGAAACTAAAATTTCATTGAATCAGTTTTTCAAATTTTTTATCTTGTTGCGATGTAATTTTTGAGTAAGCGTAAGATGTTTAATAATATAGGGGTCTGGGCTGTTCACTCCTAAAAGCGTAGTAACAAAAGAGATTTATCATAGTGTGCCACTCGTAAGCAGTGGGTAGCGAATGATACACTCAGCCATCTCTCTATATTATTGCCGGGAAAATTGGGAGTGAGTTCGGGTGGTTTTATGATGAAGAAAGCCTCGTAGTTTGAGGTTAATGACAATATTTAATGGCAGATTTGTATATTGTATAATTTGTATAAAAGGTATCTATCCAATATTTAACATTTAATGAAAATCACTAATAAGAGGTACCAGCTAATAAAATACATTATTAACAGAAATAATGACGCTTGGTCGCTTCAGCTAAGCGAGTTACACAAAACAATGGTATATAAGCATATAACATATAACTATAAATATGTAATATTGACAAATAGTAATATTACGTAAAATCACCCTGTATATTGAAAAGGTGGCTTATCTGTGATCCACGGCTCGTCAGAAGTTTACCTATTGTACCACTTAGTTTCTCTGTGATTAATTACAATAATTTCATTAATAAGGTGAAAAATATCCAGAAATTTTGATCACCTTTGACGTTTGTTCATCGTTTCCAAACGTTCCGTTTGATTCAAACAATCTCATTCAAGATGTAGTAAAAGAATATCTTCAACTCACCAAACTTAGCATAAAACAAAATTGCATTCGATTCAATGATAATTTCTTCGAAAAACAGAGGAATAGCAATGGGTAACTCTTTGTCACCATTCATTGCCAGTCTCTTTATGAACAGATTTTAAACACAAGCAAAAGAAGAATTCGAGTATTTCCCCAGGGTTTGGCTTAGGTATGTGAATGATATTTTTGCAGTGTTTGATACAAAATCCACATATTGATATCTTTGTTTCTAAATTAAACAGTCGTTTCGGGTCAATTAAATCACAAACTCTGAACAACTGCCATTTTTAGATGAGTCAATAATTAGAAATAGTGAAAATAAGTTAGATTTTATCATATACAGAAAATATACCAGTACTGTAAGATATATCCCTAAGAACTCTCACCGTTGTGCTCAACACAAAATTTTCTAGTTCATCACCTATTAAGCTTTCACCTTAATAAGGAGAGGTTTGAAAAAAAAGGCATTGATTAAGGATATAGTTGCGAGTAATGGATATTCTATAAGTTTATAGTTTATAAATTTATTAGGAAACGTAAATTTAAAGAGACACTTCGAAATTCCTCGACTTTTCAGAATGAAAGAGAAAATCTGAAATTTGTATCGATTCCATTCGATCCTCGATTCATCCGTGATATTGGTAACATTTTTAAAGACATAGATATGACATTGGTTCATTCATCGGTAAATAAACTACAACAACTTTTAGGCAATCCAAAAGACAAAATTGAGAGAAACGAAAAGTCGGGGAATTATGAAATTAACTGTAAGGGATGTAATCAAAAATATCTGGGACAAACTAGACGATCAATTCAAACTAGATTCAAGGAGCATATGGCTCAGCTCAAATATGGTAGAACAGATAAATCTAATGTTGCCCAACATGCGTTTGAGAACAACCATAAAATAGATATTAGCAATTTAAGATTAATTAGGAAGCTTGAATATCATAAAGTATAAAAATAGTATGAATAGTGACAGAGGGCTAATCCCAAATAGCCCCCTCTATTAGTTAGCTGGTCACGGTTCATTGAACTGTGACAATAGTTTAGGTATAAATTGGGTAGCTTATAAGGTTAGTTTTAATCATCTCCAAATGATGCCACCTTGATTGGCGAAACGAGCATCGAGTGCAGTATATAGTGTTTGGGTGTTTTGTGAAAAACTACGTCAGTGTTACCTTTATGGGAAACAAATTTCAATAAAAATTTTTATTTGCGCCGCTGCGCGCTGTGGGATCGAACCATCGATATTCGGTAACAAGTAGGATGTAAGGATTAGCGCTCTAATCCACTTGGCTACCGTGGCCCTCAAATGATTAATAAATGCAAGTTTATTCATAATTTTTACACGTGCATTTTATCTGAAACCATAAAGATTTTGATATACTTAAGTCTGTAGATAACATAATACACAAGACCTATTTTTTTATAATGGAATTATCTCGGTTATCGTATATTTCCTGTTCCTTTTTGCACACGCATATAATATAAATGTATATCAACATCTATATATATTTATATCATATCTATATAATGTTTAAATGTGTTAAAAAAATTCTAACCACTTCCAGTTGAGATAAAAAGTTGTGGTTGGGCACAAGTACAGTCTAGGGCAATCACTTTCGAAGCTAGCAGATCTAAATAATAGATTGTCATATAAAGGGTTCAAATTTTCCCCTTAGCCCCCCAAATCTCGCCATGGTTGGAAACCATTTGACACATTCAGCAGCGGCTAGAGTACAATATTATTCACCTCATTGACAGATACTGAACCACAGATACACACAAAAAAACACAAGAAAGAGCAGTCGAAACAAATTAAAGAGCTGTGTAAAATAAGTAAAACGCTGACCATTGAAAGATATCAAACAAATAGGTGATACGTGAAAGTCCAAAAAACTCGAACATTATTTCTTTCATGTGTTTACATGTGTGTATCCATGTTAAATCAATATGCAGAGCGTTTTTGCAAATTTGCCATAAGAAAACCTAGTGTCGGGTTAATTTTGCGGTTGCGTGTAGTTGGAAAGTGAACATATTTTAGTGAGAATTTTGTTCCTTAAAAGTATTAATACCATTCAAAGCCGGTAGCTTCTGCCAAATGTTTTACTGAAACATTTGATACCCAAACAGCACAGACGTCTTAAAGGTGACCAAAAGACATCTGATTTCGACCTTTGACGCCTGAAAGACATCCATAAGACGTCATAGAATCCTGATGTTACAAAAGGTAACGGCTTTACGACGTCTTTCTACAACTTCTAGATATCTATCCTATGTATTTTAATGATACCCCCTCCCCCTTACAGTGAGTTTTAAAATGTGTATCATTTTCTTGGGATTTGCCGTGTTACCGTCTCTGTTTGCACAGCCATGCCCTTCTTGGCGACGGGGTAGTCCCACCACCACCCGTTACTTGCAGCACCTCAACATGATTACTGCTTAACATTTCGTACAATATTGCAGTTGGCTACATCAGAAATAAAGCAAATTAGCAAAAATACATCCGGAAGTACAATGTACTCACATCAGTGCTCGTTTTACAATGTTTCAGCTGAAAGGTCATTGTCACAGGATTCTAAAAAATACCGTGCCAATACTAAACTAAACAAACTATAAGAATAGCAAGGACAGAGATTGTAATCTAACCACTTCGAGGGAATTTTATTCATAAACTCCTATTATTATTTTTTATTTGTTCTGTGATGAAAAATGACATTTGACGCAATAACAAAATTCAAATAACTTCCCGTTCATTTTTGGAAATTGTAAAAATATGTTATCTAAAAATATGTATGAGACTCTTTTTTGGTTAGTTTGGGACGAATGAAGGTTGATGGTAAATAAACTTTTTTGATCAATGCCTTATTAAAAATGCCCTGTAAGGGGATTTAAAAGATATTTTAAAGATGTTGTAAAGGAACATCTTTGAGATGTGTTTTTCAGATCTTTAGGCGTGCAAGAAACATTTGGGCTTAAAAAATATCTTTAAGACGTCCTGTGCTGTTTGGGTAATTCACCCTCGACTATTTTTGTATATAATATTTCAACGAACAGCAAATTTGCTGTGTATTGTTCAAACGTTAAAGACTATTTATATGTTTTATGTTGTATTTACTTCAACCTGTGACTTATACCAGTTTTTGTTTGTTATTTAATTTATTACTGATTATTAACAAGGAAAACTCAATTTAATTAATCCTAAGGATGCTAATAAATAGTAGCAAAATGTCAACTGAATTAAGCAATTGGTTTTTCTGATATAATTGACCTATTCCCAAATTGTAATATTAATATAGAGCAGATCAGTAGATATTCAAGGTAGAAGCGTTTTGTTTTCTATAAAATTATTCATCGAAGTGTGCAACATTGACAGCGGCGGGAGACTTGCACCCCTAGCCCCTCCTTAGGCACGCCACTGACTCGACCTTGAAATTACAAAGTGTCATCGGACGCTTCTTTTTAGAAAGAAATGGGAACGAAATGCGGTTCAGTTTTTCTTTAAAAAAAAATTCTTAACCGATAACAAGTCACTGAAGTAACCCCTAAACATTCTAGAATTATGTAATAGGTAAAGAGAGACGAAGTCTACAGTTTATGGTGGAGTCCAAACCACATCTAGGACATCAAAAATTCCCTCTCCCATCTTAGTCCAGAAACAAATTACAAATAAAATTTCAAACTTGCCCAGTAGATCTCTCTTTGCTGTTGGTGATAAATTTAATTGTTCGACTTCAGCAGCTGTTAAGCTACAGAGTTCTAACTCAGGGATTCTTGTTATCTCAGGGTCGATTGCTCTTAGATTTCTTGTTTACAGTGAGAAATGAATAAATTTTGTATTAGATGAATTGAGGATTCGTTTGACAGTCCTCCCTATAAGGAGCGGTTTCTAGAGAACGACAAAATTAGTGAAGCCTCTTACCAACAGCTCTCGAGTTATAATACTGACCCTAAGGATTGTGGGATCTATCAGGACTGAACGACGTGTACGCGGATCAACTTGTGACAAATGAACCGTGGATCGATATATGAGTGCTTCTACCTTATGACTTATGACAGTTTCCCAAATAGGTTAAACTTTAACGAGTGATGAGATGCCAAATGTCTCCCTATTCTAACACCTCTCCTCTCTCTCTCTCTCTCTCTCTATATATATATATATATATATATATATATATGTATATATATATATATATATATATATATATATATATATATATATATATATATATATATATATATATATATATATATATATATATATATATATATATATATATATATATATATATATATATACGTATATATATATATATATATATATATATATATATATATATATATATATATATATATATATATATATATATATATATATATATATATATATATATATATATATATATATATATATATATATATATATATATATATATATATATATATATATATATATATATATATATATATATATATATATATATATATATATATATATATATATATATATATATATATATATATATATATATATATATATATATATATATATATATATATATATATATATATATATATATATATATATATATATATATATATATATATATATATATATATATATATATATATATATATATATATATATATATATATATATATATATATATATATATATATATATATATATATATATATATATATATATATATATATATATATATATATATATATATATATATATATATATATATATATATATATATATATATATATATATATATATATATATATATATATATATATATATATATATATATATATATATATATATATATATATATATATATATATATATATATATATATATATATTTATATATATATATATATATATATATATATATATATATATATATATATATATATATATATATATATATATATATATATATATATATATATATATATATATATATATATATGTATATATATATATATATATATATATATATATATATATATATATATATATATATATATATATATATATATATATATATATGTATATGTATATATATATATATAGTAAATTTCTAAACAAAATTTTTTAATCAACCCATTCTCCGTTCATTCATTTAACAGTTTAGTTTAGTTGTAAATGACTAGTATTTATTAATGAAAACCCCCCCCCCCGCCATATTCTATCCAATTTACCGGTAACTTTGATATATATATATATATATATATATATATATATATATATATATATATATATATATATATATATATATATATATATATATATATATATATATATATATGTATATATATATATATATATATATATATATATATATATATATATATATATATATATATATATATATATATATATATATATATATATATATATATATATATATATATATATATATATATATATATATATATATATATATATATATATATATATATATATATATATATATATATATATATATATATATATATATATATATATATATATATATATATATATATATATATATATATATATATATATATATTATATATTTATATATATATATCAAAGTTACCGGTAAATTGAATAGAATATGGCGGAGGAGAAGGATTTTCGGTGTAGTTAAACTAGTCATTTTAAGCAACTAAACTAAACTGTTGGAAATGAATTAATGGAGAAGTGGGTTGATTAAAAATTTTGTTTTAGAAATTTACTAAAGTTAATGATCACAAACCAACAATTCTCAAGGTTGGACTACAAATTGTAAAAATGAATGCACATTTCTTGTGTAATTATTATTTTTCTTTTTATTTTTAAATTTATTGATTGTATTATAATTCAGCAATTTTAGAATTAATTAGGGAAAAATCATAATTTCATATTAGATTTGACCTAATATACATTAAATGATAGAAATGTGATCTATTTTTTCTACAGAACAGCTACACTTACGGGCATTTTTAATTAAAATTGTGATGTATATACTAATTTAAGTAAAAAAATTACACTTGTCTGAGTCAACCGTTTTCAAGTTATTTAAGGATTAAAAGTTACTTTGCGTGAGCAGTATGTTACGCGGTTTCCGCGTCCTCTTCTGTACGGAGGCGACATATGTCGATTTCAGCCGATACAACCATACTTAGATTATTGTTTTTTCGATATTCTCATGTTGATGGTGTGAAATCGATGTTTCTACATTTTTTTTCCATTGCTCCTGTTATAATAAATACACTTATTTGACTACCATTTGATTGTACAACATATTGTGTTATGTCATAAAAAAGTCCTTATTTCGCTCACCGTGAATGAATAGATTGTATAGATTAAAAAAGGACGGAACTACGCAGTAAGTTCTTCAAAACATTTATCATCGTTCATCATATGCTTTTGAATTTCAAGTATTATACATATGGTTTTGCATTTATACAAGCACATATGTTGTCTTTTCATTTATTTCTTTTTTGCGTGGACATTAACATGTTTTCGTTGCATATTAGTCTTAATTTTGCAGTGGTGTAGAATGGAGCAGGAATTAAACATTAAGTATATAAATGAAAAATAAAATTAATGATTTTAAAATTCTTTGGCTTTGTTTCTTCGCACCTTCTTTGAATATTAAACCGTTCACTATAATTTATTCAAAATATTTATTAAATAAAACCTCTGCGCCAAGAGGATTAGTCAGAGGTTGGTTTTCTGAAAAAAAAAATGTTTTTGCTATTCAAAAATGTCTCACATCTTAAATAGATGTTAACCTAAAAAATGACACAAATGTAAAATGTTTTAGTATATAAAAAGTTGAGGTTTCGGAATACAGTCTGATTCCATTCTCAAAACTAAAAGGAAAATTGCTTTCGCAACTTATTTAAAAACGTTATTAATTTTCACAATAAATAATGTATGTATAACAATCTTTCAGGAAAAACTGCATATGACTACTGTACATATAAAGTTTATTTCAAACTTATTTGTAGGGCTGTCAAAAATGTTCCGTGGGACAGTGGCGTACGCGAAATTAACTAATACAAGAAACAATAAACTGTTACAATTTATAACAATGTATGTACAACCTTGTAAAACTTACCCTCTTAACTAGCTTGTTGAACTAGCTTGCTTATCATAAACTGGAGAAGATGCGTAGCCATTTTGCAGCATCAGGTATGTTTATATGGTTGTCTCCATGAGTGATGTTCGCTTTGATGAAAATATATTCTTATATTTTGAAAACGACCGTCCGACATCTACTGATGTAATACACGCATACGTAAAATAGTCTTTGAACGCACTTAACGGATCTGGGGCTGCACCATCACATATTTGTCTTAATTTGGTAAAAGCGGTGTCTCTTATTTAATACACTTACGAACTTTTCTTTAACGCGTTCATTTGTTGCGTCACCTATATCGTGTAGCAGTAGATTTACTTCGTCCACTATTTGCAGAGACTCCGCTAACGACAACGCGTTGTTTTTTAATTTTTTTATGCTTTGATGTAATGGTTTATAGTTATTCGCAATATTTTTTAAAGCTGTTTCAACGTAAATATCTTCGAATTTTGTCTGGCATTCCTTAATAGCTGCAGCCTCATCTGGATTGAATTGTAGTATCACAGCTTTTATTTGTTGGAAATATTCAGCATAATAAAAAAGCTGCCTGCAACCATGTTCCCCAACGTGTAAGAATCGGCTGTGGTGGTTCAGGAGTACCGGGACATTTGCTATGAAATGCATGGAGACGTTTAGGAGATTTAAGAAAAACACTTTTTTTGTACTTGCTATTAATGCATCCACCTCTGGAAAACCCTTTCGAATAGTTTCTGCCACAAGATGTAAAGTATGCACTTTACACGTAACATGTATAAACCACAACCGTGTTCTTGCAAAAAACGGCCTACCGAACGCATTGTCACGGCGCCATCAACACTTGACTTTTTGACAGTTCAAATTTTTCTGACGTCTCCAGCACCACCTCTAGTAGTTGTTTCGCTAGTATACTGACTTAGTCCTTTGCTAGCTAGTAACAGTGGAACTGTCGGTTTAAGGGGGTCCAGTACTCGTACTATAACATTTAAAATAGAATTTTTTTTACAATCTGTTGTCTCATCAACAGATAACCACAGCCGTGTATTTTTTAATTCACATTTCATCTTATTTACCATGTCTACGTACAGTTGATAGATAGTTACATAATGTTGTGCGACTTGATAACTTCACCTGGGCATTGTATTTATTCCAGAACTCGAAATGGTTGTTTATCGAGTATGTGCAGCGGAACATCACAGGCAATCAGCATTAATAGTAACATAAAGTGTGTTGTCGAAGGCACGTAATTTCTTTTTTTTATGGTGTACACTATTTACGTGAAGTCCACAATCACGCTTATCCCAGCACATCAAATCTTTCTCGCACACTTTACAAATTATTTTAGCACCTTCATATAATAAATCCGGGAATTCACGTATGAATTTATTCACTTTGTCAATAAATGGCCGTTTTCTACCCCTGCGTACGCCTGCCATGCTTTATTATTAAATTAATATCAACAATACAGTACAACAAATAAAAATAAAAACACAAAAGCAATATGCAATACGCCCAAGTGACAACGGGTACATAACTCGAAAGCTAATAATAGACTGGACTGCAGATAGTTTCGCGGTCAAGGTGAATGACGGCGACAGTAAGTACATCTGTGCTCTTACGACCATGATACACAGAAACGATTTGCAGCTTTACTTATTTGTAACATAAAAACGTCTGCACCTTCGACAGCAACAAATTTTTGAAAAAAAATTTTTCTCGCCACATGTTGATTTTTTAATTTTCTTCTCAACATATTTTTACTCGTATACTTTGACGCTGGTGGTACACTCGGCAGTACATTTCCGCAAACTTTGTTTCAAAGATACTGAACCAACTAGCCAGTTATTTATATAAGATTATGCTAATTTGACAGAATATTTTAATAATTTGGATAGCTTGAAAGTTTTTTCTTTTTATTACAGGTTATTGGTACTAGAGAAGTGAGAAAAATAAGTAAAATTTATTTTATAATATAAATATCTGACTTAACTACTATGTACTACAGTGCCTCTGTCGGATAATTTTATGACCAGCCATACTCAACATTTAATTCTGTTACCAAATTACACCTCAATTCTTTGTTTTTTTATGCATTGGTAATATTTAATTTTCTGCTGTTAGACAATTTAAATCTATTTCAAATTTTACTTTCTTGAAGCTCTAGTCTGTTAGTTTGTATGGTGTACTAGACGCTTGCTTTCAGTGCTTTAATACATACTTACTTCTATATATGTTTAACTATTATATGAGTTTCAAACAATTAATTAGCCTTCTGTCTCAAGAATCAGGGCAAATATTAGACATTTTCGAAAAATAATTGTGATTTTTTTAAATCAGCCAGTCACATGACTATCACGATTTAAACTAGACCCTGATTTTGGACGTTTGGCTTTTTTTTGTTTCGAAAGTAAAAAAACCGCACATTTAATTACGAAAATGCCTGGTTTTTGAAAGATTGTCTCTGTGTTAGGATATTAAAATTTTTCATTTAAAAATGCAATATTTTGTGTAAATTTTCAGAAATCGCTTTTAGCGTTAAATTTGAAATACTATTGCACTTCAAAATCAAAAATTATTCTTATTTTTCCTTATCTTATGATTGAATCCAAGAAGATATAAACACAAGTTTGAGAGGCAACAATAAATGTTTGTATTCTACAACTCAAAAATGAAAAGAGATAACAAATGTCTCTTTGACCTCTGAATATGTATTTTTTGCTGTAAAGAGGGATAAATTATAATACATTCGATTTTGTACGAAAGTGGGACACCATGTAAAGTCGAAAAATTAAGGTAAATAAAATTTTCATAATATACATCACGGCATCTTCTATATATTTTTTTTCATTGCATATTCACACTTTATTATTTTCTCGTACGTTAAGTCTTATCGAAAATTCTTTGGGTCAACTACATAAGCAGATATATCTCAGTAAATGTTACAACAACATAAATTAATACATTTCTTCAATTATTTCAACTCCTTATGATTTATTTTATTTATGTACATGTATAATTTATAATTTTATTATAATTATAATTTTGTAATTCTAATAATTACATAATTGTGTACTTGTTATTTAAATTGATAAGTCACGTAATAAATAATATAAAAAAGTTGTATATGTAATATATGTTATTATTCCATAGAAAACAAACGTATTATATTTATTTATATTTTTATTATTCCTGCTCCACTTTGGGACTCTGACCTATGACGAAGCCCCAAAGCCCAACATTTTGTTAATAAAATATTCATATTTTTACTATAGCAAGTACTCGTTTAAAAGATATGTAACAAACTTATTTGTAATAAGTTTTTGTAAAAAGTACAGAAAATAATAATTAACAATTATTGTTATATTCCATTTTATTAGAAGGCTCATTTAAGTATGCTGACGAAGCCACCCTGCGTTGTCGTATCTTTATGCAACAAGTTCTATATTTGTGTAAAAAACCCATACTACGTCAATAATATAAACTAATGAAAAGTAGTTCCTACTTATTGGCAAAACAAGAATGAAAACATTCTAGTCCATAACGAAAGTCGATGATAGTTCTGTAAAAAAACACATGCAAATAATTATACCATCATATTTTCTGATCGGATGAACTAAATAACAAAACTATGTAGTTAAAATAGCCGATTATGTAATTTTAATTCCTATTAGAAGTGATAATCATGGGGCGTATGTATGTAACAAGTATTCCGTGGAATCTTTAGTAATAGTAGGTAATTAATGACTAAAGCTGCAAATCGTTTCTATGTATCATGGTCGTAGAGTACAGGTGTACTTACTAACGCCGACATTCACCTTGACCGCGAAACTCTTTCTCCAGTCCAGTCTATTATTAACTTTCGAGTTGTGTACACGTTAAGTCACTTGGGCGTATTGTATATTGGTTTTGAGTTTTTATTTTATTTGTTGTACTGTATTGTTGATATCAATTTAATAATAAAGCATAACAGACGTACGCAGGGGTAGAAAATGGCCATTTGCTGACAAAGTGAATAAATTCATAGGTGAATTCCCGGATTTATTCTATGATGGTGCTAAAATAATGTAAAGTGTGCGAGAAATATTTGATGTGCTGGGATAAGCGTGATTGTGGACTTCACGTAAATAGTGTACACCATAAAAAAATAAAAGGGCGTGTCCTCAACAACACAGTTTATGTTTGATTTACTATTAATGTTGATTACCCGTGATGTTCCGCTGCACATACTCGATAAACAACCATTTCGAGAGTTCTGGAATAAATACAATGCCCAGGTTAGAAGTTACCAAATCACACGACGTTATGTAACTATCTACCAACTGTACACGTAGACATGGTAAATAAGATGAAATGTGAATTAAGAAATACATTGTTGTGGTTATCTGTTGATGAGACAACAGATTGTAAAAAAGATCTATTTTAAATGTTATAGTACGAGTACTGGACCCTCTTAAACCGACAGTCCACTCTTACTACCCAGCAAAAGACTAAGTCAGTGTACTAGCGAAACAATTACCAGGGTGGTGCTGGATACGTTAGGAAAATTTGAACTGTCAAAAAGGCATGTGATTTTTGTGACTGATGACGCCGTGACAATGCGTTCGGTAGGCCGTTTTTGCAAGAACAAAGTTGTACGTCATACATGTTACGTAAAGTGCATGCTTTACATCTTGTGGCAGAAACCGTTCGAAAAGGTTTTCCAGAGGTAGATGCATTAATAAGTACAAAAGAAGTGTTTCTTAAATCTCCTAAACGTCTCCGTGCATTTCATAGCAAGTGTCCCGGTATTCCTGAACCACCACAGCCGATTCTTACACGTTGGGGAACATGGTTGCAGCAGCTATTATGCTGAATATTTCCAACAAATAAAAGCTGTGATACTACAATTCAATCCAGATGAGGCTGCAGCTATTAAGGAAAGCTTGTGACAAATTCGAAGATATTTCCGTTGGAACAGCTAAAAAACACTTCGAGGAACTATAAACCAACTCAAGAAAGCATAAAAAAATTAAAAAACAAAAAGCTTTCGTTAGCGAGTCACTGCAACAGGTGACGAAGTAAATCTACTCCTACACACTATAAGCAACGCAACAACGAGCGCACGCCTAAAGAAAAGTTCGCAAGTGTGTTAAATAATGACACCGGTTTTACCAAATTAAGACAAATAAGTGATGATGCAGCCCCAGATCCGTTAAGTGCGTTCAAAGGCTATTACTATATTACTATATATCAGAATATATTTTCACCATGGCGAACATCACTCAAGGAGACACAACCATAAAAACACCCCTCATGCTGCAAAACAGCTACACAAATTCTCCAGTTTGTGATAAGCAAGCAAATTCATCAAGCTAGTTAAGAGGGCAAGTTTTATATAAATTATTATAAATTGTAACTGCTTATTGTTTCTCGTATTAGTTAATTTCTTGCATACGCCACTTTCCCACGGAACATTTTTAACATCCCTATTAATTGCTTCTGCTATATACGATCATATAGTAGTAGCTTCGTGATGAGTGGTATGGACATTTGCCATTCACCCTGGATTTTTCTAAACTAGAAATTACTCCTAGCATACCCGGACACTGGGTGTGTGTCCATTGTTTATAAATGTGTAGCCCTCTCTCACACAATGTGCCCGAGGTACCTTCAGGGATACAGGGGGTTGTATAACTTGTGGCATTTAATATCCAGAGCATCACATCATAGGGGCGTATAATCGTAACCAGGTGACGGAAGCTATTTCTCAGAGCCGGCAGTTATATAAAAATATAATGTAAATAAACACACCACATAAAAATTCATGTGGTGTATTTATTTATATACATACCATAATCACTGTAATATATGCAACCAGTATAACCTGTATTGAGGTAGAAAGGTGCAGAAGGAAACCGGGATATTAAAAGTTTGCAGACTTATAAAGTACTTGTAAAACAGAGTTGCTTATTTCACTAGTACTAGAAAGAGGTACTTTATGGCCGCCAAAACTATATTATAAACAGTATCTTAAAAGCAGTCGTACATAAACATTTTTCCAGCTTTTGTGATAAAAATCATTGCAACTGTCTTCAGACAAATTTGGTTTCAATCCTTGGCATGACTTATTAGAGCTGTAAAAATCTGTTTTGGAGTTAGTCCTCACTTTCCACATTACCCAAAACCGGGACCCTATTAGGTCCTTGGTTTTGAGGTGGAGTTGGGTGTTCACTTCACATGCCATTGTAAGAACCTGCTATTTCTCTGGTGATAAGCCGTGTTGGTGAAAACTGACGGATAAAATATTTTAAAAAATCGCCAGCAAATTTATTTATTGATTCAAATATAGTGATGTACAAACTTTCTTTTATTTTTATTTCATGGAAATAAGAAAATATTTTTTACTTTTACAATTGGATTTTCAGCAGCCTACTTGACTGCTGAAAATCCAATCTATTAACCTGGGTCCCTTCCCATATGAACTGCTCGTGTACTGTCCAACCGGCGCGGCGGCGGAGAAGCCCGCGCGGCAAGGGATATTGTTGCCGATAAGTCGTCAGCTTTCTGCGGGAAACGCCATACCCTAGGAATATACATATCTCTCCCAATACAGGTAGATGCGGATCCAAATGGTCACAAAAATTTTACTTTGCGGGTCATTTCCTGAGCAGAACTCTTATGACCAGAACACAATTATTACAACATTGGATTATTAATTTTTTAAAAGTTGAAACTCGGAGAAATATAAGCCCAGATAATAATACGTGCTTACACCCCCATATGTATTTTGAGAGTTAGTCTAGTCAATATCCTTATAGTTTTGTTTAAGAGATTAATTACTTTCAAACATTGCATAATTACACATTTAATAGCACAATGGTGCATATTACTACTATCAGGATTGACTCCCACGTGTATATAAATACAGACAGGAGCGGTTCAAGACCCCAAAAAATGGATGGGCCCAAAAAAAAAAAACAATTTTTTTAAATTCGTTAATAATTCCGTTTTACTCGAGTTAAGATTTTCTATTAATTATTTTTATTCTATTTTTTTGCTGTCTTTTTTATAATAATTTTATGCATTTCTGTCTGCAGAGTTTAATTTCGCAACGAACCAGTTTTTATTTGAATACAATTTTTTGGTTTAAAGTTAATATTTGTTATGATTATTTTCTTAAGAATTTGCTATTTGCTGCAACCACACATGCATTTTAGTAATCAAAAAAAAAACTTCCCTTCAGAAAAAATACACTCTGCATATCAATGCACCGAAATGGACATATGACATTCCATTGATTATAAATACGCATCACCTGAAACTACCTCAACTTTTTTATTTTAAGTGGTACACCTTGTTTAGCTCAATTTGAAAATTTCTTTCTGAATTCTGCAATATATAA
>JANEYF010003842.1:0-65000 GCA_029963845.1 Rhamnusium bicolor
CGGAACAGGTTGTTGAATGACATAGAGAATCACAGCATCCTGGGAATGCCCTCGGATACTATGCCTACTATGACCAACTACGAGCTGACCTTCAACATCCTTTCTCCAGAGAGATGAGTGGGATCGGAATAAAGCCGACCTACTGAAGGCAGACAGTTGTTGGTTTACAGACGGCTCCAAAACTCCCGAGGGAACAGGAGCCGGAGTACACAGCTACAGACCAAGGGTGAGGATAGTCTCAAACCTAGGTACTCATGCAACTGTTTTTCAGGCTGAGGTTCATGCCATTGAACTGTGTGTACGAAGGCTGGAATATATGCATCTTACACGCAGTTTAATAAAAATTTTCTCAGATAGCCAAGCAGCTATAAAAGCTCTTGGCTCCTACCGGTGTAACTCCAAAACGGTATGGAACTGTCAGAAAGCTCTAAATCATTTGGGCAAGAACAACAAAATGACTCTGGTCTGGATACCCGGCCACTCTGGTATGGAAGGTAACGAAATAGTGGACTCCTTAGCCAGAGGAGTGGGATCACGATTCATCGGACCAGAACCAATACTTGGCATATCTTCAAGTACGGCCAAGATGGCTATCTCAACCTGGGCTGAAAGGCAAACTCTCCAGCATTGGCAAGAGTTACCAGGATTAGTTCATTCGAAGGCGTTCATAAAATACCCTTTGAAATCGAGAACTAAGAAACTTTTAGAATTAAACAGGATAAACCTGAAAACTCTAACAGGCCTATATACCGGGCACTGTCGACTAAACTATCATCTGCATAAACTCGGCCTAGCGGAAAACGCCGAGTGCCGTCTATGCCTGGAGGATGAGAAGGCAGACCACATCTTATGCACCTATCCCGCTGTGGAGAGGATCCGATTCTCAATATTTGGCAAAGAGCAACTGCTGCCAGAGGATCTGGACACATTCTCACCCAATAAAGTTATCAGTTTCATTAAGAGACTGAACTTATTGGGTGAAATATAATTAGGCGTGAGCCACAAGAAAAACTGTTTTGGTAATGAGCTCCTGCAACCTTAAATCTTTGACTAATTATCCCAATAACAGCATTTACTTATTATCTCAATAACAGTACTTACTTAAAGTAACTCGAATATTTTTTGGTTTCGTTTTTTTTTATTAAGGATAACTAAGTGTTTTCTTACGGTAAATAAGTGCCATTAGTTGACACTGACTTTTTAGTGGTTAAAAAGCTGTAACGGTGTCTGTTCGGACGCCCACAATATGTAGCGAAGTATGTTTGGGCGTCGTAACAGTGTTTGCTTTCGGATAGCTGGTTTGGAGAATTAATGCAGGGTTCCTGTTAGTTGTAAATAAGAAAGCCTAAAGTATTCGTAACAGAGTTTATTTTATTAAAGTAACATTTATCCAAAACATGAAGTTAAATAAACATAAAATCTGATTCTTCTACAATAAAACCAAGTCAAGTACATTTAACAAATATTATTTACATCGGTGAGATTAATTTACGGGGAGTGTAATTCGGTGAATGCACGGTGACGGTGGGCTTCAGCTCCATGTACTGAAGTAAAACATCTAGGATACAATGCGGCGGTAAGTTCGATAATTATTTAACGGCAGCGGGCCCAGCTCAACACGCTGAAAACTCACGGCAATAAATAATTAGGGGACTGGTGACGGCGGTTGGTTTAGCAACCATTTACCAACCATGGGCCCAGCTCAACACGCTGAAGACGCACGGCGATAAATAATTACTAGACTGGTGACTGCGGTGCAGAGCGGTAAAATGGCTACCAACACCAGGAGGTCAAGCTCAGCACGCTTAAAACCTCAAGATGCTACCAGACATTCAGCCGGGCGGCGTCGTCATCGGATTCTGATTTCTAACCAAATGGAGTCAAGCTCAACACGCCTAAGACTCCTCAACTACCCAGCTCAACACGCTGAAGGTAGTCGTCAGCAGAAAACTGAATGCCTTTCCTCGGCTACGGCCATACTATTTATACCAAAATCCTGGCCTTGGTGACGTCAATATTTCATGGTGGCAGGAAGTACGTGGCAGCACCTGCCAAACGGTAATTGCAGAGACTTCTAGGAATGAACATCTGCGTGATTCATCATATGTCGGCAGGAAGTGCGCGACAGCACAAGACTATCGGGAATTTCCGAAACTATAGTAATGAACATGCGTATGATTCATTACAAAGCACATACCTACGGTTAGTTAGCTCTCTGTTAATCATAAATGGGTGATTCTCCGCAAACATTACTTTTTTCAACATGTGATTTAAAAAAAAATAAAAATCATTAAAATGTATGAAATTGATTAAATTCATGTTTTTTATAATTAAATCTTAATATTACTTGCCGAACACATTAAATATCTATTATTAGTGAATTTAGGAAGGTTTTCTTGAAATGTTGCATCCAGAGGAATGATGTGAAAGACAGAGGAATGACAAACAAAATTTTAGCATTTCTTTATTCACTATAAATGATGAAAATGTAAAACAAAAATATTTTGCTAATACGAGAAAAACAAAATATTATGTTATACAAGAGGAACGAAAATTAACTTTGCTCAAAATCGTCAATGTCATTATTAAACTTGTAATATATTTTGTTACCTCGCATATGGACTAATGGATGATAGAATTAATAAAATTTGGTCATAGGATACAAATGATACCTCATTTTCATTCAATGTAAATGCTTGAGAGTTTTCTAAATTGCACACTTTTAAAAACATGACCTTCACTTCTCCTTCTTCATCCAAACCATTCTGCGTAATAGCAACATAACGATAACTTCTCCTTGAAGTTTTTAACGCGATTAATACAATATAAATACCAGATTTGATATTGCCGGGTCTTAATTCTAGTTCGTTTGCTACAAGTATAATGCTAGGTCCTGCTTCGCTATCCGAATAAACTTCTTCATAACGAATTCGTTGTTTCTGACTTCTAAGGTTAAGGATGACTTCATTTTCAGACTCATCAGACTCCTCGGGCTCCCCTTGAATGGAATAGTCTAATGTTCCTAAGAAATATTTAGAAGGATACTCGTTAGCATAATCGTCTCTAACAGAATCATTTTCATCAGCATCTTCCGATGCAAAACAACTTAAAGTTTGAAGATGTAAAATTCCCACCGAATAACCTTTCATCACGACTTGATGAACCTTCATAGTGCCAATAAAACGTTTTATTTTGTCTCTCAATCATGGCATCTATGTTTTCAGTCTTTTTTTGGTTATAGCAGTATAATCTACTTTCGTTGTATTCTTTATAAGACTTGCCAACAGCGTGTAGAAAGACGCAATGTCATTTCCTTCCCCTACAAGTCTATCTGCAGTTCTTTTTGTGACCCCACCGATTCCGTCTGGGGCTCCCTTACCATGTCCAGCCTCTAAGTAGTTCCAAGAAAACGTTTTAATTTTCGAATACAATTCATGTAGTTTAGTTCCCAAAACATAAAACATAGTTCTGTTTCTGTATTGAGTTGATGGGCTGTCACTAATGAAATGGAGGGTATATGCGTTTAGATTTTCGGAAATATAGGAAAGAACTGGGCGAAGATGGGCCCAAATTGCAACTACACTATGCTGCAGCGATTCTGACAACGTACAAAAACATTTCGATTTAACTTTGTCCAAAGATTTAAAGTAGATCACCACTGTATGGAGTGATATCTGCTGCCTTGACTCCCCAAAATGTAATATTTGTCTCTTCAGCATATTTTAGGGAGTAATTTTCGCTAAAATCCATATGGATTATTACTTCATTGCCTTCAAGATTCCGTTTTTTTGAATCATCTGCTTATATTGGTGTAGTGCTCTACCTTTATGATTCAGGAATCCAATAATGGTATTCTCAAATTCCTTAATAATATCTGAAATATTTCCATAAAATTTATGAATCGTTGTTTTCTTAACAGGCTTTTATTTTTGAGTTTTCTTGTCGAAGAATGTATCATTTTTAACAACCCATTTCAAATAGCATCCATTTGCTGTGGAATCATAATTTTTGTATACAATTTTCTTTCATTATATTTTCTGCATTCTCGTAAAAGACACTTTTCGGTTTTGTTTTCACAGCAGAACAACTTGACAATCTCATAAGTATTATTTTTTCAACGACGCCCAACCTAAATAAAAACTGAACTATTAGTGTCATATTTGAACATTGAGTGCAACCGCATGTATCTCAAACTGATGCTTTTCTAGAAACAATCCAGAATGGGCGATTTTTACACCAAAATGCATAGATAATAGGTATACCTATCTGTATGAATGGCCAAATTTTTTTTTTTTAAATTTCTTAATGTATCATTGAAATATCGTTTTTGCTTTGTGACTTTCTTTTTAGTGCAGTAATCTCCCTTTCCTGGACACAATTTGCTATGCAAGTCGGATTCAAGAAATCTCCAGATGGCATTTCGTTTTTGAGCCTGTTGTTTAAGATAATTCCTTTTTCTAGAATATCTAAAGTATTACCAGCTTCAACACTATCTAAAAATACTTTACCGCCTCGACATATTTTTCGCAATTCATTTGAGACACGGTAATTTTTGACAACTTTTTCTGTTAGGACTTTTTTGAAAATTTGTTTTTCTTTGAAATTTTTTAGATTTTTATTGTTTTCTTTCAACTGATCAAATATTATTTCCCCAAATAGCAATTTTTTTGACAACAGTCTCTTTTTGTTTATCATCATTCAAAAATTTTTGCACTCTGGTATTTGGAATTGGCGGATTGCATTTTTTATTCATTAATTTCTTTAAGCGCTGATCGAGTCCGGCAATTGGATGGATGAACGATAGCTCGTCTAACAGTCGGTAGGCTGTCAACAGACAATCCCGGGAAGGCCGCTAGCCTGATGCAGGCGGAGAGGCGAGCCCGGGTGGAGGGTCGAAGAGACCTACCCAGGAGGTTTGCCACTCTGCTAGCGGTGCAGGCGGGCAGGCCCAGGCGGTGGGTTAGTTGACAGTCGAAGACCGTGGTTCGGAGTCCACGCTAAGCTGTAGGTCCCTAGGTAAAAAGGGCCCATTGTGGCCTACTTGCCTAGTAAAATAAGTAGCTACTACTACTTAAGCGATAATATTTCTGTTTATATTTCTGGGATTTTTGCTGCAGTTTCTTTATCAACTCTTTTCTTCTGTATTTTCTCTGCTTCTCATTTTTCTATTTTTAACATACCTTTTACGCCCTGAACGTCTGCGAGCACATGTAGGGGTTACCTGTTCATTACGTTCTTCATCTGAGGCAGGGGGAGTATTTTCATATATTGCTGCATGCAAATTCTCGTTTTCCCTTCGTATAGTTTTCTGCCTATTCCTATACTTTTGGGAGTACTCTTTCCACTTTTTTTCTTTTTTCGCGCTGGACTCTTTCGGTCAATTCACTTATTGGCCTAATCACCTTCTTTTGTTTTTTTTTAAATATTGAATCTTTTCTTTTTCTTTAAATTTTTCTCTACCTAAAGGGTCATTCTTTAGTCGTTCATATCTTTCCCGTTCAGCTATTCTTTTTTTCTCTAATTTTTCTTCTCGAGTTGCAGGCTTATTTTGTCTTATCCTAGCCATGGCTTGCAAATCTAAAAATGAAATACATTATTACTTAGGAGGATCTTAGGAAAATAATCATTCCTATGTTAACTTTTGTCATTCCCTTTTACTACTATATTCCAGAGGACTGATGCCAGAGGACTGACGTTTTCGACATTTTTCTCGGTAAAAGCGACAAACTTCAATTCCCTAACCTTACTTATCCACGATCCATTCATCCACATTGGGTTCTTTTTGTTAACAACAAATGTTCATTTATAACAAAACTTGAAATGAATGTTTCATGCTAACAAACACTATACACAAAGTTGACACACAATATTTTAGTTTCTGAAGCAAATTATGAAAGGCCAGAGCCATCTGTTATTAAAAAATTAAGATTCAAATTATTGCCAGAGAACTGATGGATAAAACTGTAACAAAATTCAAACAACCGAAATAATAAATGATATTGTTATCATAAAATAAAATGAAGCCACTTACCTTTAACCATTTAAACTTATTTAGATTATAAAAATAATGGATAATATTTTGAAAGAGTATAATTCTTTACGAAAATAAACCCAAATATCAGGTCGGTGACAACCAGAGGACATGACGTTTATGCATTTTACGAGTAAAAAAAATATTCATCTTGGATATTTTAATGTTTTATAAGGAATTAATAAAAACTATAGTTTCCTATATATTACACTAAACACTGTTTTTATTAATTTATTTAGTGAATTTTGAAGACATGGTGATAGCATACAGTAATGTTTGCGGAGAATCACCCAAATATGCACTTGCTAATTCGACATTTTGTTTGTAGGCGATGTACGCGTAGAGGGTTTGATTCCATTGAGAATATTAGAGTTGATCTTTGTTGTTAGGAGGTAGGATGTGTTCTCTATATAACGTTTACAGGAACAGTAACTACTTCGTACATTTATAAAAGTGTTTTTCGGATACTCGCAATCCTATTATTTTTCCATACCGAAAGGTTTTTGAGAAAATGTCGAGATCAGAAGATTGGGCCCTTAAAGACTACATACATCCAAGTATTCGAAGGTATAATAATGACTATTTTAATTACATTTTAATATGGTATTTGTCATTTGGTGTACCTAACACTACTTTCTATATACTTACGCATAATAAATCAATGATTTTAAAATATGTATCTATTATTTATTAGTCCTTTGTTTCCTTAAATGAATCATTTGGTTGCAGATATCCAACTTAAATTTATAAATCGCTCTTCAAAATTTCTGTTAGTAATATCGAAGAATGAAAATATTCAGTTCATTCTAAATACCATATATGTAGGTTTTAATATATGTATAAAATTACAGGCAATACTGATACTTATTTTTTTTAACCTAGAAAATAGGATTATTTAGTTTCATTAAATGACACCAAATAAAATATTTTGTGACATAATTTGTACTGTGTATACTAATAATTAAAATATCTCAAAAAACTATCGAGTTTTGCATATTGGATATTATGGTTAAATCAACTGCAAATAAGCTCGCTACTAACACGCTTTCAAAAGAATACGTCGACCTACCAATCACCCTCATATGTGTACTCGCAGAATACTTTACGACTTGCAAAAATTCTTTCTATGGCAGCCATTTTTTTTTCTAATGGCAGGAATAAAATTCTGCTAGATCCGGTATATATTTATACATCTACGAAGTGAGTTTACTAGGACAAAAAGGAGTATTTGCTGTCATTACTAAGTATTTATTATTTATACAGTGTAAGTTGTATTAGTGGTTACAAAGTCATCTATTAGCGGCAGGAAAAGAGTTTTTCTGGTTGCAAGGTAGAAATGGTGTAAAAAAAAATACAGGTTTATTAACTGTAACAAAAAACCCATTAAGGTTAAAATAGGGCTCTAACTCCTGATAGCAAAGTTATCAACCTACAGAAATAAATAAATATTTAGAAAAACTTTTTTTAACGTTATATAAGTGCTTCTTAGCAAAATCCTTTTTGTTGCGATTACAAAGCAGTCTATTTAACGCAGAGATTTTTTTGGGGCTAGTCAATTCTTATTTATGGTTAGCAAAAATTTCTTTCAGTGTAGGCCCACGCCTTCGAAAGATACCGTTCATTAAAAAAAAAATTAACGAAAATAATTTCACATTCACTAAACTGTTTCAAATATTTTTTTTAAAATTAGTTTTTATTAAACATTGCAATTTGGAAGGTTCTTTGTGGGTCGGCATGTCGCGTTGATGATCTTCACATTTTTCCGCAAATTTACCAGATTCAAAAGATATGTCCTCTTCTGGAGGGATTCCGTGTTGCCGCTCTAAGTGATTTTTAACACTAGTCTTATACATTGTTTGAAATGAACAATATTTACACTGGTACATTTTTATTTCCGAGGGCTTTTTATGAATCATCAAATGCCGGTTAAGGTTGCAGTTATGCTTTGTCTGATATGAACAGGATTCACACTGGTATATTTTTATATCTGAAGGTTTCTTATGAATGAGCAAATGCACTTTAAATAAGTGTTTACGACTTGTTATATACAAACAAGATTTGCAACGGTATATTTTTACTTCTGTATGATTTCTATGGTTTTGTCGTAAATGATTTACAAGATTGTCTTTTTGATTTGTTTGATATGAACAAGTTGCACACTGGTACACGTTCACTTCTAGAAGGTTTTTATGGATTCTGTTTAAGTGCTTTTTAAGACTGTCTTTATATTTTGTCTGGAAAGAACATGATTCACACTGGTACATCGTTATATCCGAGGGTTTTTTATGAACCACCAAATGCTTTTTAAGTTCGTAGTTATACTTTGTCTGATATGAACAGGATTCACACTGGTACATTGTTATTTCCGAGAGTTTTTTTATGAATCATCAAATGCCTTTTAAGACTGTGTTTACGGCTTGTCTTATATGAACAAGTGTTGCAATGGTATATTTTTTCTTTTGTAGGGTTTCCATGGATCCCTTTTAAGTGCTTCTTAAGGTTGTGTTCATACTTTGTTTGGAATAAACAATATTCACACTGGTACATTGTTACTTCTGAAGAACTTTTATGAACCAGCGTGTGGGCTTCAAAATGACGTTTATATCTTGTCTGATATGAACAGCATTCACATTGGAACAGCTTGTAGCATTTTGGCCTTCCACGAATATCTCGAATTCTGAAAATTATAAAAATGATTATAACACTGTTGAGAAATCGGTTACGCAACTATAGTAGGCATAAATCTTCAAATAAAATTGAGTTATGAGTCTGTGTGTTAAAGTTTGGCCTTCATTTGAAAAGTGTTTATTGAGGGGCTAAAAACAATTCTAGGGCCTAAGTGAACTACCTCAAAACCACCTTCAAAGGTACGTTCTGAGTTTTTTGGAATGTTGTGATTTTAAGTATACGAGCATACAATTATTTATCAATGTATATACTGTTTATTTTAAATGTATGTATAACCTCAAAGGGGACGTTCAAAACTTAGAAATGTATTGTACAAAGGGTAGATGGACATCTATGCCACCGTATTGAATTCATATTACGCATATTCATTTTGAACATTTTATACAAAACGTTTATACATGCAATGCGGAGTGCCGATCGGTATTTTGATTATATGACGGGTGTCAACGAGATCATGCATCAGCACGCCATATTTTAAAAAATCGGAATAAAATTTTTAAATTCAAAACTCGCGTATGAGAAGTAAATGGGCTTATTTTGACGAACATATATTATCAAAGAAGGTTTAGTGCCATATCCCCAAAAAAACAACTATGCAGCTCCGGACACGTGTTTCGGAGTTACTGCCCCTCATCAGCGTAGCGTAGCTAAAGAATTGGATCTAGGATGGGATAGATCAGAAACAAGAACTAAAATAAAGCTGGAAAGTACAGTACACAGTACTCAATTAGTGCCCTCATGTTCCCATGTGCCACAATTGGGGCCTCAATGATCACAGTCAACACACAGAGCTCTATGTGTACTGCCCGTTTCCACCTGGCAAATACAAACAAAATAATATAGATTTATTGGGGTCAAAATAAAAGAAGAAGGTTTGGTGCCATATCCCCAAAAAAACAACTATGCAGCTACGGACACGGGTTTCGGAGTTATTGCCCCTCATCAGCGTAGCGTAACTAAAGAATTGGATCTAGGATGGGATAGATCAGGAACAAGAACTAAAATAAAGCTGGAAAGTACAGTACACAGTACTCAATTAGTGGCTTCATTAGTGCCTTATTTTAGTTCTTGTTCCTGATCTATCCCATCCTAGATCCAATTCTTTAGCTACGATACGCTGATGAGGGGCAATAACTCCGAAACACGTGTCCGTAGCTGCATAGTTGTTTTTTTGGGGATATGGCACTAAACCTTCTTCTTTTATTTTGACCCCAATAAATCTATATTATATATTATCAATACCACTTCCGGTTTCACCTTTCAACTTTGAATTTTTAAATGGAACCCCCTGTACATTTTAACATACTCAATGCATGAAATTTTCTGTATAATGAATTAAAATTTTTGACATTACCCTCAAATATGGCGGACTTATTTAAATTTTTTAAGAAATTCAAAATTAATACCGTAATTTCACACAACAATGGTCCAATTTTTATTGATTTTGTGAAATTTACATTGTAACTTACGACCTGACTTACTTTAAAATTTTCTTATGGGGCTGCAAGACTTAAAATTGTGTAAGGATTTAGGTAATACGTTTTATATTTCAAAATCTTGTTTAAAGATTATATAGAATTTTTTTTTATTTTAGACTATTGTTGTGTTACAGGGTACACTTGAATCCAAAAAAAACTGTTACACTTTCTTTTAGCTATGTAAATCATTCGTTCTTTGATAGATATTAATAATCTTACAAATGTCACTTTGACGTTAATCAGTGGCGTCATTATTAAAAATGGTTCGACATCTAACAGATATTCAAAAATTTCGAATTGTTTCTAAAATTGAAGATGGTTGGTCCATAAGAAGACTTGCTGCTGAATACAATGTGAGTAAAACCACGATAATGAGTGTTAAAAAACAATGGGAAACCAACCAAACGGTATCCCGTAAAGTTGGTTCCGGTAGGCCCAGAAAGAGCAATAATCAAAAAGATGAAAATCTTATAAATTACCTAATAGAAAACCCTTTTCAGACTGCAGTAAATGCAATTTCAGAGACAAATTTCCCTGCTTCGGTATCTACTGCTTGCAGAAGAATAAAACTACAAAGCGACTTGGAGTTGTTCAGCGGCTAAAAAATACAAACTTTCAGAAGAAAAGAAGCAGGGTAGGATTATTTTTGCACTCAACTATATAATCAATGATGAAAACTTCTGGGGACAAGTTGTCTTTTCTGACGAAAAGGTTTTTAAATCCTGTAACGATGGACATGTTCGCGTATATAAGTCTCCTTCCACTAGATACGACGAAAAATATACTTTCGATCCACAAATATCAGGAAGGTTTTCGGTCAATGTCTGGGCTTGGATGAGCCTAAATGGGTTAGGTGTGTGTTGGAACAGTGGTGGTCATCTCAATTCCATTAAATATATTGAAATATTAGACATTATGTTGCCGTCAGTAATAGAGGTGTTTCCGGAAAATAATTTTATTCTCCAACAAGAGAGTTGTTACCGTGGCCATCTAAAAGTCCGGATTTAAATCCAATTGAAAATGTATGGGGACTAATGGTGAAACATATAAGAAAATTAAATAACCATCCAAATAGTGCCCAAGAATTGGAAGGGATAATTGAAGACGCTTGGGAGAACTTGTCGCAAGAAGTTGACCTTGCAAGAAATCTGATTTTGTCCATGCCTGCAAGACTTCAGGCAGTTTTAGACGCCAATGGAGCAATGACAAAATATTAGTTAATTCTGTATTACGTAATTGAAGTTCATTTATTTTATTTTTTTTATTGTATTTGTATGTTCAGTTTGCATTGTTTACATTTTTTTTAATCTCAAGTGGTATTTTTGTGTTCTTATTTTAAAAATATAATTATCATTATTCAGTTAGTATTTTAATTACAACCATTAGTAGAATTACCCGTAACAAATATTATTTTTTTACTTAAGTACAAATTTTTTTGAGTTATTAGGTCCAATGTAATTAAAACACTATTGTATTAACTTGCCGACGTTTCGGTATAATTTATTACCATCCTCAGGGCACTGTAAGATATAAATAAGTTGATTGTAAGTTATTCTATACCTATATGGGTGATAAATTCTAATCCAAACTAATAGTGAGGAAATAATATTGAACATTAATTAATTATTCTATAACAGATTGTAGAAAACATGTACTTATTTTAGGCACTTCATTTATTATTTAGAATTAGTTATAGGTTAGTGATATATAAAAATTATAAACAAATACTCACATTAAAATTTAGTGTTTCTCGTGTATAAAAAACATAATGGCAGGAACATACTTGGTAACTATAATATTGCGTTTATTGAAAAAATACTCGGTATACTGGCGCATACAGAAATGAAAAATTTTTATATATTTCTTGAAATATGTGTTATTCTCGTCGAGGCTGTGACACTAATGAGATTATTTTTTAGCACTGTTAAACTTACTGTAGATAAGGGATGAATAAGTGTTTGGGAACTAAAATGTTTGTTTATATAATAAGTAAACAAGCTTAAAGTAGAAAGGAACGAAAATATGTAAATAGGTTGATAATTTTAAAATATCTAATGTATTATAAAGTCTTCATTTTATTAATTAGATTGAAATAACAAGAGTTTAAATTTTCAGTGTCTTTTCTTGAATTTACTGATTCGAATTTTTTAATGTTTATCATTTCTTGAAATTTTCTTTTTCTAGATTAGATTGTTTACCTATCACTGCGGTTTCGTCAAAGTTAAATTCATGATTTAAAAATTTACAATGTTCTACCAAAGATGTGATATTAAGCTTATTTTTGTTTTTGACATCTCCCATATGTACTTTTTTCCTTGTTTTTAGATACCTACTTGTTTGACCTATATAACTTTTATTGCAATTTTTACATGGTATTTTATATATTAAATTCGATTGTAAGTCTGTTGGTGTTTTAGTTTTTAATTTGGTAAAAAAGTTCCAAAAAAATATTTTAAATATAGAAATTAAATTCTCATATTGGAAAGTAGGACATCTTAAAAATTCTTTACTCAGTATTAAACAATCAATATCAGAAACAGTACCTCAAAATATAATTGAAAAATTTGCTGATAGTCAAAGCAATTACTACAAAAAAATATTAAATATGAAAAAAAGAAAACAAATAAGAAAAATAAACAATTTAATTAATGATCAAAAAAATGTGCAAGGTAACTACAACGTAGATAGAAATTGGTTTATTAATTTTAGCAATATTGAGATTCCGACAAGCACACAGTACCTACTAAGTCTGGGGGATAAATTTAATCTACCCTATACAAATAAAAATTTTCCTTTAGAAAATATTTTAATTGATTCTGAATACATTATTAATAAATTTGAATTAGAAGAGGAACGAAATGAAAAGAGAAATAAGGTTATTAACATAGTAACAAATTTCACCAATAAAAACAATATTTCTAATAGCAAAAATAACAACAAGAATCTACTTAAAGATGTAAAAGATACCAAACTATTTCTTAAAAACAATTACGATAATATAATTATTACAAAGGCAGATAAAGGTAACACTACTGTGGTTCTACAAAAAGAAGAATACATGAATAAAGCCTATAATTTACTCAATAACCAATCTGTTTATCAAAAATTAACCCAAGATCCAACAGTCACTATTCAAAATAAAACCAATAAATTAATAGATAAATTAACAAATAACAATTTCATTGATAAAAAACAGGCAAAAACTTTAAAAAAGCAATTCAGGTATTTTTCCAAAAATGTATTTTACACCGAAAATTCATAAACAGAATTTACCACTAGTTAGTTTCATAGGTTCCCCAATTTATAAATTATCAAAATATATTAGTGAACTTTTAGATTTTGCATTTTTAAAGGATGAAAAATATATTAAAAACTCTTTCGAATTTGCGGAGTTCATTAAGGGAAAGACTATACCGAATAATCACATTTTAGTGTCATTAGATGTAGAATCTTTATTTACAAATATACTTATAGATTTGACAAAGAACATTATCAAAGATAGATGGCATTTAATTGAAGAAAATACAGAGATCTCTTTAGAAATATTTTTGCAAATATATCAATTTTGCACTGATAATAACTATTTTAATTTTAATGGAGAATTTTTCAAACAAATTTATGGGCTAGGAATGGGAAATTGTATGTCCCCGGTTTGTTCGGACCTAGTTATGTCACAGTTACAGGAAATTTGTTTAAATAAATTGACTTTCAATGTTCCTATTTTCAAAAGGTATGTTGATGATATTTTCTTAGTTATACCTAAAGATAAAGTCGAAGAACTTTTGTACGTCTTTAACAGCTTTCATGAAAAGTTACGATTTACAATTGAAATTGAGAAAAACAACAAAATTTCATTTTTAGACACAGAAATTATAAGAACACCTGAGAATAGAATACTTATTGATTGGTACCATAAACCAACCTTTTCAGAAAGATTTTTAAATTTCAATTCCCAACATTCGATTAAAACTAAACTTAATATAATTAAGAATTTAAAACACAGAGCTATAAATTTATCCAGTCCCCAATTTCATGAAAAAAACTTACAACTAATTAAAATGTATCTTATCAAAAATAATTTTCCGATATCATTAATCAATAGAATATTACAGAATAACAATAATAGTCAACCAATTAGACCTTTACTAACAGAACCAACATTTTATTATAAACTGCCATATGTAAGAAATCTTTCGGAAAAGTTAAGAAAGGTCCTCATGTCAAACAAAATAAATATAGCTTTTAAAAGTGAAAATACGATCAAAAAGAACTTTTTTACCAAATTAAAAACTAAAACACCAACAGACTTACAATCGAATTTAATATATAAAATACCATGTAAAAATTGCAATAAAAGTTATATAGGTCAAACAAGTAGGTATCTAAAAACAAGGAAAAAAGTACATATGGGAGATGTCAAAAACAAAAATAAGCTTAATATCACATCTTTGGTAGAACATTGTAAATTTTTAAATCATGAATTTACCTTTGACGAAACCGCAGTGATAGGTAAACAATCTAATCTAGAAAAAAGAAAATTTCAAGAAATGATAAACATTAAAAAATTCGAATCAGTAAATTCAAGAAAAGACACTGAAAATTTAAACTCTTGTTATTTCAATCTAATTAATAAAATGAAGACTTTATAATACATTAGATATTTTAAAATTATCAGCCTATTTACATATTTTCGTTCCTTTCTACTTTAAGCTTGTTTACTTATTATATAAACAAACATTTTAGTTCCCAAACACTTATTCATCCCTTATCTACAGTAAGTTTAACAGTGCTAAAAAATAATCTCATTAGTGTCACAGCCTCGACGAGAATAACACATATTTCAAGAAATATATAAAAAATTTTCATTTCTGTATGCGCCAGTATACCGAGTATTTTTTTCAATAAACGCAATATTATAGTTACCAAGTATGTTCCTGCCATTATGTTTTTTATACACGAGAAACACTAAATTTTAATGTGAGTATTTGTTTATAATTTTTATATATCACTAACCTATAACTAATTCTAAATAATAAATGAAGTGCCTAAAATAAGTACATGTTTTCTACAATCTGTTATAGAATAATTAATTAATGTTCAATATTATTTCCTCACTATTAGTTTGGATTAGAATTTATCACCCATATAGGTATAGAATAACTTACAATCAACTTATTTATATCTTACAGTGCCCTGAGGATGGTAATAAATTATACCGAAACGTCGGCAAGTTAATACAATAGTGTTTTAATTACATTGGACCTGATAACCCAAAAAAATTTGTACTTAAGTATTTAAATTGTGGTCTGGAAATTATTATTATATTATTTTTTTTAAACAATAATGTGGCAGGCTTGAAAATGTTTTGAAAAAGTTATTTTTTTAAAATTCCATTTGAATAACATAAAAGAGAAAGGTTTAATAAGTTTAAAAACACAAAGAAAACCGATCTCCTCCAAAAAACCCAGGTCCGGGGTAAATCACCTCTTCTCCACCCCCCCTCTCGACTTGCCTGGCCAGTCCTATTTACAGACATATGCACACAACTAAACTATTAAGATTTTCGATTACAAGAGTCGTGTTAAGAATAGTATCTTTTTCTGTATATTTTCTGACTTTATTAAACCTGGCAACAGGGCACATGTTCTACACATGTGATGTGATGTTAGTTAAGTTAGTTGTCTACATGCTTTCAATAAAAGCACATGTTCAATACAGTCCACTTTTATTCACGTTATTTGTTTCCACAATTACTAGTCTATTACCAGCGTCTATTCAATACAAGAAAAAACGAACATATTTTGGTTAGTTCGAGCTGGATACAACTACAAGTTTGATTAATATCAAGAAGTTAACCTTTCGATTACAGTTGCCCAGCGGAGTGACAACATTTTGGTAAACAGTTCAAGTTGTGTTCATGGTGACGAGCGTATTGGAGGATTGGATAACCGAAAAAAATCCAGATTTTGTTTACGTTTTAAAAATTCGCCCGTTACTCGCCGTTGCAAGTAGCAAGATATAAAGTATGCAAGTATTACACGTACTATTATTTTTTGTGTGAAGAGCTCAGAAGTCAACTATTGTAAGTCTGTCCATTTTTTTCCTACATTATTATCCGCTAATATTTATTACCTATTTTAGGGTTAATAAAAACAATTTAGGTGTCTATTTATATACCATAACTATTTAACTAGTATTTAAGCCATACAATTTACTATTTCGAGTATTCAAAACTATTAATGTGGCAATTTTAGATTATTCAGTTTTCAAGTATTAAGCAATTTTCAATTTATTTAACTATTTTTCAACCAAATAGTGGTTACGAACTGTATAATTCATTGCTCTAGGTAAACCTACGCATTTGTAAACATGGCTGAGGCAGATACAATGAAACAATTTATTCGTATTCGTGGATCAGTTAAACAAAAACTTACCATGTTAGAAAAATTTGTCAATACAATTAAAACGTCTGAACCTGATAAAAGGTCACCGTTGTCAGAGATTGAACTTAAATATAACAATTACGAGTCTATTTTAAAGGAATTTGATAATATTCAATTAAAAATTGAAATACATTGCGAAGAAGCTCAGTTAGCTGAAAATTACAAGGAGCGCGAGAATTTTGAAACGAAGTATTCTAGTTTGATTGCATTTTTAAAAGATTATTTAATAAATCATTCAGAAACTATCAGTCCCCCCTGCTGTTAGCAATTCGTCTAACGTTGTATCTCAGGTTGATCCATTACAGGGTGTTTTATTACCAAAAATTAAGTTACCAATATTCAAAGGCGATTACGAGAATTGGTTAGAGTTTAAAACGACATTTATGTCACTAATTCAGACAAATAAGGCACTTAATAATACTCAAAAATATCAATACTTACGAGCCTCACTAGAAGGTTATGCAAAACGAATTATAGATAACATTGAATTCACAGAAAATCATTACGAATCTGCATGGGATTTATTATGTAAACGGTTTGACAACAAAAGAGTACTAATAAATAACCATATTAAATCAATTTTTAATTTAGAGCAAATGCAAAAGGAGTCAGCTGTTCAATTCAGACAGTTACTTGACAACATTTCTAAGCATATTTCTGCGTTAAATGGATTAAAATTATCCAAAGAGACATTATTTGATACAATCATAATATACATAATTGCTAATAAGTTGGACAAAACCACATACCGAGTTTGGAAAGAATTCAATTGTGAGGGTGATCTTCCTAAACTCGACGAGTTTCTAGAGTTCTTAAAAGATAAAGCCGATTTATTAGAAGTTTTGCATGATAAAAATTCACAAGGTCAACAATCTAAATATTCAGGTAATAAAAATTATTCTCAATTTCACTTGTCACTTGACAAGTTAAAATGTAATTATTGCAAAGGCCAACATTTGATTTATAATTGTCCAGAGTTTTTAAAATTAGATGTGTCTAGTAGAATAGCAAAGGTAAACAACTTAAAACTATGCAACAATTGCCTCAGAACAGGCCATCTAAAAGAAAACTGTCAATTAGGACCATGTAAAAAATGCAAATTGCATCATAACTCTTTACTTCACCGAGAAAGAAATGTAAAAAACGATTCAGATGAAATTTTTATTAACAATGTTACAAATAATGACAGCACGACTAGTACGAATCTCTTGGTGAGACCTAATATTTATAAAACACAAGTTTTGTTATCTACAGTGGGTTTCAATGTCAAGGATACCGACGGTAACATTCATCTCTGTCGAGCTTTATTAGACAGTGGCGCACAGTCAAATTTAATTACAGAAAACTTTTGCAAAAAACTCAATTTACCATTAAATTCTACTAAACTTTCTATTGTTGGCATAAATCAAGTCGTCTCAAATTTAACAAAAAAAATGTAATGTTACGATCTTATCACAATATAATAATTTTAAAACTTCTATTACATGTTATGTTATAAAAACGATATCTAGTGAAATACCAGCACAAAGAATGCCTATTTCTAACTGTAACATTCCAGAAAATGTTCATTGTCAGACCCACAATTTCAAGAGCCGGGAGATGTTGATGTTCTCATTGGTGCTAGTTTATTTTGGGATCTAATATGTGATAGTAAAATTACTCTAGGTAAAGGGTTACCAATTCTCCAAAATACAAAGTTAGGTTGGGTTGTCACTGGTACAGCACCTATTTCTTCCTCAAAATCTATTTGCAATTTTGCTAAGACCGTTATCCCTGAAGATGAACAATTGAAACGTTTCTGGGAACTTGAGGAAGTGTCCTCCAATTCTTTTATGTCCCAGGATGATCTTGAATGCGAAAAACAATTTGATCATAATACATTTCGACAACAAGATGGCAGATTTGTAGTAAAATTTTCACTTAAATTTCCATTAGAACTATTAGGTGATTCTCAAGACATTGCAATTCGACGATTTTTTAGTCTAGAACGTAAATTTTCGATTAACAAACAATTTAAGTTAGAATATAAAAATTTTATTAACGAGTACATTACATCGGGTCATATGAGTAAACTAGATAACTCTAGTGAAGATTCCAATTCGATTAAATTCTATTTACCTCATCACGGTATTTTAAAAGAAAGCCTAACCACTAAGCTGAGGGTTGTTTTTGATGGGTCATGTCCTTCAGACACTGGCTGGTCTCTAAATGACTTACAATACGTTGGGCCAAAATTACAAAATGATTTAATATCTATTCTGTTGCGTTTTCGTACGTATGCATTTGTCGTATCAGCCGACATTATGAAAATGTATAGACAAGTCATTATGAACCAAGAACACAGATCACTTCAATGTATTATTTGGAGAGATGAACCCAGCAAAGAATTTTCGGTATACCAATTGAATACAGTCACGTACGGAACTACATCAGCACCCTATTTAGCAATAAAATGTTTAAAAAATTTGGCATTAATTAATCAGGATAAATTTCCCCAGGCTTCCAAGGTTATACTCAACGATTTTTATGTGGATGACCTTTTAACAGGATCAAATGACTTCCATGAACTGTCAGTTATCTGTACACAAATTGCATCTATTTTAGAGTCAGGTGGGTTTATCCTTCGGAAATGGATTTCCAACAATAAAGAGGTTCTAGCTAATATCGATATACATGATGATGCTCTAGGAATCCTAACCTTAGGCGAAAATGAGTCCTCGAAAACTCTAGGTATACAATGGATTAGTCATACAGACTCTTTAAAGTATAAAATTCTACATCTCAATTTATCAAATTATATTTCCAAGCGACAACTTTTATCCGATATTTCTCAAATCTATGATCCATTAGGTCTAGTCAGTCCCTGTATTCTCATAGCAAAAATCATCATTCAAAAATTATGGTCGTTGAAATTATCGTGGGACGAACCTATTCCTAACGATTTACATCACAACTGGTGTCAATTTAGAAACGAGTTATCACTATTAAATTCTCTCGAAATTCCTAGAAATGCAATAGGACAAGATTTTAATTTATTAGATGTACACTGTTTTTGTGATTCGTCTCAAGATGCATATACTGCATGTATATATTTACGAAGTCAAGATCTCGATAATAAAATCCAAGTTAACCTATTATGTTCCAAAACAAAAGTTGCACCATTAAAAACAGTATCAATTCCTCGTTTAGAGTTATGTGCCGCACTTTTAGGAGCTCAATTATGTCATCAAGTTCAACATTCTTTATCTTTATCTGTTCCATACTATTTTTGGTCCGATTCCCAAGTTGTGCTCTATTGGCTAAATACAGAACCTAAGTTATTAGAGGTGTTTGTTGCAAACAGGGTTTCTAAAATCCAAAGCTTGAGCGATATAAACAACTGGAAATATATCAATACCAAGCAAAATCCAGCAGACATTGCTTCTAGAGGAATTCTTCCATCTAAATTATTAGAATGTACACTTTGGTGGTACGGCCCAGAATTTTTAGGGACACCAACTTATGAATGGTCTCCTTATTCATTCAATTTAAAAGACCAAGATATTCCAGATATAAAACAGAATAAACTTAAAATTTTCTCAACGTCGACAAATAATTCTTGGGACATATTTAGTAAGTTTTCCAGCTTTCTTAAATTACAGCGAACCATCGCATATTGCCTTCGCTTCATTTATAATTTAAGGTCAAAACCCGTTGATAAGAAAATCGGGTCACTTACATTATCAGAAATGGAAGCGGCACACATAACCTTAATTAAACTTGCTCAGCTTCAATCATTCAAGGAAGAAATTTCAATATTAAGTAAAGACCACTATTTACCTCCTAAACATAAACTATCCTCATTAACACCATATCTAGACGATAACGGTATAGTACGAGTGGGCGGACGCCTTAAATATTCATCTTTGCCTGGTGATATTAGACATCCAATACTACTGTCTGCTAATCACGACTTAACGAAACTCATATTTTGTTATAAACATAAATGCCTTTTGCATCCAGGTCCTCAATTGTTGTTGGCAGCTGTCCGACAAACCTATTGGCCAATCGGCGGAAAGCATTTGGCCAAACGAATCGTGAGAAATTGTATGACCTGTTTTAAACTAAAACCAATTCCAGCATCTGCTAGTAGGCATCGACTATGCCGGCCCACTTTCGTTAAAAGATAAAAAAAAGGACGGGGTTCTAAAATTTCCAAATGTTATCTATGTGTTTTTGTATGTTTTGTTTCAAAAGCAATTCATTTAGAGTTAATCACAGAGTGTTTTCTGGCTTGCCTTAAAAGATTTACTTCAAGACGGGGTGTTCCAACCCATATTTATTCTGATAATGGATCTACGTTTCGAGGTGCTTACAACGAGTTGCAAACACTTGGACAATTTTTATACAAAAATCAAAACATTATAAACGAAAATACTGTCAATTACAATATTTCATGGCATTTTATTCCCCCGTATAGTCCCAATTTCGGCGGTTTATGGGAAGCTGCTGTAAAGAGCATGAAGCATCACCTTAAAAGAGTTATGAATGGTACAGTTCTTACCTACGAAGAACTTAGCACTTTACTATGTCATATAGAGGGAATCTTAAGTTCTCGTCCATTATTTGCTATGTCAGATGACCCTAATGACCTTGAACCCATAACTCCATCTCATTTCCTAATTGGTCGTCCTATTACCTCCCTTCCTACTCCTGACTTACAAAACCTAGCTCAAAATCGATTATCAAGACTTCAACATGTCCAGCAATTGCAACAACACTTTTGGTCAAGATTTTCCAAGGAATATATCAGTCAACTTCATCAGTCCTACAAATGGAAAGCAAAGGCCCCTACAGAACTGAAGGTCGGAACGTTGGTTCTAATAAAAAATGACAATCAGCCTTCTAATAAGTGGTTATTGGGACGAGTCCAAGGATTATTTCCTGGTAGAGATCAGGTATCCAGAGTGGCGGAAGTCAGAACCTCCAACGGAGTGGTCAAACGTTCAGTGAGACATCTTTATCCTCTGCCACTGCAGGAAGCCGTGTCTAGTGCGATCTAGTGTGGTGACAAGTGTTAATTAAGATAGGCTATATTAGTTAATTTGAAGTTTCCCCTTCAACGGTGGGGCTATGTTAAGAATAGTATCTTTTTCTGTATATTTTCTGACTTTATTAAACCTGGCAACAGGGCACATGTTCTACACATGTGATGTGATGTTAGTTAAGTTAGTTGTCTACATGCTTTCAATAAAAGCACATGTTCAATACAGTCCACTTTTATTCACGTTATTTGTTTCCACAATTACTAGTCTATTACCAGCGTCTATTCAATACAAGAAAAAACGAACAAGTCGTACCAGTTTTTTTTTAAATCAAGTGTACACATCTATAGTCCAATGAAATTTATCGCAGCAAATTGAAAGGTGACCATAGATGGGGGATTATAACACAACAGTGATGTAAAGCAATCAAAAGTACATATGAAAAATATTTATTTACACATTTAAATAAAAATACTTTCAATAAGTCAAATTATTGTGATCTCTTGACTATTAATATATTAAGTAACTCCAAAATATCATTAAAATTATTTGGTAGAAAACTTAAAAAATAAAACAAAAACGTTATTAACTATATTAAGCACATTATTTCTTTGGTAGGTCAACTATATCTCCCAGTTCAGGAACAAAAAAAGTTGACGTCTTGTCGACATTTGCTTTGGCTTTTTTATAGCAAACTTAATTTCGTTTTTTTGATACAATATGCAGTCTTCCTTTTCTGGCCATCTCCACAGTTTTCCATATTTTGCCATGCACTTGATACGTGCTTCTGCATTTTCTATGGAAACCACTTGTCCTGGCCAATATTGACCCTCGTAGTCAACTACAACAAATTCGTCTTTCTCAGGTAGATAACCATCAGCGTTTGTGAGATTTTTGATTGTAGTATTCTCAACAGCGTTTTCTTCTTCTGATAAATCCCGTGAAGAACTAGAAGCCTGTGAAAAGTCGTCACCTTCGTTTTCGTCGCTGCTTGAGCTGTTTACTACCGCCTCCTTTTTCTTTCTGCTTTTGACTGTTTTGGTATTGGAAGCTAAAAGCATACTATCCACTTCTTTGGCAGAAATGCTTTTCCTTGGTGCTACATCGAGTTTTTTCTTTCTTCGTTTTGGTACATTTTCTCCTACGGCTGCTTTTCTTGCATTTTCAATATATTCAATAAAAGCATCCGAAACATGCATTGGGTTAGGTTCTTCGACGCCAAGGCAAGAATAAGTTGGCAATCGTTCTAACACTTTTTTTGTACAAAGAGGATATATGCCAGTTTTCATGAAACCTGCCTTTAAATTTGCTTCTGCGTTTTCAAGAATTTTAACCCATAGCTTATTTAATAGAGAGGGACACATTTTTTGGTATGGTTGGCATTCTCTGACCGTCAGGTGTAGCTTTCCAAGTATCCAGTATTTGTCTCCAATGACACTTGAAGGGTCTAAAGAAGGCGACATCTAACGGCTGAGTCAAGTGCGTCGAGTTTGGAGGAAGGGCAATGAACGCAATGTCGTTTTCTTCGCAGGTTTTTAGGACTTTTACACTTATGTGAGAACTTAGGTTGTCTCCGACGAGAACTTTCTTTCCATTTTTCTTTTTTTAAAGTCGGTAAAACCAGGGAAAAACCAGTCTTCAAAACTACCACCTTCAAACCACTCAGATTTCGAACGGTTATATCGGGAATTTGGGGGACGGCCTTCCGTCCACGTATCCCACATTTTCTCCGTTTTGTAGTTAACAAACGGCGGCAAGAGTTCCCCGGTAGCATTGCCATATCATAAGACTCACAGCTGCTTTGGTGGAATTTTTAATAGCTTCAGGATATTTGCACCCACGTTTGGTAAGAATTCTTTTCTTTCCGGGGTCATCGACCAAATTGGTCTCATCGTAATTATATATAGATCCTGGGGGAACATCCTGAGTTTCAATTTTCAGATGATCAAAGAAAGAATTTATTGTGTCTTCATTGACTGCTGCTCGGACTCTTTTAATATTGCTGCAAAATCTTTGAGAAAGTTTATTTCTGTGGGGCGCTAAAAAACATTCGGACCAACCACAGTGGTCATTTTAATTATTCTAGGAAATAATAAATAGCGGTGTAAAATTTAATTTTCTAAATTATTGTTATAATTCATTTGTTTAAGATTAACTGATAAATTACTTAAGATGAAGTCCTTACCTATGATATACATAAAAAAAAGCGACAAATAAATATTTAACATTTTTATTTTTCGATTGAAACATTTTGATTTTATGTTGAAATAAATATTAATTTACATTTAACATAAAACAGTGTTATTGAAATACAATAACCAATAACACTATTAGTAAAGTTCTGGGAGCTTAATCTATGGAATACAATTTAGTATTCGATGTCAGAATCGTCAGAACCATCAGGATCATTATTTGTCGGTAGCAAAGTACTCGCCAACTGTGGTTCTTGTAGTAATTCTAAAACCTCTTTAATCAATGGTTCTTTGTGTGAACGTTTTCCTATGCACTGTGATAATGAAGATATAAGAGGGTCTGAAGAAAATAAAAGAGCATTTAGCAAATTTCGCATAGTTGTTTCCTTGGAAAATTTTCTAGTATAAAATTCACGATATAGTCTAAAATGTTTGTTTTGAGATTCTAATGCTTCTTCTGAAAACATTCCAATAGGAAGAGCAGCTGCCTTGATTATATCAGAGCCATGAATTAGTATGGATGCTCAAGGCATATAATACCACGGGTAAAGTTGCACAAACATTTTAGCGGTATCTTTTGTATAATTGGCGAATGTTTCTGTGTTGATGACATACCCGCATGATATTGTTAATAAAACGACATATAGATGTTGCAGAAATTCTTTATCTAGACCTGTTATTGAGGAAGCCAGGGGAAACTCACGGAAAAAATCCTCGCGCGGTGTTGCCATCGTTAGTTGTTCCATAGCCAGGCTTGGGTATATCAATCAGTACGTTCATTTCTTTTTTTAACCTATTAATTATGTCTGCTTTCCTTCTCTCAACTTTTCTCATACTTACCACGAACTTGCCACTTATTTAATTCAAGACGATAAGAAATATGTAAGCAGCATTCTAGGCACCTTATCCACGCATGAAGATTTGAAATTCCATAATCAAACAGATGAGATTCAGGTTGGAGACTCCATATTTTGTCAAGCTGATTCATCATCTTGGGAGTTGCTCCACAAATACCACACGTTTGCGTAGATGCATCGCTGATGACTCCAAATGTCTTTCCATCAATCATTGTCATTTTTAATTCATGTTTCACAATTATTTTATTGTTTAGTGAAATACAAATTGTTGGCTGAATTTCCTTTATTTGATTTTCAATGTTGCGAATCTCCCTTTTTGTCAATTCTGTGGTTTCTTTTTCAAAAATCAACTTAATGGGTCTGCAGTACCTCGTAGACGATGGACGCGGATTCTGCCATAATATAAGCCCATTCTCTGTACGTAGCTGCAGCGGAACAAGACATACAGCAAATAAGTTTGTGTCACTTTTAGATTGACTGCCCTCCCCTTTGTTTGTAGGTCGACTGGCCTGCACTACCGTCACATCCCCATTTATATAGAAGAGTCACATCTTGTGACAACTCTGACATTCTTTGATAAAATACATCCTTTTGTACTTCTACGATTCTATGTGCTGTATGATTGACAAATGCTTGCAAGTTAACTTCTGCTGATATATCTGACACAATAATATGTTCTTCCCTCTTGATAGCATTTCCTTTTTTGCATCTAGTAGAAAATTGTAATTAGGATATATATTTGCATTTCTAGATTTTGCTCCGGACTGCATTAATATATATGAATTCTTCGTATATCGACCATCTACATACAACGCGAGGGCTTCCTCTGGGGTATATTTGATAGGCAATGAACTTGGTGCTTGTAAAGCCCTTTTTTATTTTAGTTGCTCTAGTGGGAGAAAAGTCTGAAACTTGTTGCACCATTTTAGCTGCATCTCGTCGTCCAGAAATTTCAAGGCTTTTACGGGCTGCAAAGGTCAACTCTTCCTTGGAATAATTTTCCAATAAAGGTGCAATTTTTTGTCTTTTCCTTTGGTCACTGACTTCACCAAAATCTTTATAAGGTCGGCCTTTTTTTCGCATGTGAAGTTTCTACTGATGTCTGGGCGGAGGTGTCTTCACTAAAAAACATCTCATCAAGCCATTGGTGATGTCTTGCTTCAAAAACTTTTAAAGTACGTTTACAATCCTTCCACATTTTCGCAATTTTTACTATTAAAACTGCCCACAATTTTTTTAACTTTGGAATATTTTTCTTCATTTTCATACTCTATTAAATTAAGTTTGTACAAAACATAAGCCAAAACTGACGAATTTTTTCTTTTTGCTACACTTTCTTGATGCCAAATGCTGAACAGGTCTCTCCTCGATATCGACATGATACCTAAAAAGATTCAATATTTTAGTTCCTGGCACTTCTTGGCAGCTAGCTTTAAATTGAATGAGAAGCTAAGAAAATTACCTAACTGAAAAAAAAATATTTTACTAAAAACAAATACGAACACACGTACTACAAGTCAACTTAGTTACAACCTATTTACAATGTCTTCACGAACAGCTGGAATGTACGACTTGGTAAGTTCACCTGGGGATTGTATTTATTCCAAAACTCCCGAAATGGTTGTTTATCCAGTATGTGTAGCGGAATATTACAGGCTATTAACAATAAATCAAACATAAACTGCGTTGTCAAAGGCATGCCATTTTTTTATTTTGATGTTGCACGGTATTGATATGACGACGACAATCTGTTTTGTGCCGGCACATTAAGTCTTGATTGCAAACTTTACAAATTATTTTGCATCCGTCATAGAATAAATCCGGAAATTCACCGATAAATTTATTCACTGTGATCGCGTACGGTCGTTTTTTACCCTTTGGCGCGTTTGACATTATGTATAATTTATAGGTACAACCTCACGCATTAACCTTTCAAATAAGACTGCAGCGTAAATCACTTCTAAATCGGCACGTATGACGCCAGCGCAAGACCGTGGCTGTACTCCAGCCACCTCGGCCAGCTTTACTTATAAGTATAAATGCGTATTATAACGGCTGTCACCAGCTCATTAAAACAATTTTAATTTTAATCAAAGGAAACAAACTTATTACAAAACTGGTTTTTTTTCAAAAAAAATTACATGCAAGACTCTTTTCTCGGGCCAGGGGAAGCACAGAGGTTAACAAGATAAATCAAAACAAACTTATAACTAAACAAGCAAGAAATAAAATCACCATTGACAATCGTCAAGCCAAATGTTACAAAACTATTTAACTAAAACAGTTATTCTTTTTTACATGTGGGCGCCATCACCTTTAATGGGGATTACCACAATGAAAACAAGATCACAGCAGTAGTGTTTTTCAATATTAAATAAATCTGAAAATAACAAGGCGAAATACAAAAACGGAAACATAAAGTTTTTGTTTATTAATACGCATATTAGAACCAATCAAAAACATTTTATTTTGAATGAAATAATCGCTGAAATGATATTGGAGTTTTTTTTAAATTATGCGTATTTATTGGAGTGCAAACATATACACAAGGTTATAATGTGTAAATGTATAAACTTGAAAATATATTAACTATAATAACTTTTTCTCATTCGTACTGAAAATTATTGAACGCTCCTCGTATCTCTAGAATTAATTTCTAACCGCTCCTTGTATTTCTCATATGCGCGTGGACTAGGCGCACTAGTTTTCATAAAAAACCAAACAATGGTCCATGAATTTCAATGGGCTTAATATACTTATGAATCTACTGCTATGCTTTATACTGTGGCTGCAGTCACCTGGTATATAATATCATTTCTCCTTGTTAAAAATTAAACAGAAAAGGGGGTTGTTGAGATCAGTAACTTAATTTAATTAATCATTAATGTCCTTACACGCTCAGCCTCTCCGCCACTGTGCTCAGTCTATTACATGTTCTCGCTAAAGACAACAGACGACGCTAGGTCGCTTTGATTTTTGACATTTTTTTTAAGAGAATTAGTGCAGGGACAACCAGTGGGTAAAACGGGGAGAGAGCAAGGATGTGGCTCGCAGTAACAAAGTTCAGCAAAGATTTTCTTTTAGTTTTGTTCCAGTTTATTACTATAACGCATATCTTAAAAAGGTATTCATGTACTGTTTTGTTAGTGGTTTATGTTTTTGGTGATATTATTATTATCAAGCGTGTATTGTGAACAATCTGTCCACCATTGAGTACTGTATTATATGAATAAACAAATGAAGTAGAGCTGCTGTCATTTAGTCAAAAAGCTACAGTCCACATTAATTACTAAAGCTGCAAATCGTTTCTGTGTATCATGGTCGCAGAGTACAGATGTACTTACTGTCGCCGGCATTCACCTTGACCGCGAAACTTTTTCTTCAGTCCAGTCTATTATTAGCTTTCGAGTTGTGTACACGTTAAGTCAATTGGGCGTATTGCACATTGTTTTTGTTTTTATTTTGTTTGTTGTACTGTATTGTTGATATTAATTTAATAATAAAGCATGGCAGACGTACGCAGGGGTAGAAAACGACCATTTACTGACAAAGTGAACAAATTCATAAGTGAATTCCCGAATTTATTCCATGATGGTGCTAAAATAATTTGTAAAGTGTGCGAGAAAGATTTGATGTGCTGGGATAAGCGTGATTGTGGACTTCACGTAAATAGTGTACACCATAAAAATTAAAAAAAATGGCGTGCCTTCGATAACACAGTTTATGTTTGATTTACTATTAATGCTGATTGCCTGTGATGTTCCACTGCACATACTCGATAAACAACCATTTCGAGAGTTCTGGAATAAATACAATGCTCAGGTGAAGTTACCAAGTTGCACAACGTTATGTAACTATCTACCAACAGTACACGTAGACATGGTAGACAAGTGTTGATGTTTGTGACTGATGGCGCCGTGACATTGCGTTCGGTAGGCCGTTTTTTGCAAGAACAAAATTGTACGTTTATACTATAACGCCAGGGTTTTCCCTCGTTATTTTTTTTTTATCTAAATAAAACGCCCAAAGAAAATACATACATATATTTAATATATAGAGCAAAAGAATCTCACGGCGTGGTTAACAAGTAATATACTAGGTAACATACAGTACATAAAAAATATACAAGATTCAGAAAATATCTTTAAAGGCAAATAATAAGTCTGTTCCTTAATTTCAACAAAGAAGTCTATTATAGGGCGCCACCCGCCTTTCTTTTTTTATATTAAGTCTAGGAAAGTTACATATTTAAAACGTCTAAAAAACTACACTCACGGGGGGCCGTAGAAAGGGGGAAAGAACGGCTTTTCTTCACTAAAATGTATCACACAGCTCAGTCTCAAGTTAAAAAAAGTCTAGGGGGCTTTCTCCACCTCTAGATATATCGGCAATTCTGCCTTTTGATGACAGCTTTAATCTGCAGATTTCCAGCTCAAACTTGGAGCGGAAACTATTTAATTTTTCAATAGGTACCTATTTTAATAATAATAAGGGATCCTACCTTCTCACACAGCTTTCCTATGTCACTTACTCCGTAACTTCATTACTATAACAGCTTAACTAGACAAACTCGTGAACACAAATTCAGCAACGTAAACTAGGTACTATCTCGCTCAAAGGCCAAACCAAGTCTCCTCATAAAACATAAGATAACGTACTCACATACTTGAAGGTAAAACTGAACACCCATCCGCTCTCTGCCGTGGCTTGGCGGAGAATCCCCCCGTCTCAGTTCAAGCGTTCCCACATAGCAGTGTTCGCGCGGGCGCACTCAAGGTCCAGTGGCGCACAAATTATCAAAGATTTACAAATTAATAAAGTCGGTTCTAAAATTTTTAGGGTTTACCTCAAACCAAATTATGCAATTAGCATTGAATAAAACGTAAGTTAATTGTTTCTAAAAATGGACCGTTACAATACATGTTACGTGTAAAGTGCATGCTTTACATCTTGTGGCAGAAACTATTCGAAAAGGTTTTCCAGAGGTGGATGCATTTCATAGCAAGTGTCCCGGTATTCCTGAACCACCACAGCCGATTCTTACACGTTGGGGAACATGGTTGCAGGCAGTTTTTATTATGTCGAATATTTCCAACAAATAAAAGCTGCGATACTACAATTCAATCCAGATGAGGCTGCAGCTATTAAGGAAAGCCAGACAAAATTCGAAGAACTATACACCATTACATGAAAGCATAAAAAAATTAGAAAACAGTGCGTTGTCGTTAGCGGAGTCACTGCAAGTAGAGGACGAAGTAAATATACTGCTACACGCTATAGGTGACGCAACAAATGAGCGCGCTAAAGAAGAGTTCGCAATTGTGTTAAATAAAGACACCGGTTTTACCAAATTAAGACAAATATGTGATTGTGCAGCCCCAGATCCGTTAAGTGCGTTCAAAGACTATTTTACGTATGCGTGTATTACATCAGTAGATGTCGAACGGTCGTTTTCAAAATATAATATATTTTCACCAAAGCGAACATCACTCATGGAGAAAACCATAGAAACATACCTGATGCTGCAAAATGGCTATACATCTTCTCCAGTTTGTGATAAGCAAGCTAGTTCATCAAGAGGGTAAGTTTTACATACATTGTTATAAATTGTAACAGTTTATTGTTTCTCGTATTAATTTCGCGTACGCCACTGTCCCACGGAACATTTTTGACAGCCCTATTAATTACAAGCAAGGGAACCGGCGAGGAGTTTAAACTCCTAGAGGGGGGATAAACCATCTCTCAGTGTATGGCATTATGCTTTCCATAATATTAAAGTCTGACTAGCTTAGTTTTATATTACCTACCTGACAGTGTCGTATTGTTCTGTTTTTATTTCAGAATCCTTAACATTTGTCAAAAATTTCTCGTCCTTCATTTCTAAAAAACTTTGATTTTCATGATGAATTTCGATTTCTTCCTCCTTACAAATTTCTTCTACTTTAATTATATTAACTTTACTATCATCTTCCTCACATGCCAAGGTACTTTCAGATATAAGGGGTACTACATTCTTACATTCCTCACCGCCCGTTTCCGCGAAATTTCCATTTTTATGGTCGACTTCGTCATTACCTTTTTCCGTTTCCACACAGAACTCTTCTACTTTAATTGTATCAACTGTATTATGCTCTCCTTCCATTTTCAATAAATTTGTCGTTATAAACTGTAGCATACTGCTTAATTTTAATTGACCTTCGCCTTTTATACAAGCATCTTCACAATATTTCATTATCTTTTCTTCTACAATCGAACAGTCCATTATAAAACAGAAATAATTCTGTAGAGATCCATAACAGGTTGTACAAATGGAAGGGCTCTTGATGAATCTGAAATCCTGTAAATCAAAAACAAAAATCTTATATGGTGCTCACTAAAAAATTCGATTCATACGCATAGGAAATGGTATTCGTCCCGGAGACGGCTTTTAGATACAAATCATAATATAATATGATATAATATATAGTAGGAGGCACAGCTTTAGTAACGGGACGTGAGGGGTAAGACACTACAGACCGCAGAGCCGGATTTATCTGTATTGCTCGCTCGTTTACTTTTTCAATGTAGGTTTTTGATTCAGTTTAGCTAGCAACAATTTACCAATTGTAGAAAAAAGTATTAACTTGAAATAAAAGTATTGAATTTAAAATTTTGACTACACTTGCAGTAATCATGTTCGCTTAATATAAATTGTTACTACCCAGCTAGAACCGTGATGAGGTATGAGCATTTCTTGTCAGTAAAGGATGTGTATGGAATAAAGAAATTAGTTAAAAAGTAACAAGAAACCTTTAAAATCAAAATAAAAACTAAAAATATACTCTCAAAATAGTAACAGAAACAATATTTTTCTCAATAAATAAGCTAAAAATAAATTCCAATAGTAAACTTATTACTACAATAAAAACAGAAAGACGTATTTTGGTCAAAATGAAAAAAAAATAATATTAATAAATAATATTTTGAAAAAGAATATATCTCAAGCACTGAACTATGAAAGCACAAAAACGGAAATAAACAATACAGTTAATATCACAAAATTCACTTCTTCGCTTCACTTTACTTCACCTCACATCGCTTCTTCCTCTGGATCATCGCCCTTCTTACCCTCTTCTTAATTTTCAAATGAGCTACTATCCTCGTTCAAATTTATAATAAATTTATTTCCACCATTTATATGACATTCAGCAATTTTTAAATAATCATCCTCAATTGTAACTACTTTCCTAATTCTTTTTTCCCAATCTTCCTTGTTAGTTTTCGACAATTCATTTTGAATTAACTCTACGACTTTTTATCGAATTTCGTACAAGTATGTCTTTTTCTGACATTTTTTGTCAATTTACACCAAATTAATTCAGTCGGGTTGAAAATACAGACATATGGCGGTACTCTCAACACTTTGTGGCCGTATCTCTCCGCTGCAATGTCTATAATATACTTCTCATAATTTCTCGTGTGCAGGATTTCCAAGAGTTGTGCTTTATTATACTTTTCCTCATAGTTTAGATCACGTTTCATTATAAACATTTTTAACTCCAGCTTAGTAGAACTCTTGTTAGGAATTTTATACAGTTGTCTCGCATTGTCAAAAACAACTACAGTTGAAACCGGCTATACCGACATCGTTTACAACGACGAATCGGTTATTACGACTAAATGTCAAAGTCCCGGCCGAGTCCTCATATAAACACCTATGTAAACATACTGCTTATAACAACATCGGATAAAGCGACATATCGGTTAAAACGACAAACCGTCATCGGAATCTATCGGCTATAACGACCAACCGTTATACTTCTTCACTAAACCAAACATTATTCTGAACGTTATTCTAATGAATAATGACATAAGAAGGTTTTGTCTTATTACATATTAGCCAAGCACTTTCCTCCACCCCACCCGAGCCTCATGAGTGATATTTAACTTTGCATATTCTATCAACTGATTTAGTTTGCAGTCGACAAGTCGTCATACACGTTGATTTGATAAATAATTTTGATCGCTCGTTTTTACGTCACCATGTGGCAAAAAAAGAGAAAAGTGTTTAATGTTGAAGAAAAATCGCACATTATATGGAGATTAGAAAATGGTGAGCTAAATGGGGATATTGCAAAGGAATGCGGCGCCTCACACTCTACAATATCAACGATTTGGAAGAATAAGGACAAAATAAAAACTCTTTTTGAAAACAATTCTTTGAAAATTAAACGGTCGAGGGCATCTGAACATAAAGTTATAGAAGAGGCTTTATTAACGTGGTTTAAACACCAAAGGGCAAACAACGTGCCAATAAGTGGTTCGATCCTTCAACAAAAAGCCAACGATTTCGCTCGTCTTATGGGGAAAGAAAATTTCGATTGCTCGTCATCTTGGGTACAACGTTTCTGTGCTCGTCATAACATTGTGGCTGGAAAAGTTTGTGGTGAGGCTGCTGGCGTTCCTGAAGGTGTGACGGAAGAGTGGCTATCTCATAAGTGGCCTGCACTGTGCAAAGATTACAAGCCAGAGGAAATCTTTAATGCGGATGAAACCGCACTGTTTTTTAATTTGACCCCTGACAAGACACTTAAATTCAAAGGTGAGAAATGCAAGGGTGGGAAGTTGTCTAAAATAAGAATTACGGTATTGGTTGCTGCAAACATGACTGGATCGCGTAAAGAAAAACTTTTAGTGATTGGAAAAGCTAGAAAACTGCGTTGTTTTAAGAACATTCGCTCACTAAGTCCTGGATGACATCGCATATTTTTGAAAAATGGCTTCGAACCTGGGATGCACAATTGAAATCAAGAGGTAATAAAATTCTTCTCCTAGTTGACAACTGTCCTGCTCACCCTGTAGTCCCCAATCTAAAATGAATAAAACTTGTGTTTTTACCACCCAATGTCACCTCTGAATTACAACCCATGGACCAAGGAGTGATAAAAGCTCTAAAAACACAGTACAGAAAACTTCAAATACTGCAAATGCTTCAAAATATTGAAAACGGCGGAAATACAAAAAAGTCTTAGCATTCTGGAGGCAATTCTAATGATAACAGAAGCTTGGGAAAAGGTCACACAAACCACTATAGCCAACTGCTTTCGCCATGCAGGTTTCAAAGATCTCTCTATATCACCAGATGAGGACGATGATGATATTCCGCTTGCGAGAATGATACAATCTCCAACAGATGATGATGAAAACATACCTCTAGCTCAATTGACTGCTCAGTTGGCTACAGAATCAAGGATTCAAATAGAGGAGTTCATCGGAATTGATGACAATGTTGCCGTGTGTGCGCCAGTTACTGAAGAAGAGATTCTAGCGGAAGTCGAAAGCAATCATCGCAACACTGACGAAGGAGAAGAAGACGAAGAAGAACAGTTTCAACCAACATCACTATGCGAGGCTATTAATGCTGTAACAACTCTACAAAAATTTGTTGCTTTTAACGAAGAGTTTAATTCTGATGTTAATCAAGGACTGTTGAGGGAAATGAAACGTAAAATGCAAAATACTTTTGAGATTCAGTTAAAAAAAGAAACAGACCAAAATGACCGATTATTTTAAAAACTATGTGTAGTCTATAAGCAGTACTGTAATGTAGATTTTTTCCACAATAAACTTTTTTGTTTGATTTTTGTCATTTTATTTGCAAACCAGTCCATATACAAAATACCTACATATATGTACATATGTACATACATACATATGTATAAATTGAATGTTCATTAAATATAAATGAATTTTAATACATATTGCTTATAACAACTATCGGATATGGCGTCCTTAGTTATGTGGTCCCTTCAATGTCGTTATAACCGGTTTCGACTGTATTTGTAAATGAATTAGCATCATTCATGTCTGAGGGGAACATTACTATGTTCGCTGATGATAATTCATTTGGTATCTCTGCACCGAATGCTGCGGAACTCCTTGATAAAACTATTGCTGTTATGAGGGAATTTGATGACTATTGACACAATAATTTAATTTTAAATGTTAATAAAACTGTTTGCGTTTACTTTTCACAGAGAAAATCACTACCTGTTAATATTTTAAATTTTAATGACATTATCATACCTTTTAGCCAGTGTTAAATTTTTAGGCGTCTTAATAGACTCGAAACTAAGCTGGGATATTCAAATCGATGAAGTTTGTAAAAAATTTAACAGCATATTATTGCATCCGAAAGCTCAAGGATTCATCAGACCACACTGCATTATTAAATCTGTATTATTCAATGGCATATTGTCATATTTCTTATAATATTATAGTTTGGGGACGAGCCAGAAATTTACAACGGGTCCTTATTTGCCAAAAACGTATTATAAGATTGATTTTTAATCTTAATTTTACAACTTCTTTTAAGAACTCTTTTAAAAATCACAACATTTTATCAATGCCTTCTATCCATATTTTTTTCATTGTTGAAATATGTTAAACGTAACATTAACCTATTCAAAACTAATGCCAGTTATCATAACTACAATACTCGCCATGATGACCTACTTTCCATGCCGCATCACAATACAACTTTCTTGGAAAAGTCTGCTCATTATTCTGGTATTGGCTTTTATAATAAACTGCCACTTGCAATTAGAAGCATCGACAACTTTAATAAATTCAAATTTAGTCTTAAAAAGTTTTTAATTGAAAAATATGTTTACTCATTCAATGAATTTTAATTTGTAGTTTTTTGTCCCATATTTTATTGCAATGTTTTATACTGTTTTTTATACGACTTTATACAATTTTAACTTTTATTCCTTTTATATGATATTTATTATTGTATCATCATGACTTTCACATCTGTTTTATAACAGCTTAAGTGATTAAATAAATAAATAAATAAATAAATAAATAAAATAATTCTATTCGGTTTTAATTTTGGAATTAGGGTATTTTCAAACCATTGCTCAAGTATTTCTCCCTTAATGTTTTTGTGATAATCCACGTTACAGTCTCTCATGTTTTTCCGCACAGTTTCAATGCATTATCAACCCATCCATCAGCTGATCCACAATGTAATATAATCAACCCAGTTCCTTTATTAGGGGGCAATGAGATTGGTTGATATTTCCTAGGTCCATCAGTCCATCCCTTTTTTTACGGTGTCATGAGTATCATACCAAGTTTCACTAGATAATAAATTGGTCTATTTTGCCTTTTGATTTCTTTTATCTCTTCTAGATATGAATCTCGCCAATCCACTATGCGTCTGCTTTCCATAATCGCCATGCGTTTATTAATAGTTTGATATTTAAATCCAATTTTTTCCTCCGCCAAGTTCCTAAAGTTCTTTTGACATATTTTAGATGATAATCCATTTCTTTTAGTCTGTTTACCACGTCAATAGTTCGGACTTCAGAATTTTTCGATTGATCGATGTTGGATCGTTGTTTTCTTAGGAAGGCACCTTCTTTCACCAATTTGTGTATTGTGGGACGGGAAACGTTAGTCAGAGATGTTGTTTCACCTAGTACATCTAAATCACACAAATTAGGGTCATTAGCTCGTCGTTTCAAATGATTATTGTAAACATTAAAGCCATTTTTTTTGCTTGCTCGTTCAATTGTAGCCGATTTTTTCTTACCGAAAACACTGATGAACTTTGATTTTCTTTATCACTGTAATACCAACAACTTTATTTTTACAAACACACAAAAATGTTTTTATATAGGGCCCCCACCGACGGACAATTTTATACTAAAAAAAAATAAACCCTCCTATTTTTTAAAAAAAACACCAAAAAAAAAAAAAAAAAAATATAAAAAAAAAATAAAAAACTCACCAAAAATACACCCCCCCCCCCCCCCCCCACCCCCAACTCTAAAAAAATTAAAAAAAACAAACAAAAAAAAAAAAAAAAAAAAAAAAAAAAAGGAAAAAAAAAACGGAAAAAAAAAAAAAGATAAGATATTCTTTATTTATCCATAGATAGATAGCATGTACATAAAAAAAATAATAGATATAAAAATAATAGTTACAAACTAGTACTAGTTTACATAATATAGACATATAATATAGAGAAAAAAAACAAACCTCAAGCAACATCAATTTGGCTGATATGCATTATCTTTTATAAAACATAAAAGTTGACTCTTAAATTGGTTAACGGTATTACTAGTCTTAATTACGTGAGGAAGAAGATTGAATTGTACAACTCCTTTGTGGAACAGACTTCTCATTGTACTACTCCTAGAAGTTCTTTTAACATAATAGTTATTTGCACTAGCCGTTCGTGTGTTACACATGTGTACGTCTGTAACAGGCAACAATTGTCGTGTGAGATATTCCGGTAAAATGTTATTAATCATTTTGAAAATAAATGTCATAGTTTGGAAGAAGAGGAACTGTTTAATGTTAAGCCATTTTAATGTATTAAGCATTAGCTGACTGCTGTGAAGCGGTTGCATCTTAGTATTATTCGCATTGCCTTATTTTGGAGAACCTGGAGTCTACTAAAATTTGTACAACTTGTATACAACACAGAACAGCAATAGAGAAAATGAGGTAGTATTAAGGTATTATACACAGTTAGTTTAGTAGTAGTTGATATAAATGGAGCCACTCTGCTAAAAAATCCGATCTTTTTGCCGATTTTCTTTGATATATATTCTATATGTTTGTTAAATTTCAGTTCACGATCAATTATTAGGCCTAGATACTTTATTTCCTGAACAATTTCAACTTTTTTACTATTTAACTCGATACCAAGATTTAGACTAGCAAACTGTTTATATAGATAATTATTACCCACGAACATAAATTTGGATTTTAATTCATTTACTTTTAGTCTATTGATCTTAAATTTTTCTGTCAATAATTTTAGTTCTAAATTAACAGTACTTACCATTTCCTCAAAATTTGTACTCTCATAGTAAATAAGAGTGTCATCAGCAAAAAGATGGATTTTACATTTTTGCAACACATTGCCAAGGTCATTAATATAAAGAATAAATAATAATGGACCCAGTACACTGCCTTGAGGAACCCCAAAGTTGTTTAACTTGGCTTCTGATAAATTCCCATTCATTTTTGTTACTTGGTACCTATTTGTTATATAACTTGTAATCCAGTCTATAACGGTGTTCTCAAATCCATATCTCTTTAGTTTTAATAGTAGTATATTACGGTCAATTGTTTCAAAAGCACGCTTAAGATCAATGAAAACTGCGCAAATCCCAACTCCTGCTCTGTCCAACAACTGCTTCCAATCTGAAATTACTAATTGCAAAGCCGTTTCACATGAATGTTTACCACGAAATCCCGATTGATATGTGCATAGAATATTATTTGAATTTATGTACTTGATTACTTGATCATAAACTATTAATTCTAAGATTTTTTCACAAAAAGGCAACATATTTACTGGTCTTAACTGTTCGGCCAGATTCGTATTGGGTATTTTTGGTATAGGTACCACTACAGATGTTTTAAAACATTCAGGCATAACACCCTTTTCCAGACTCAAATTAATCAAATTTAAAAAAGGATACCCTATTATGTGAAAAAGATTTTTTTATGATATCACGTCCGATTTCATCAGTGCTATATTTTTTTCTTTGTTTAGTCACTATTTTATTTAGATCTTGTAGGGTTATAGCATTAAATGATGTCATGCTAGAATTTACACCCGGTATAGATTCATTAATTATATCAATATCGACATCATCTGTCCCTATGCTTATGATAATACTCTCAATACTACCTACATAATACTGATTCAATACATCCGCCAAGTTGTTATTATATATTACTCCATTACAGTTCAAACTTTGCAGAGCGTGTTCCCCGCTTTTTTCCCAACTAACTGCTTTAAGCTTTTCCACATTAATTTTGGATTTGACTTATTACTATCTATATTTCTATCATAAAATATTGTTTTCGCTTCCTTGATAACTTTTACAGTATTGTTTCTTGTCTGCTTGTAGTAATTCCAATCCTCATCCTCGCGTGTAAAAACAAATCTTTTGTAAGCCCTATTTCTATTTGCAATAGCTTCCCGACACTTATCATCTAACCATCTATTTTCAGCTACCTTTACTTTTATAATTTTTTTTGGTGCTACTATATTTAGTATATCTAATATGTTATTTACAAATGTCTGACTAACAATATTTACATCTGTGCAAGAATACTCCCATTCCTTTTCAATTAACAAATTTGTCATTTCATCAAAATTGATCCGAGATCTAATTTCCTTTGTTTGATATTTTGATAAATCCCTACCGTTTTCTACTTTTACTTGAATTATTGAATGGTCTGTTATGATATAATTTTGCTCTACATACGCATTTATTGTATAATCATTACTGACAACAAGATCAATTATGCTACTAGAATTACTTCTTACTCTAGTAAAATTTTGTATAAACTGTTTCATGCCATAATTCTCAATACTTTCTTTAAACCTTCTTTTTACATAATCATTTTTGGAAAAATCAATATTAAAATCACCTGTGAGGATTATACTATGTGTATTATTTTTGTCAACATAATCATCTAGCCATTGCAAAAACCTATTAAGAAAAAGTGTTATATTACCACTAGGCGATCTATAAACAGCAGTCACACTATATAGGGCATTTTTAACTTTTATATCAACAGATAATAACCAAAAATTTACATCTAGAATTAATGTTTTTACATTGTCAAATTTTATGCCCTTTTTAATGAATATTAATACCCCACCTGTGTGACGGCTGCTCGAGTCGCAACGAACGGTGTTATACCCTTTTAATTCTAATTCACTGTCAATAAAATTTTCAGTAATACATGTTTCAGTGAGACACAGAATCAAGGGTTTATATTTAAATACATACTCTGATATTTGGTCTTTATTTTTATAATAACTTTCAGCGTTCATGCAAGACAGAAATAGCGCACTATCATCCTGTGGTTGCTATTCGTTATAGGCTATCTTCTTCTTTATTGAATCAACAATTTTTAAGTAACACTCACATTTCCTATCAAAAGCAGCATGCTGGATATTCAAGTTAAGATTTAGTTTTTCATTTGCTCTAACACAATTCACACACTTTTTATTTTCACTTCTGCAAGCACTACTGTGGTGTTCTTCTGCACATAGTGTACACGAAACCTTTTCTTTACAGTTTTGAGCCTCGTGATTGTATCCTCCACATTTAAAACACCTTTTTACCCAGAAATATTCATATATATTGCAGTTATTCCATCCAACGTGTAATACTTGCTCTTCCTTATTCATTAGATGTCTAAATGTTTCAGTATCGACCTCTACAATCCAATTAAATATTCCTCTTCGCACTTTTGTTTTATAAATACTTTCAAACCTAAAAGTGTCAGCTTCTTGAGGTATTTTATTTTGCCTAAGAATCTGCTCAATCAACTCCTTATCATCTACTTTATTTGCTAATTCTTCCTCCGCAATACCAGTAATGATAACCCTTGGCTTTAATTTTTTTGGAACATTAATTTCATAATTATTTCCCAATTTCGTTTTAATGTCCTCCTTTACAGTATTCAGGGCTTCAGCATTTGAACACTTTAAAATTACTCCTCCATTGCGTGTACTTTTGTGGATATTTAAACCCACTTGCAAGTCCACTGGATTTATATTACTTCTTAAATCGTTTTTAATTTCATTTGTTTCTTTTTCTATTTTGGGTTTAACGACTAAAACATGTTCCTGTTTACCAAGAATTTCAGCGTACGTTGGTTGGATGTTTTTAGATGGTGCTGCTGATTTATTTTCTTTTACTTCCTTTATTTCCTCTCGCATTTCATTAATCATTATATTTTGCTGCATAATAACATTGTAACACGCCTCTAACTTTGATTTAAAATCATTCAAAATCTCTTTAATTCCCACACATTCACATGCCGTTGTTGTTTCCAACTTCGATCTTGTACTTCGTGCCGTCATATTATATTATGAGAGGAATGTTGTACCTTTTGAGTCACTACACAATAACAATAAAACACTTTGTCCTTTGTCGGTGGAACTGATCATGGAATAATTTTGGGTTTTCCAGTACTATAACTGTTTATTGAGTTTATTATATTCCTCTACATACTTTTCTCACTTTATTTTAAAATTTAAGGACCTTAAGCTCTGCAATCTGTTTTTTCACTCTTCGAAGGTTCGGGCACTACTTATGAATGTGGGGAAAACTCGCCCCGGCTGGGGGCCCACAAAAACAACAATCATTTTTCTTTCTTTTAATTTAAAATGGGTAAAAAAGGAAGAAATTTATTTTTTTAAAAATCCCCCCCCCCTGGGCGGGGTTTTTTTCTACCCCCCTCTTTCTTCAACACTTTTGTTTTTTTTTTTTAAAAAAAAAAAAAAAAAAAACCCCAAAAAATATATATATAATATAAAAAAAAAATATATAATAAAAATATTTAATTTTAAAAAAAATAAAAAAAAAGCAAAAAAATTATAATATATTATCTACTGGATTGGTTATAAAAACCGAAGCCGTCGCCCGACAAATCCCAAAAAAAAAACACATAAACTACCCCTTTCCACGCACGTTCCATCACACCCCCAACCCAGATGTCTAATTGTCATTAAAAAAAGATAATGGGGGTAGATTGTGTTTTAGCATATTCGTCATAGTTCTCATGTATAAGCTTCAGCTTCCACTCTGAGTCTAGCCTTACCTTCGAATGGTGTGCGGCAGGCCATATAAACAAAAAGGTATGTAAATAACAAAACGCCGCGGCGAATCAGTGCCATTGCGAGTGTTGCAATAACAAATAAAAAATTGTAGTTGAAAGCAGATTGACAATGGAAAACAGACAGTAATGAAGCTGTTGTTTCTATGACTATGTCTCACATATCTATAACTTATTTCATTATACATACATGCATTTGGGTGAAAGCTTTTTATCTTTTTTTAATGTAAATAAAAATACAATTAATATTAATTTTGAATACTGTGAATAAGAAATTGAGTAAGAAATAAAAAGTAACACAAAACTTAAATTATTCCAAAATATCGCTATATTCTGCATCACTTTTTCAATATGTCATGTTTATGTTGCAGTGGCGGCTCGTGATATTGTCCACAGAAGAGGCTTGAAATTTAAATGACAACTAAATTTCAATATGATTACATTTCACATTTCCCCACCACCCTTGAGGTAGTACAACGGCGCGTTACATTTTTTTTGTCGTGAGTTGATCGCCAGAGTAGCCCTACTGTCCCACTTATAATTAAATTATAACTTCTAATTCTATTTTCTAAAAAATAAATAACGTAAATAAATACTTCTTCTACAATAATAACTAACTATATTACTCTTTGGTGTAAAGTCTAAATATTGTTATAAATCAGTCGTATCCTGCGATTTTCAGAACATGAAAAATGGTTGTACTTCTTCATAAAATGAAAATAAATCATTTTTCTTCAACTCGATCTTGAGCTATTGTGTTTCTAATAAATGTTTTTATGCGTCTGAGTGCTAAAAACGATCGTTCTACAGAAGCTGAGGTTACCGGAATTGTTGACACTAAAGATAAAAGTTTGTACAGTTCGGAGACAGCTTTTTAAATTATTATTATATATAAAAGCAAGCATTTTTTTGAGGCGATTTTCAATTTGCTAAAAGTTGCTGGTCAGAATACCACACATAGTTCATTTTTTAAAGAAATACGGTTAAAAAAGGGATACTGGGTCGTTCATTAACTTGTCCATTTGACTGTTAGGAAATGATTTAGAAAACATTATAAAAATTATTAGGATTTACTAAATCGAAACATTGCAAAGTATTTAAATCGGAAAATCTGATTTCAATTTGAACTATAATGGTGTCCAAAATTTCTGCAAAAATTTGTTTGTAATGTATGTCTGTCCTGTCAAAGTTACATGTCTTTTATTTTAAACTGTGGATTATCATCTAATTCCTCAATATTTTCTAAAAAAAACATTATATAAAGTATTGAAATGTATTTCGTTATTGCGAAATTCTTTTAATTTAGATATAAGTGAATTAAGTCTATTTTAACACGCTTTTATTAGCTTCACTTGTATGTTTGTTTGCTTGTTTGTAACCGACTCTTTGAACTCGATTTTGACCCACTTTAAACGGACAGATTTAATTGAAACTTTGTACACTTACGAAGAACCAGTAACAATACAATAATTTGATAAGTTTATATCATTATCCTGATCAGGATCGCCAATCCTTTCCTCACGTATCCCTGCGTGAAAGCAAAGGCTTAATATGTAAGTAGATTCCGTAATTGTTAATTAGCTCGGTGGTCGAGTGGGTTAAGGCAGTCGACGCGAAACGACAGACTCCTCCGGCGTGAGTTCGAACCTCACGGCTGAAATAAAATTTTTTTTTTTTTTTCAGAAATATCTGTTGGATCGTAATATGTCATAATATCAGCATCAATAAGCAATATAAATATAGTTTAAAACAACTAAAAAACACGCTTTTAAAGCACATCAAACTAAAAAGTGAAAAATAATTATTAATATAAACTGAAAACAATAATGAACGAAAAATACTAGTATTATTGTGAAAAAAAGCGTGGGGTGCTTTGTGCAATATTTTTCGTATATCGAGCACCCCACGCTTTTTTCACAATAATACTAGTATTTTTCGTTCATTATTGTTTTCAGTTTATATTAATAATTATTTTTCACTTTTTAGTTTGATGTGCTTTAAAAGCGTGTTTTTTAGTTTTTTTAAACTATATTTATTTAGAATATGTTATATCAGTTAATTTATTCTATAAAATTTGGAAAACATCAGTTTGCTCAAAAATTATTTTAAAAACCTTTAGAAAAAATAAGAGGTTTTTATCCAACAATAACGATTTTAATCTGTAAGCTGCTCTTAAAGTCTGATCGTCATTTAAAGTCTTCACTTTCCGAAATAAAATTAAAAACGTCAATAAGTTTTTCCTGTATGTGTCTACAGTGAAAACAACTCTAGATGAAAAATTCCAACGAGTGGAAGCATTACTCAGAATTCTATATTCCATAATTCTATTTAAAATTTCAGATCTTCTACTAGATTTTAAAAATAATTACGAAAAACCAGTAACATTTCAAATTTCTTTAATTCCGTTACAGGCTATACTCAAACCCAAATTTAATTTTTGTGCGAACAGTGAGTGAAGTAAGCTTGAGGAGCAATATCTTTTATTTTACTTTGGAGTCTATTAAGATGTCCTGACATTGGTTTGTGCAACTAATTTATTTTTCAAATCAAATTTACCAAATTCCCCGATTAATAATATAAATAAACTATCTGCGTTTCTTCCACTACTCACATCAGAAAAACCAACAAACCTTTCAACAACGTCACAGTGAATTACATATCTAAAAATTACGTCGTTTCATTAATTTGCTACGAGAAAAATTCGCAATTATGTAGTTCTTCATATATTTTGCCTTTAATAATGAAGCTAATACTCTCAATTAGGTCATTTTGAATTGATTTAGACGTTTCGGAAAAAACAGTGGCGTTATTCAAAAAGTTCTCTAATTTTGGATCATACATTTTTGAATAGTGGTGAGAGGTATGTGAAACTTCTCATATGGTCCAAATGCTACTATCCGACCGAGATCATAGATGTCTCTGTGGCGGATAGCGACTTGCGAAGCAAGTACCGAGAGCGGCGACCTCTAGCCCAGGTGGACTAAACTACTGTTATTAAACATGATTTGAACGAAACAACTACTCAGCGTACAAATCATATTTGATAACAGTATTTTAGTCCACCTGGGCTAGAGGTCTCGCCGCTGAAATTCTGTACGAACATTTCTGACAACATCTGGAGTCAATAAACGGCATTCTCGACCAATTCTTTCACGTAACACTTCCAGAGATGCGGGTTTTATTGCAAATACCTTCGATTTCAAACGTCCCCACAGAAAGAAATCCAAGGGAGTTAGATCGGGTGACCTAGCGTGCCACTCCACAGGACTTCTTCCAATCCATCGCTCAGGAAACCGATTATCCAAAAATTGACGGATTGCTATAGTAAAATGTGGGGGTGCCTCATCCTGTTGAAAAAACAGTTCGCCCTCTAAAAGATTATCGTCTTCTTCGAGGATTTGGGTAATCACTGGGTCGATGTTATTTTCTAACAGATGGAGGTACCTTTCGCCATTTAAATTGTCAGGAATAAAAAACGGCCCGACAATGTGATCCCCTAAGATGCCAGCCTAAACATTTAATGTCTGAGGCCTTTGGGTATGAGTTTTCATGAACAAATGTGGATTGGTTTCACTCCAATACCTATAATTGTGCCTGTTTACCTCCCCATTTAACTGAAATGTCGATTCATCAGAAAAACCCGTATTGTACAGTAGATTGGCATTACCGTTTAATTGTTCACTAAAAATCTCACAGAATTCAAGCCGACAATCGGGATAATCTTCGTTTCATTCGTGTACCAATTTAAATTTATATGGATGAAATTTGTGGGCCTTTACAATTCGATGAACACTGCTTCGTGATACACCGGAAGCCTCAGCTACTTTCTGATCGATTGAGTATTATCCATCTGCAAATGACCCAGAAATGCCCCTTCGACTGCTTCATTCCTAATCGGTCGCTGAGGTTCATGCTTTTTGTTTCCTACAGAACCTGTTTCCATAAATTTTGTCAATAATTGTGATTTCTATTGAATATGTGTTCCGTAGCTCTAGCACAATTATCGTTTTTAAAATAAATGCTGACAATTTCTAGTCTCTCCTGAAGAGTATAAACCATTTTGAGAACTCTGGTAAAATATATCTCGATTTAAAATCGATTGTGAACAAATTAATGTTCAAGGACTATCAAATACTTATGAGTCTTTCATTATTATAAAACTAAACGGACATGGAAAGTGTTTTTTGTCGAAAAAACTCGTGTTGATTTAAGAGCACTAAAAGATGTAGTTTTTTATAAATTCCAATACCCAGTGCCGTGTATTTTAGATTTTTCAAACGATTTCGATTGTGTGTAATCATCAAAAATAAAATTATTTTCCTTAAGAACGAATCGATAAAAGTTAAAAAAAAATACAGTTATGTAGGGAATTGACAGACCCTTCAAAAGATGTATCACTCGACCCCCTTGCCATTTGAATTTTTTGAGGGGGTGGCCGTGTAGGGTAGAGGGTTGATGATAGGTATACAAGTATTACATTAAAATATGTCCCTCTTGGAAACAAGGTCGACATGTTTCACTAATTTTTCAAAAAATTTTTATCTCCAAAGTTATTTAGAGTGCCTACTTTTGGTTGGGACACCCTGTATAATGGCATCAATTAATCCCATTAATATTTCCCTATTTTCACAGAGTTTTTCATTAAAATTTTCCATTTCTCTCTTATGCGCAGAATCCAAGAAATTTACAATAATTTGTTTACTCAACATTTCGAATTTAATGCAAGATGAAATATTGCTCCTGAGATTTTTTATGCCTTTCTAAACCTCGGGACCAATTGTGCAAATTATTAAACCCGGCCCTGCCCCAAATTGAGAATTGATGATTAGTAAATAACAAATATTTCCAACAATATAATTTGTTTCTAACTGCTGATGCCGTCAACCACTCGATTTTTTGATAATTGCTATCGCTAAACCCTGTTTTGTTTACCACTTGTGAAAACTAATGACGGCATTGACGGTGTAGGTCTGACTATTTTTTTAATTCTTAACTTTTGATCATAACTAAGAGAACTAAATCCATTTAACAACAAATAATCCACCACGTCTGGACAACAAAACATGTCCTTGGGAATATTTTCACATAGAGCACTCATTCTTCAACCACCTGTTAAATATTTTATGTATGTTTATGTTATTCTCCCACAAAACCACATATTGTCACTGTCCTTGTTCTATAAACTGTTGTGAGAGATGGGATCAACGCTCAACTGAAGTGTACATGAGCTAGAAAGAGATGGGATGCTAGAGGCTAGCTGCCCTAACTTTACAAATCCAGAATGTTTGCTGATACGCGCCATAATAGGCCTTTTCACAATTTTTTTTTATTGCTTTATGTGATAGTGTTTTATTAAAAAAAACTTGCCGTATTTTTTCTTTTGAGCACGATTTCTATCGGAAAAAAAAAAAACAAAAGTGCGGAAATAAAGCGCGCGCTTTTACGTGACGTCACGCAACCCACCTTAGTGACGTCAAACGGACTACGACCTTGAACATGACACATCGCTGTATTGCAAAGTTGGTTCTCTGCTTTTTGACAGTTGACGTCGAAATTAACTTTGACAGTATCTTCTTTTTAGTTTGGATTGTTGTGTGTGGAACATGTTTAAAAAGTGCTTTGTACCAACATGTACAAATAACAACATGAATTGTCCAATCAAAATTTTCGTTTACGTTCCACCAGATGAAAATAGACGAAAAGCATGGTTTAAAATAGCCAAAGTTGAGAAGCAGTGACGAAAACCAGAAACATTTACTGTCGTGAAGATCATTTTGATGTAAGAAAAGTAGTTGTATATAGAAATTGATGCTAAATTATTGAAATTTTACAGTTAAAAGAAGATTCAGAAAACTGGAAAAATATTGTAACAACAATTGCATGTTAAAATAATGGTAGTTCCATTATATCTATAAATAAATTACACGAAAATAAGATTACTAATGACTTACTGTTTTGTTTTAATATTCCTGACTTCTGCTGATAAATAATCCAAATTTGACATGTAAAACTCGTCCACCATAATAAAGTCAACTTTCGGCAGATTTTCTGCATTTCCTTTAGAAAATCCTGGCTACATTTTCTTTCAATAATGTGCAGAAACAAGGCAAAACACAATTCGTAAATGAACACGCAGAACATAACCACAAAACTAACCGTAAACAATGTAAAATGTGTCAGTTGTGGTGTGATGTTAGTAGTATTAGGCCTTCTGGCAAATGCTACCAACATGATTCCGGTCTGTGTGACGTCACTCAGCTTCAAGGTCAAATGAGTGTTCAAATTGCCATAATAAATGTTTATTTTTTTATTAAACAATGGGAGACTTATATTTCAAACAGAGTTGCACAAGGTGAATATCTATCAGTTAGCTTTCAAATAAACATATTTGGTTTGAGATTTAAGAAGTAGTGAAAAGGCCCATTTCAAGGTTACGAACAATGTATTGAAATGAGGTTTGACTCGCTGCTAGTCTCACTTCATCCAAACAAGCGCGAAAGCGTGATGAGAGACTGGGAAATATCCTGACTACAATGTGGAAAGAAATGCAAATTTTTTTTTCATACTGAAAATTAATTAATGAATTATTGAGAATTGAGATAATTCTAAGTAGAAATTTCTACTTGTGAAAAATATCAGTTGGGAGATATTCCGCTTCTCCCAAAATTGTAGACAAGGCTCTGCCTCCCCTGACCAGCCGCCACTGTTATGTTGCTTGTTTTTTGTTTTCTTAATTTGAAAACTACATTTGATTCCATTCTTGCAACCAGGCGCCTGGTACTTTATTAATTTTAAAGACGTGTATTTACGCAATTTCAGCAAAATGCAACAATGGTAGATTCATAAAAGGTATTATTTTTATTAGCGCTCTTTGCTATGACTACAGTAATGACTACATATTATAAGAAAAATTGTTTGAGTTGAGTGATGTGTATTAATTTGTTTCATATACCTACATATTTCAGAAAAATAAAATTGTGTAAACACAAAGGCCACAAAGAGCCATCCCATAAAAGAAATTCCGTGATAAATTATTGGTATTTTGTAATAAACTAACGCACAAACCAATTTTTTTTGTAGTAATTAACCTACAAATTGTTTACATTTGATTATTCAATCTATTTAATCATAAACCTCTTAATGAAAACATAAATTTTTCAACAAGCCTGAAGCAATTTCTTATAATCAGCCTTATTTAGGTCTGCAAGAGGTACATTAATATTTATATTAAGATGTCTCTTCTTCATAAGCTGATCTAGTTTATAGTGTCTCAAAACTGGAATAAACTTCCGCGTTTCGTAGTTTAAAATGCTTTCGTGCACCAGTTTTAATAAAAATACATTAACATTTACCGAAAATGGGTTTTCCTCTCAAAAATATAGCAGATGCGTGCTATTAATGTTCGTGAGATAATGCCATTTCGCTTTTTATTTTTCAAGTTAAAGTAGTTTGTCTAACCTCAAAAATAATAATTTTCAACTGTTACCGAAATTGACCATTGTTTATATCCAAGATATACTTAGTTTAGGAAAACAAAATATGCCAATATACAGCGTGGGCCATCTTGGTGATACATGTATTGGAATCTCGGAAACTATACGAGATAGAAAGACGGTTAGATGGGGAAAGTTTTAGACTATTTTGTTACCAACTAATAGCCATCCTCGAAACTATTCCAGCTGTTGGGAGTTATCGTCAAACAAGTTGTATGTTGCATTTTCTAATGTCAGCTAGTTAAGGACAAAAAAAATACATTTACAATAATTTTTTAATTACTTAATATTATTTTAAATTTGTCTCAAGTTCAGAAGATCAAGACTGAAAAAATAAATTAGTTATTTATGAACATTTGTTAAACTATATGCTTCACTGCGTAAAGCGATATTTTAAATCGTTCTACAAAACAATAGTTGAAAATATTGTGGAGTTATTTTTGTAGAGGTATGTATAGTTACCGACCATTATTGCACACCTACCCTGTATTACAATATTAAAATACAAATTATCAAAGAAACACAAAAAACTCAGTTTTTTTCAGAAATCTCAAAAACGAAACAAAATACTGCAATTTTTTATTTTTTTTTGTCATATCACTCAGAATAAAATCTGCAACTTTGCCCTAATTTAACCTTGCTTGTATATTTTACGGTTTACAAGATCCTAATGATAAGATTCGAATTTAACACCCTGTACATTCATAAAATAAATGTTACTTTATGTATACCCATCATTTGTAAAAAAAAAACGTCATTCTGAATCATTATAGTTTGCAATTTTGAATGCACTACTCCTTTTTAGAGTGATGAGATAACTTATATATACCTAGTAGCTCTGGAAATGGACCCGACACTTTCGTTAGCATGTTATATAAAATATTACCTACCAATTCTGGCAGACATTTCTTTACCATCTTTACATCTTCATTGTTTAAGGATATAAAAGAACTTTTCGATAGTCTCATACAGAATGCACATACGTTATAATCGTCAGGAATTTCGACAACATTTTTGTTTTCCCCCTTACTTAGACAGATATCCTTTAAATCTAGTTTTTCATTGTTCTTGTTGAGAAAACGTGCTATACAATCTTGTGTGCTGAAGCACGTTGATTTAAAATCGAAACATTTTTGCATGATTTCTGCACAGTTTGTACACACCACAGGTTTCTCACTAATAGCTGGATTCTAAGACAAAATTAAAATAATTACGCTACAGAAAATTACTTCACCGTTTTGAATAAACATAGGTATAAGAAATTTTAAAACTTACACTTTCCAAAAGATGCGTATTGATTACTTCTTTCATTAATTCGTTTATAACCTCAGAATTATCGTAACAGTTTTTTAAGCATAGCCTGCATATTTTTTCTAAGCTTTCCATTTTAGACAAACATTAGAAAACAAAGAAATTATTAAATGTAAACCAGGAATTATCAACGAATCATCTTCAAAAAATTTGTAAACAGAGGATCACAGAACAATGTTCTTTGCATTTGTAAGAACAGAAAATGATAAAGTCTTTCTATCCCTTTCTTAATCTGAGGGATGCTTCGAGCATACAATTTTTTTATGGTCGAAAGAGGGATGAGCCATGAATCAGTGTCCCCACAACAATTTCAAAAATTTTAGTCAACACAGCTATTTTAGTTATTCCTTTATTCCATAAATCCGGACCCGGATAGATTGAAAAGCCCTGTTTAAACAAGGATAAAAGTTAAAATTGAGCCAACCAAGATTTAGTTGGATCTTGGGTGCAAAGTGCATTAATGGCAACGCAGCGCTCTGGGGGTCGATTCTCAAATGACGAAAGAAGTTGTCGCATGAGACAAATTGTCGATTATTGGATGTCGAGTAACTTCTGTGGAACGTATTCTCGAGAGCTGTTCGACATGAAAGTTTTAGTAGACATTAGCAGTAGACATATTGTCGATGACTAACGGATGGCAACATTGCATTATAAATATTGCTATCTTCTCCAGTATTTTGTTGTGTGGTTCTTTTGACTTTTGACACAGTATCAATCATATTAACGATGGATAAAAAATTATTGTTCACAGCAACAAAAAAACACATTGGTGTACCTACTAAAAAGTACAGAGTACGAAATTTTATTGTCAGGAAAATTTTCTCCACATTTTTATTTTAAAGATGCTCAAACAAACAACATAGCCTAACATAGCTAGACAAAAATTTACTAGAAGGTCAAGCAAATGGAAACGTTTCATCCATTTTTAGATATGGAAACAAATAAATTACTCTACTTTTTTTCGTTTTTTGTAGCATGGGCACTCGAATAACACAACACATAGGTTAGGTAAAGAAGTATTAATCATTCACGAATCCCTCTCTACCACAAAAAAAATAAAATGTCGATCACGACATTGAATGTCGAATGGTTTGACCCACTCGTCTTTATCTCTACTAAAAAATTGTCTACTATGACGTTCCAGAATAGCGTACTATTTATTTCACTAGACAAATGGTATTGTCGCCTGCGACATCGGCCAAAGTGACATTTGAGAATCGACCCCCTGGAGTTTTATCAGAGACAACCACGAGACGTTCAAGTATCTATATTGTTTCTATTCGGAATATTGCACTGGTCTACTGTTTGGGAAGGTGAGTATAGATGGCGTGCGCGATGTTGAGTCGTGTTTTAAAAAAGCGCGCGATGCGTTTTGTTGGCTGTTATATTTTCAATTATATTTTAATGAAGAAATAAAACAAAACAGATAAAATAAATCGTTTATTGATAGAAAATCAATAAAATAACAAGCCACAACGAATGCAATAATTATGAAGATATTTTAAATAATCTAAACCACAGAAAAATTAATGGCTAAACAAAAAATTAAACATTTTACAATTAAATAACGATTATAATACTTTCTTGAACAACAGGTACCTATGTAACACAAAACCTATATGGCAAGTACAAAAAATATATAATTAAGCCTACCAATAAGGAAAAAAAATTTACATTTGCTTCCCAACATCCCAGATATATGTATTAACATCGATTAATGCTACACATTATTTACACAATGTGGTCTGCAATTTAACAATACTTTTCACAAATATAATAGTAATAATATTTAATTGCTTAGGTAAAGTTTACATTAACAAAACATATTACAAACACTGATAGGTTTTTACAAATTAATATACATATCCTACACAAGAACGAAGAAGTACTTGCTCGTAGGTACATAAATTGTATAACTAATTAATAATTTTTGGGTAAGTATAAACATATTAGGTAGGCGAATATGGACATATTAGTTTCAAGCAACGTCAACACTTGAAATTATAAAAAAAAACATTAATAATAGCATTGAAGTTATCAAGCCATAAGAAGCTAATAAAATAAAACACTTTTATTTATTTCATAGTTTGCAAACTGTTTTTGACTGCTGCTGGAACAAACCTCATATCAACAACTATCGATGCTGGAATGTCCTCAGCTTATGTCCAGATTTCTTTGCATCCTTACGATTCTGGATGTTTTCTTAGTTTTTTCTCTCACACCACCAAGGAATCCCAATTTTCCACACAGCTTCCACGATCTCCGTGGTTACAATTTCATAACGGTCAGAACAGGAATACCATGAGAAGTTCACATTATCAAAGTTGAATTCAGTGACAATAACAGAAATCTTGGGTTTATAGCAAAAGGTGTGTGTAGTGATATATCAGGAACACATTTTATTCCCATCATTTCTTGCCAAATTTTAGACCTAACAAGAAGGAAACAATTTCATTTAAATACCTTCAAAACACAGAACACAAACTTACTTTTGGTCATTGACTGGAAAGTAGTGCATTTCTTCCACCTGGTCTACATTGAATCCACAAATAAGACAATTAATGTTTTTGTGGCATGGGTATAATAAAATTATATACTACACTAACACTAATAAAAAGTTCAAATAAAATAGTATTTAAAAGTCAAGGTATTTTGCAGTTCGTAATCCAATATAAAATAAAAAACCACATACCACACAATAAGGGTTTTCGGGTGACAAATTGGTTATAACTAAATAGGACCAAGTTATAATGTGTTAAAACTAGTGTAATTCGAGTACAATACGAGGTACTACCCAGTACTACCTGGTATTAGTTGGTTTTAACTCAAGTCTCCACTTGGGTTAATACCGGCGGTTATGAGATGACTGCGTTAAATGTCAGAAAACTATAAACAGACGTAACTTTTAGGTTAAACGCGTACTAACTACACAGAGACTAGAGCTAATACAATTTTTATATTCTGTGATGATACAAAAATGCTATTAAAATTCATTAACATCATTTTCGAATATGAGGAGAATGATGAAGAAGTAGCCGAAAAATTTATTTACGGTAAATAAACATGTTATACACAGAACATATAAGATGTTCAGTCTAACAAACGTTGAAGCATAGAACATTTATAGAAGAATTATCAGTCATGTCACATCATTCAGATTTAAAATTCAAATAGTAAATTGGAATGGGTTCTGTTTTCTGTTACCATTCATTTCCGGTGTACATACCACCTTGTTATTACCATAATGTCATGGTTATTACCGTTTAATACCCTGCGGTATTAACCGATTTTGACACCCGAAAAGTCTTAATATCTGCATCAAAACAAACATTATGGCGACCGGATCCACCATCAACGATGACGTTTCCTGTGCTGCCAGCGGCATTTATGAAAATCTTCCCAAATTGCAACAAAGATAGATTAATTGAGAAACAACTATGTACAACAAGGATGGAAGTTTGCAGTAATTACACCTAAAACCGAACACAATTTTATATGTAATTGAATGTCTCGTGGTTGTCTCTGGTTTTATTGAAGAGATGTACTCATAGAGAAACCAGATAAGAGGGCTTCTTTCTGTATAATTATTTGGAACGCGCGATATTCTTGCCATCTGTTGTTCGTCGGGCAAGAGTAAGAAAGAATCGTACACTAAAAAAAAGAAATCTGCAGGACAGCAATAGTTCTGGCACAAATAGTTTCCCTACTACTCAATAGATGACGCTGTACGAACCTGGTTGCATAAAAAGGGCGCGTATTTTAAATCTGATAATAAATATTGATGGATTTATGTAGCAAAAATTACTACTCACTTTAACATTTATACTAGGAATGTCGACATTCAAATGGTTTTTAAGTAATCTACATATTTAAAAAGTCACCGAATGTACCGACATTTTTAGTGTAAATGTTAAATTTAATAGTAATTTCTGACTACATATATCCAACACCTGTAATGTATACCTTGAACAGGTTGCCCTATTTTTAAAATATTGATATACTTATACGTACTCACCTTTAGCATGAGGATACAAAAGGATATTCACATTATGATATCAGCTCAAGCAAGTATTAATTTTTCAAATACTTAATCACATTTTTTGTGTATATAGTCTAACAAAACAGTAATAAATATTGTGTATTAAAATGCAAAAAGATAAAAATACTTACCTACTTACGTTTTACTTTTAACGTCTCATAACTTATCGTCTTTTAGATTTATTAGATTCAATAAACCTTGTAACACATAAGTATAAGATCCTTTTTTACATGGGCCGACCTGACTTACGAACCACTAGATGATTTAGTCTAGTCACATTTGTTTACTCCACTATATGAATAATTCACTCAGTTGTTCAAGCCAGGTTGGCTTTTTTAAACGCACATTTAGTAGCATGTGTAATAATGAAAATAACTAAAAAATAATAATATATTTAAATCTCATACGAGATAGTTACATAGTTACATTTGGTTCTCATCAGTACGATGTACTACTGAAAATACGATATTCTTTTACTTTCATGAAATGATCTGACTTTTCGGTTCAATTGGAATATTTATATGTAGAGACATGTATTTTATAAAAATATAGTATAAAAAAGTATAAAACATATAATACATTAAAGACAATATGAAATTTACTAGGAAATTTATAGATGTGCCCAGCAGTACAATTTGCAATACTGATAAATTAAATTTAAAATTCTTTAAAAAAAAAAAAATACTCTTATTGTAACAAAAATAACAGAAAAAACAAATAAGACATTTCTCTAAATAAATAAATTTAAACTCTCAACAAAGAAAATAAAAACCAACAGAAATAACAGATAAATAATAATTTAAAAAAAATATATTTCCTTGTGGCCCAACACATACATGTAAAAATAAATAAGGTGGAAAAAATATGCAAAATATAAATATACAATGTACCTACTAGTGCTTAATAATTTTCATTTTCTTCTGAATTGCATTTTTGCGAGCTTAGTTATGAAAATTACGTGTAATATCATCAAAATATTTATTGATTATTAAAAATAAAAAGTAGGTATTCAATAACTCAGTTTTAATCTGCTGGGAATGGTTTGAACAGGAAAACCAAGAAAAATCTATTTTACTTAATACTGGTAACATTTTACTAGTTAAATGCTCAATATATCCAAAAGTCTTTAAAATTTCAATTACATTATCATGAATATTAATAACATAAATAACCAAATCCCTCGTAACATATTTAAGGCGTTGTATGTTATCAAATTCTTTAAACATTGTTAAAATATGTTGTGGCTCCAAATTGTCTGTTATTAATGAAGATTTACATTGAATACAATCTGTCAATTTAATTTTTTTAACTAAAAACCCACAAACATATGCAACAGCTTGAGTGTCAAACTGATTATCATTAATTCATTTTCAAGTATCAATTTGAATCAGGAAAAAATGCAATTCGAAAGAATGAAAATCTTACCAAGATGTTTTACATTGATATATTAGAGACCACTCAAAAAACCAAGAGGAGGGCTTACCGGCTCTTCAATACCATGCCATAACCTCACATCGCATACTACGTATTTAAAGAAACAAGAAACACGTGGAAACTACATAAAAACAAAAAACCGTATACAAGGTTGCCAGATGAGATACATGAAAAATCTTATCTTATAAATTTACTATATAAATTCATGTAAAATCGTGATTTTTTAAATCCTAGGTGGTAGACAGCCGCAATAAAATTGATAAGTATTATAGGCATACTATAGACCATAAATGAACCTATCTGGTTCCTTCATGCCATAGATTAAATCTGGTTCTTTAAGGCATACGAGCGTACGTGCAATCGTGTAATATTCCGCTAAATAGTGAGTTCTGGCAACAGGGAAAGGATAAAAATGTTTACTATTTATTACTATTTGACTGCGCCATCTCTGATATTTTAAATATATCAAATGGAAAAACTAAGGAGATATCTTTACCAAATCTTCGCTTCATAAGAGCAATTGTGCCCGACGAACACTCGATGGCGCTGCTGCATATGTTTCCTTTAGTCCGTACTGAGAGTATAAAGATGATTGTTTTTATACTCTCAGAGTCCGTATTTAATAAACCTGTCTTATTTGGTTAGTCTATGGATGTACTGAATAGTTCGTGATTTACACGCAGCGCTGCAGCGCCTTAGTAAAACGATAATGCAGATAATTCCTCCGCTTTAGCGCTGCATTGGTAAATAAAACATTGTATCTTATCAACAAAAGTCGTATGTTAACGTAACAAACTTGAATTGTGGAAATAAATACACAAATTTATACCTCTAGAGCAGAGCTGTCACAATTACCCATTAAAAGTAATTGAAGTACCAATTACCAATTATCAATCTAAGTAGTAAATATTTCCATTACCAATTACTCCTTATTTTACACAGTACTTCAAGTATCAATTACTCGTAAAAGAAAATAATTTTTTTTTCAAGTAAAGGAATTCAATTACTTTACCTTATACTTCAATTACTCTATTTAATTGAATTACTTTGAATGTAATTGAATAATAATTAAAATATCGACTGAAAATAAAAAAAAATCAAATACCTACCAAAAAAAGAGGCACAATGTACATGTATTTTTAAATAATTATTAGGTCATTCAAACACGTATGTAGGTAATATTCTACCAAGCTATTTTACATATATGTATAGGTACTAAATTTAAAATAAAATTTTCAAGTCTAAAAGAAATTATTGTGTTGACAAGAAATGGTCTACACACAGACATACATACAGACAGACATTTTTTATTCGATATTTGAGTTCAACGTGAAACGCATTTCTGTGCAAAAATTTTGTTTCTACGATCATTATTAAATAATTTTGTCAGTGTAACTAATATTAATAGGTATTTGATTAAATCAAATAGGTAAAATAATAGATATTGCCAATATCGGAGATATATATGTATAACATATATTAATATTTAAAAAATAGCAAAGAACAAATTTATTATTTAATATTTACTTAACTTGCCAGGCAACTTTTTAAGAATTAAAAACACAAGGACACAAATAATTAAAAACATGGTTTTCTTGCAATCACAGCTACTGTATACTGTGTAGTGCACTGGATAATTGTAAGAAAACGAAAATACTGTCAAACGACAAGCTCAGACAAGTTATTAAATCCGAGCGCGTTGTGATTTTTCTCGGAATATTTTCGATACAATTTCAATTATTTTAAAGTAATTAAAGTATCTGAAAGAAATTGAATTACCCAAAAGGAATTGAATTATTTGTTCAGTACTTCAATTACCAAAAACAATAAAACAATTACCAAGTACAATTACTTTTACAAAAGTAATTCAAATACCAATTATTTTAAGGCGTCCAAAAAAGTAATTGAATTAAAGTAATTGAATTACTTAAAATTAATTAAATTACTATTTCAATTCTTTTAATTGAAGTACCTGACAGCTCTGGTCACACGTCGATTCCAAGCCATCCCGGTTGATGGTATCTATTATTTATTAGTCCTTTGTTTCCTTAAACGAATCATTTGGTTGCAGATATCCAACTTAAATTTATAAATCGCTCTTCAAAATTTCTGTTAGTAATATTGAAGAATGAAAACATTCAGTTCATTCTAAATACCATATAGGTAGGTTTTAATATATGTATAAAATTACAGGCAATACTGATACTTATTTTTTTTAACCTGGAAAATAGGATTATTTAGTTTGATTAAATGACACCAAATAAAATATTTTCTTACATAATCTGTACTGTGTATACTAATAATTAAAATATCTCAAAAAACTATCGAGTTTTGCATAATGGATATTATGGTTAAATCAACTGCAAATAAGCTCGCTACTAATACGCCTTCAAAGGAATACGTCGACCTACCAATCACCCTCATATGTGTACTTGCAGAACACTCTACGACTTGCAAAAATTCTTTCTATGGTAGCCATTTTTTTTTCTAATGGCAGGAATAAAATTCTGCTAGATCCAGTATATATTCATACAACGTCTACGAAGTGAGTTTACTAGGACAAAAAGGAGTATTTGCTGTCATTACTAAGTATTTATTATTTATACAGTGTAAGTTGTATTAGTGGTTACAAAGTCATCTATTAGCGGCAGGAAAAGAGTTTTTCTGGTTGCAAGGTAGAAATGGTGTAAAAAAATACAGGTTTATTAACTGTAACAAAAAAACCCAATAAGGTTAAAAAAAGGGCTCTAACTCCTGATAGCAAAGTTATCAACCTACAGAAATAAATAAATATTTAGAAAAACTTTTTTTAACGGTATATAAGTGCTTCTTAGCAAAATCGTTTTTGTTGCGATTACAAAGAAGTCTATTTAATGCAGATATCAATTTTTATTTATGGTTAGTAGAAATTTCTTTCAGTGTAGGCCCCCGCCTTCGAAAGATACCGTTCATTACAAAAAAAAAAAAAAAAATTAACGAAAATAATTTCACATTCACTAAACTATTTCAAAATTTTTTTTTGAAATTAGTTTTTATTAAACATTGCAATTTGGAAGGTTCTTTGTGGGCCGGCATGTGGCGTTGATGATCCTCACATTTTTCTGCAAATTTACAGGATTCAAAAGATCGTGGCTGGTATATGCCCTTTTCTGGAGGGATTCCGTGTTGCCGCTCTAAGTGATTTTTAACACTAGTCTTATACATTGTTTGAAATGAACAATATTCACACTGGTACATTGTTATTTCCGAGGGCTTTTTATGAATCATCAAATGCCTTTTAAGTATGCTGTTACGCTTTGTCTGATATGAACAGGATTCACACTGGTATATTTTTATATCTGAAGGTTTCTTATGAATGAGCAAATGCACTTTAAATAAGTGTTTACGTTATATACAAACAAGATTTGCAACGGTATATTTTTACTTCTCTATGATTTCTATGGTTTTGTCGTAAATGATTTACAAGATTGTCTTTTCGATTTGTTTGATATGAACAAGTTGCACACTGCTACATGTTCACTTCTAGAAGGTTTCCATGGATTCTGTTTAAGTGCTTTTTAAGACTGCCTTTATATTTTGTTTGGAATGAACATGATTCACACTGGTACATTGTTATTTCCGAGGGTTTTTTATGAATCCTCAAATGCATTTTAAAGTTGTTGTTTTGCTTTGTCTGATATGAACAGGATTCACACTGGTATATTTTTTTATTTGAAGGTTTCTTATGAATGAGCAAATGCACTTTAAATAAGTGTTTACGACTTGTTTTATACAAACAACATTTGCAATGGTATATTTTTACTTCTGTATGATTTCTATGGTTTTGTCGTAAATGATTTACAAGATTGTCTTTTCGATTTGTTTGATATGAACAAGTTGCACACTGGTACACGTTCACTTCTAGGTTTCCATGGATTTTGTTTAAGTGCTGTTTAAGACTGTGTTTATATTTTGTTTGGAATGAACATGATTCACACTGGTACATTGTTATATCCGAGGGTTTTTTATGAACCACAAAATGCTTTTTAAGTTCGTACTTATACTTTGTCTGATATGAACAGGATTCACACTGGTACATTGTTATTTCCGAGAGTTTTTTATGAATTATCAAATGCGTTTTAAGACAGTGTTTACGGCTTGTCTTATATGAACAAGAGTTGCAATGGTATATATTTTCTTTTGTAGGGTTTCCATGGACCCCTTTTAAGTGCCTTTTAAAGTTGTGTTTATACTTTGTTTGGAATAAACAATATACACACTGGTACATTGTTACTTCTGAAGAACTTTTATGTACCAGCGTGTGGGCTTCAAAATTATGTTTATATTTTGTCTGATATGAGCAGCATTCACATTGGAACATCTTGTAACATTTCGGCCTTCCATGAATATCTCGAATTCTGAAAATTATAAAAATGTTTATTACACTGTTGAGAAATCGGTTACGCAACTATAGTAGGCATAAATCTTCAAATAAAATGGAGTTATGAGTCTGTGTGTTAAAGTTTGGCCTTCATTTGAAAAGTGTTTATTGATGGGCTAAAAACAATTCTAGGGCCTAAGTGAACTACCTCAAAACCACCTTCAAAGGTACGTTCTGAGTTTTTTGGAATGTTGTCCAACACTACTGATTTTTCAAAAAAAAAAGTTAAGTATACGAGCATACAATTATTTAGCAATGTATATACTGTTCATTTTAAATGCATGTATAACCTCAAAGGGGACGTTCAAAACTTAGAAATGTATTTTACAAAGGGTAGATGGACATCTATGCCACCGTATTGAATTCATATTATGCATATTCATTTTGAACATTTTATACAAAACGTTTATACATGCAATGCGGAGTGCCTAGGAGTGGTATTTTGATTATATACCGGGTGTCAACGAGATCATGCATCAGCACGCCATATTTTATAAAATCGGAATAAAATTTGCGAATTTAAAACTCGCGTATGAGAAGTAAACGAGCTTATTTTGACGAACATATAATATCAATACCATTTCCGGTTTCACCGAAAGGGTCATCAACTTTGAATTTATAAATGGAACATTGTAAATGTACATTTTAACATATTCTGATTATGCATGAAATTTTCTGTATAATGAATTAAAATTTTTGACATTACCCTCAAATATGGCGGACTTATTTAAATTTTTTATGAAATTCAAAATTAATAACTAAAACTTTGTAATAATGAAAATTTTCCAAGTAGGCATTGGATTGTTTTTAATATTTGGGTGCAATTAGAAGAGAATATTTTTCATTATAATGAAATTATTTGAAAAAAATTGAAAATAATTTTTTTCTGACTTTTGGGCGACAATTAGTATTTTTTTTTTGCAAATTTGAATTTTTTGTAAATAAATGGAATTATCTGTAAATAAATAAATAAATAAATTTTAGGATTGGAGCATGGAAAGCCAGCGATACATATATCATCAATACCACCGAAAGTGTCATCAATTTTGAATTTTTAAATGGAACGCGTGTATATTTTAACATATTCTGATTATACATGAAATTTTCTATATGAGAAAACAAAATTTTTGACATTACCCTTAAATATGACGGACCTATTTCAATTTTTTATGAAATTAAAAATTAATAACTAAAACTCTGTGTAATAGTGAAAATTTTCCAAGTAGGCATTGGATATCATAATATGGTTAATTTTTAATATTTGGGTACAATATGAAGCCAATATTTTTCATTATAATGAAATAGTTTGAAAAAATTTAAAATAATTTTTTTTTTGACTTTTGGGTGACAATTAGGATTTTTTTTTCAAATTTCAATTTATTGTAAATTAATGGGATTACCCGTAAATAAATAAATAAATAAATAAATAAATATTAGGATTGGAACATGGGCACCAAGCGAGACTCTCAGGCATAACTATCAAGACTAAATGAAGGTTTGCAAAAAAAAATTGTGATCGAAATATTGATTTTTTACAAAATTGCACCTTTTTTGAAATTTGCACAGTGAAATATGAATCCAATATTTTAAAAATTGTTTAAAACATAACCTGGTGAGGCGCAAATTTTTTTTCAACTTTTTCTCGCAAATTTCAATTGCAATTTTTTTTTTTCAAAACTTCTTTGATGGTTATGATTTAAAGTATCACTTGAGTCCCATGCTCCAACACTAAGATATGACAAAGTAAATTTCACTAAGCTGAATTATACCTAAGTGGTGCTTTCACAGGATGTAATTTCCAAAGATATTCTGAACAAAATAGAGTATCCTAAAACACCAAATAATACTAATATTTTTAAGTATGACTCAACTAATAATCAAACTGACAAATCAGTACCTAGAATTAGATTGAGTTGGTAATTGTGTAAATGTAAAATGCACATTGCGTAAAAGACACCAAAGTTCTTCCAACATTACATTTTAAAAAGTAGAATACCATTGTAAATAGAATTTACCAATTCTTTAGAAGATTTACAGCAATGTATCAGACACAAATTCCATCAAATTACTCAATAATCAAATTTTAAAAGCTTTATATTGCTGAATCGAGAATTAACATCTATCAAATGAGGTATCAAAAGACCCGCTCTTCAATTTAAAAATTTTGAAGGGAGTTGTCATTCACAGGGGTTTAAAAGGGGGGGGGAATTTTTTTCCCGCAAGAGCCCCCCAAAAAAAAAAAAAAAAATTAAAAAAAAAAAACGAATGTATCCATCTAGTGATGTAAATTTACCGGCTAATTTAATTTTTAGCATTTTTAACCGATTTTTAATGGAAAAAAATCCGTAAAGCGGTAGAAAAAAATTCATACTATTACACTGGTTTTGGCCTGACTTTTAATTTGACACCAAATATGTATATTATAAAAGTAATGCTTTATTGCATTTACTAGGTTTCAGGAGATATTTAATAAATAACGGTACAATTTTTAATTCTATATTGATTTATCTCCAAAAGCATGACACCCACATAGAAGCGGTCTCCATGCAATCGTATATTGAAAAAATAAGACATTACCAAGTAAACCTTGCAGCTAATTATGTCTATCTGTGTAAGACAGTGTAGAAAAACCCACGGCCCTACAATGTGGAGTATCTTACACACGAATTTTTTAAGAATTTTGACTATTAAATTTTACAATAGCATTGGACTTGAAAGGATCACTGGTGAGGCCACTGTGATTAATATAACAGCGTTAAAGTATACTGAAGGAGGCGAAATAGAATATAAATCGTATTATATTGAAAAACGGAAGGTATTATATCAAATATTTAAATCATTACAACCACAAAATTTTATTGATTTACTCCCTTTATATCGACAAAAGAGGCAAATTAGGGTGGAGGTTAGGTTAGGTTTCTTGTGAGTGGGTCCCTGTGGACCCACCACTGCGGCCATCAGCAGGCCTATTGTGGCTCACACCTAGTTATATTTCACCCAATAAGTTCAGTCTCTCAATGAAACTGATAACTTTATTGGGTGAGAATGTGTACAGATCCTCTGGCAGCAGTTGCCCTTTGCCAAATATTGAGAATCGGATCCTCTCCACAGCGGGACAGGTGCATAAGATGTGGTCTGCCTTCTCATCATCCTCCAGGCATAGATGGCACTCGGCGTTTTCCGCTAGGCCGAGTTTATGCAGATGATAGTTTAGTCGGCAGTGCCCGGTATATAGGCCTGTTAGAGTTTTCAGGTGTACCCTGTTTAACACTAAAAGTTTCTTAGCTCTTGATTTCAAAGGGTATTTTATAAACGCCTTCAAATGAACTAATCCTGGTAACCCTTGCCAATACTGGAGAGTTTTCCTTCAGCCCAGGTTGAGATAACCATTTTAGCAGTACTTGAAGATATGCCAAGTATCGGCTCTGGTACGATCATTCGTGATCCCGCTCCTTCTCTGGCCAAGGAGTTGGCTATTTAGTTATCTTCCATACCAGAGTGGTCGGGTACCAGACCAGAGTCACTTTGTTGTTTTTGCTCAAATGATTTAAAGCCTTCTGACAATTCCATACCGTTTTGGAATTACACCAGTAGCAGCCAAGACCTTTATTACCTGCTTGGCTATCTGAGAAAGTCTGCGTGTAAGATGCATATATTCCAGCCTTTGCACACACAGTTCAATGGCATGAACCTTCGTCTGTAGCTATGTAATCCCGCTCCTGTTCCCTCGGAAGTTATTGAGCCGTCTGTAAACCAGCAACTGTCTGCCCTCAGTAGGTCGGCTTTATTCCAATCCCACTCATCCCTTTCCAGAGAAAGGATGATGAAGGTCGTGGTTGGTCATAGTAGGCATAGTATCCGAGGGCATTCCCAGGATGCTGTGATTCTCTATGTCATCCAGCAATCTGTTCCGCTCCATGATACTAGTCTGCGGCATATTAATGGCCGCTTGTTGCAGTCTGTAGGTTGCCCACCTGGCCTCTCTCTCCAGATATATATGAAGAGGGGGTAAATCCAGGAGGATGTCCATTGCAGCTGACGGTATGGTGCTAGCTAATTGCTCCCGTTACGGCCATGCATGCTAATCTCTGCAGTCCAGAGAGTTTAGCTTTGGCCGTCCGTTGTGATCCTTTCGGCCACCAAGCAATGGATCTGTACGTTATCATTGGTCTGATGACCGTGATATAGATCCAGTAAATTTGTTGGGGACCCATGTCCCGGGATTTGCCACAAATACGACGGCATGTCCATAAGGACAGCTTTGCATTGTGGATTATCTTTTCCAGATGGGAGTACCAATTAAGTGATCTATCTAGAGTGATTCCTAGATATTTCACCTCCTCCGCAAATGGAATAGTTTCACCCATTAAGGAGGGAGGTCTTAAGTCCTTCAGTTTCCTTTTCCAGGTGAATGGTATTATTACCGTTTTTTGAGGGTTTACACCTCCCCAACTCTCTACCAGAGCAGCCCTTCCATTGAAGTGGGGATCGACTAGGGGAGTGCAGGGATTTCCTCTGAGACGAGAATATTGAGGGTGATGATTCGTGTTCCCCCATATTCTTCCCGCACCTTCTCCAGGCCTTTCAACAGAAAACATGTAAGGCTAATTGGTTTTAGTTCTTCCCTACCCATTTTTGGTATACATACTACCTTAACTGCCGACCAACTGGATGGGATATAGTTCCATACCAGACTAGCTCTGAATAGTTTAATGAGGAATGGGAGCAATATTTCCAGTCCATTTTGTAGTAGAGCTAAAAAAGTTCCATCCTCTCCTGGCGATTTGAATGGTTGGAAGGATTTGATGGCCCACTCAATTGCCGGTAGTGTGATCACCTTTTTAGCTGTCAGCCAATCATTTTTATCAGGTTGTTTTAATCGACCTTCTGATGGTGACAGCTGTTGGTCATCCGGATTCAAGCACCCTGGGAAGTGGTTTTGT
>JANEYF010003842.1:72500-140000 GCA_029963845.1 Rhamnusium bicolor
GTACTCTACGACCATGATACACAGAAATGATTTGCAGCTTTACTTATAAGTAAAGCTGGCCGAGGTCACCTGGCCGACAGAGCAGTCATATGACTCATATGTTTACATCATATCATAATACTTGAATAAGTACAATAAATGGAAATAAATTTTAACACTAATGTTACATTTTATAAAAATTTGTAAAACTCACCTTTTTAAGCAGATTTATGAAGTAGTTTGGTTGTCGTCATCACAAAGTGGGGAAGATCTATAGTATAATAGCATCTGGTATGTTTCTACAGCTGTCTCCGTCAGCGATGTTTGCTTTGGTGAAAATATATGTTTGTATTTTGAAAATGACCGTTCGACATCTACGGATGTAATACACGCATAAGTAAAACAATCTGTGAACTCACTTAACGAAGTTGTAGATGCACCATCACAAATTTGTCTTAATTTGTTAAAATCAGGATCTTTCTGTAATACACTGTCGAATTTTTCACTAACGCGATTATTTTTTGCGTCATTTATAGCCTGTTGCGGTGTATTTACGTCGTCCAATATTTGCAGCGATTCCACTAACAACAACGAACTATTTTGCAATTTTTCTATTGCGTCGTGTAGTCCTCTATAATTGTTATTAATAGTTTTTAAATCTGTTTCAAGGGAAACGTCTTGAAAGCTTGTCTGGCTTTCCCTAATAGCTGCAGCCTCGTTAGGGTTGAACTGTAGTATCACAGCTTTTATTTGTTGAAAATATTCAGCATAATAAAAAGCCGCTTTCAACCACGTTCCCCAACGTGTAAGAATCAGCTCTGGTGGTTCAGGGATACCAGGACACTGTGTGTGAAATGCTCGAAGCCGTTTAGGAGATTTGAGAAATACTTTTTTTGTATTTGCTATTAATGCATCTACCTCTGGAAAACATTTTCGAATCGTTTCTGCCACAAAATGTAACGCATGCACTTTACACGTAACATGTAAAAACCTACAATTGTCTCTTTGAAGAGAACGGCCTACCACGCGCATTGTCGCGGCACACGGTCAGTCACAAACATCAATACTTGACTTGTTGAAAGTTCAAATTTTTCGAATGTCTCCAACACCACACGCGTAATTATTTCGCCAGTACACGCAGTTAGTCTTTTACTAGCTAGTAAAAGTGGAAATGTTGGTTTAAGAGGGTCCAGTACACGTACTATAATATTTAAAATAGATTTTTTTTTTACAATCTGTCATCTCGTCAATACATAACCAGAGCCGTGTCTTTTTTAATCCTCATTTAATCCTATTTACAATGTCTTCACGAACAGCTGGAATATATCTACGTAATGATGTACGACTTGGTAAGTTCACCTGGGGATTGTATTTATTCCAAAACTCCCGAAATGGTTGTTTATCCAGTATGTGTAGCGGAATATTACAGGCTATTAACATTAACAATAAATCAAACATAAACTGAGTTGTCAAAGGCATGCCATTTTTTTTATTTTGATGTTGCACGGTATTGATATGACGACGACAATCTGTTTTGTGCCAGCACATTAAGTCTTGATTGCAAACTTTACAAATTATTTTGCATCCGTCATAGAATAAATCCGGAAATTCACCGATAAATTTATTCACTGTGTCCGCGTACGGTCGTTTTTTACCCTTTGGTGCGTTTGATATTATGTATAATTTATAGGTACAACCTCACGCATTAACCTTTCAAATAAGACTGCAGCGTAAATCACTTCTAAATCGGCACGTGTGACGCCAGCGCAAGACCGTGGCTGTACTCCAGCCACCTCGGCCAGCTTTACTTATAAGTATAAATGCGTATTATAACGGCTGTCACCAGCTCATTAAAACAATTTTAATTAAAGGAAACAAACTTATTACAAAACAAGTTTTTCCAAAAAAATTACATGTAAGACTCTTTTCTCGGGCCAGGGGAAGCAAAGAGGTTAACAAGATAAATCAAAACAAACTTATAACTAAACAAGTAAGAAATAAAATCACCATTGACAATCGTCAAGCCAAATGTCACAAAATTATTTAACTAAAACAGTTATTCTTTTTTATATGTGGGCGCCACCATCTTTAATGGGAATTACCACAATGGAAACAAGATCACAGCAGTAGTGTTTTTCAATATTGATTAAATCTGAAAATAACAAAGCGAAATAGAAAAACGAAAACATATAGTTTTTGTTTATTAATACGCATATTAGAACCAATCAAAAACATTTTATTTTCAATGAAATAATCGCTGAAATAATGATGAAGAATTTTTTAAAAATTATGCGTATTTATTGGAGTGCAAACATATACACGAGGTTATAATGTGTAAATGTATAAACTTGAAAATATATTAACTAATAACTTTTTCCCATTCGTACTGAAAATTATTGAACGCTCCTTGTATCTCTACAATTAATTACTAACCATTCTTTGTATCTCTCATATGCGCGTGGACTAGTCTTCATAAAAACCAAACGATGATCCATGAATTTCAATGGGCTTGATATACTGCTATGCTTTATACTGTGGCTGCAGTCACCTGGTATATAATATCATTTCTCCATGTTAAAAATTAAACAGAAAAAGGGGGATGTTGAGATCAGTAACTTAATTTAATTAATCATTAATGTCCTTACACGCTCAGCCTCTCCGCCACCGTGCTCAGTCTCTCACATGTTCTTGCTAAAGACAACAGACGGCGCTAGGCAACCGCCGACTTAGGTCGCTTTGATTTTTGACATTTTGCTTAAGAGAATCTGTGCAGGGACAACCTGTGGGTAAAACAGAGAGAGCAAGGGTGTGGCTCGCAGTAGCAGAGTTCAGCAAAGATTTTCTTCTAGTTTTGTTCCAGTTTATTACTATAACGCATATCATAAAACGGTATTCATATACTGTTTGTTAGTGGTTTATGGTTTTGGTGATATTATTACTATCAAGGGTGTATCGTGAACCATCTGTCCACCATTGAGTACTGTATTATATGATTAAACAAGTGAAGTAGAGCTGCTGTCATTTAGTCAAAAAGCTACAGTTCACATTAATTACTAAAGCTGCAAATCGTTTCTGTGTATCATGGTCGTAGAGTACAGACGTACTTACTGTCGCCGGCATTCACCTTGACCGCGAAACTATTTCTCCAGTCCAGTCTATTATTAGCTCTCGAGTTGTGTACACGTTGTCACTTGGGAGTATTACATATTGTTTCTGTGTTTTTATTTTATTTGTTGTACTGTATTGTTGATATTAATATAATAATAAAGCATGGCAGACGTGCGCAGGGGTAGAAAACGACCATTTGCTGACAAAGTAAATAAATTCATAGGTGAATTCCCGAATTTATTCCATGATGGTGCTAAAATAATTTGTAGTGTGCGAGAAAGATTTGAAGTGATGGGATAAGCGTGATTGTGGACTTCACGTAAATAGTGTACACCATAAAAATAAAAAATAAATGGCGTGCCTTCGATAACACAGTTTATGTTTGATTTACTATTAATACTGATTGCCTGTGATGTTCCGCTGCACATACTCGATAAACGACCATTTCGAGAGTTCTAGAATAAATACAATGCCCAGGTGAAGTTACCAAGTCGCACAACGTTATGTAACTATCTATCAACTGTACACGTAGACATGCTAAATAAGATGAAATGTGAATTAAAAAATACACGGCTGTGGTTATCTGTTGATGAGACAACAGACTGTAAAAAAAAATCTATTTTAAATGTTATGGTACGAGTACTGAACCCTCTTAAACCGACAGTTCCACTGTTACTAGCTAGCAAAAGACTAAATCAGTGCACTAGCGAAACAATTACCAGGGTGGTGATGGAGACGTTAGAAAAATTTGAACAGTCAAGTGTTGATGTTTGTGACTGATGGCGCCGTGACAATGCGTTCGGTAGGCCATTCTTTGCAAGAACAAGGTTGTACGTTTATACATGTTACGTGTAAAGTGCATGCTTTACATCTTATGGCAGAAACTATTCGAAAAGGTTTTCCAGAGGTGGATGCATTTCATAGCAAGTGTCCCGGTATTCCTGAACCACCACAGCCGATTCTTACACGTTAGGGAACATGGTTGCAGGCAGCTTTTTATTATGCTGAATATTTCCAACAAATAAAAGCTGTGATACTACAACTCAATCCAGATGAGGCTGCAGCTATTAAGGAAAGTCAGACAAAATTCGAAGATATTTCCGTTGAAACAGCTTTAAAAAATATTGCGAAGAACTATAAACCATTACGTGAAAGCATAAAAAAATTAGAAAACAGTTGTCGTTAGCGGAGTCACTGCAAATATGGACGAAGTAAATCTACGCTATAGGTGACGCAACAAATGAGCGCGTTAAAGAAAAGTTTGCAAGTGTGTTAAATAAAGACACCAGTTTTACCAAATTAAAACAAATATGTGATGGTGCAGCCCCAGATCCGTTAAGTGCGTTCAAAGACTATTTTACGTATGCGTGTATTACATCAGTAGATGTCGAACGGTCGTTTTCAAAATATAATATATTTTCACCAAAGCGAACATCACTCATGGAGACAACCATAGAAACATACCTGATGCTGCAAAATGGCTATACATTTTCTCCAGTTTGTGATAAGCAAGCTAGTTCATCAAGCTATTTAAGAGGGTAAGTTTTACATACGTTGTTATAAATTGTAACAGTTTATTGTTTCTCGTATTAGTTAATTTCACGTACGCCACTGTCCCACGGAACATTTTTGACAGCTCTATTAATTACAAGCAAGGGAACCGACGAGGAGGACCTTAAACTCCTAGAGGGGGGATAAACCATCTCTGTGTATGGCATTATGCTTTCCATAATGTTAAAGTTTGACTAGCTTAGTTTTATATTACCTACCTTACAACGTCGTATTGTTCCGTTTTTATTTCAGAGCCCTCATTAACATTTGTCAAAAATTTCTCGTCCTTCATTTCTACAAAACTTTGATTTTCATGATGAATTTCGATTTCTTCCTCCTTACAAATTTCTTCTTCTATTTTAATTATATTAACTTTACCATCATCTTCCTCACATGCCAAGGTACTTTCGGATATAAGGGGTAGTACATTCTTACATTCCTCACCGCCCGTTTCCCAGAAATTTCCATTTTTATGGTCGACTTCGTCATTACCTTTTTCCGTTTCCACGCAGAACTCTTCTACTTTAATTTTATCAACTGTATTATGCTCTCCTTCCATTTTCAATAAATTTGTCGTTATAAACTGTAGCATACTGCTTAATTTTAATTGACCTTCGCCTTTTATACAAGCATCTTCACAATATTTCATTATCTTTTCTTCTACAATCGAACAGTCCATTATAAAACAGAAATAATTCTGTAGAGATCCATGACAGGTTGTACAAATGGAAGGACTCCTGATGAATCTGAAATCCTGTAAATCAAAAAACAAAAATCTTATATGGTGCTCACTAAAAAATTCGGTTGATACGAATAGGAAATGGTATTCGTCCCAGAGACGGCTTTTAGATACAAATCATAATATAATATGATATAATATATAGTAGGAGGAACCGCTTTAGTGACGGGACGTGAGGGGTAAGACGCTACAGAACGCAGAGCCGGATTTATCTGTATTGCTCGCTCGTTTACTTTCAATGTAGGTTTTTGAGTTCAGTTTAGCTAGCAAGAATTTATCAATTGTAGAAAAAGTATTAACTTGAAATAAAAGTACTAAATTTAAAATATTGACTACACTTGCAGTATTCAAGTTTGCTTAATATAAATTGTTACTACCTAGCAAGAATAGTGAGGAGGTATCAGCATCTCATGCCAGGAAAGGATATTTTTCTCAATAAATAAACTAAAAATAAATTCTAATAGTAAATTTGTTACAATAATAAAAACAGAAAGACTTATTTTTGTCAAAACGAAAAAAATAAATAATATTAATAAATAATAATATTTTGGAAAAGAATATTTCTCAAGCACTGAACTACGAAAGCACAAAAACGGAAACAAATAATACGGTTGATATCACAAAATTCACTTCTTCACTTCTTCACTTCACTTTACTTCACCTCACATCGCTTCTTCCTCTGGATCATCGCCCTTCTTACCATCTTCTTAATTTTCAAATGAGCTACTATCCTCGTTCAAATTTATAATAAATTTATTTCCACCATTTATATGACATTTAGCGATTTTTAAATAATCATCCTCAATTGTAACTACTTTCCTAATTCTTTTTTCACAATCTTCCCTGTTAATTTTCGACAATTCATTTTGAATTAACTCTACGACTTTTTATCGAATTTCGTACAAGTATGTCTTTTTCTGACATTTCTCTTCAATTTACACCAAATTAATTCAGTCGGGTTGAAAATACAGACATATGGCGGTACTCTCAACACTTTGTGGCCGTATCTTTCCGCTGCAATGTGTATAATATACTTCTCATAATTTTTCGTTTGCAGGATTTCCAAGAGTTGTGCTTTATTATAATTTTCCTCATAATGGAGATCATGTTTCATTAAAAACATTTTTAACTCCAGCTTAGTAGAACTCTTGTTAGGAATTTTATACTGTTGTTTCGCATTGTCAAAAACAACTATTTGTAAATGAATTACCATCATTCATGTCTGAGGGGAACATTACTATGTTCGCTGATGATAATTCATTTGGTATCTGCACCGAATGCTGCGGAACTCCTTGATAAAACTATAGCTGTTATGAGGGAATTTGATGACTATTGTAATAATAATTTAATTTTAAATGTTAATAAAACTGTTTGCGTTTACTTTTCACAGAAACAATCACTACCTGTTAATATTCTAAATTTTAATGATATTATCATACCTTTTAGCCAAAGCGTTAAATTTTTAGGCGTCTTAATGGACTCGAAACTAAGCTGGGATATTCAAATCGATGAAGTTTGTAAAAAACTTAACAAAGCATATTATTGCATCCGAAAGCTCAAGGATTCATTAGACCACACTGCATTATTAAATCTGTATTATTCAATGGCATATTGTCATATTTCTTATAATATTATAATTTGGGGACGAGCCAGAAATTTACAACGGGTCTTTGTTTGCCAAAAACGTATTATAAGATTGATTTTTAATCTTAATTTTACAACCTCTTGTAAGAGCTCTTTTAAAAATCACAAAATTTTATCAGTGCCTTCTATCTATATTTTTTTATTGTTGAAATATGTTAAACGTAACATTAACCTTCAAAACTAATGCCAGTTATCATAACTACAATACTCGCTATGATGACGTACTTTCCATGCCGCATCACAATACGACTTTCTTGGAAAAGTCTCCTCATTATTCTGGTATTGGCTTTTATAATAAACTGCCACTTGCAATTAGAAACATCGACAACTTTAATAAATTCAAATATAGTTTTAAAAAGTTTTTAATTGAAAAATGCGTTTACTCATTCAATGAATTTTAATCTATAGTTTTTTGTCCTATATTTTATTGCAATGTTTTATACTGTTTGTTTATACGACTTTATACAATTTTAACTTTTATTCCTTTTATATAATATTTATTATTGTATCATCATGACGTTCACATCTGTTTTATAACAGCTTAAGTGATTAAATAAATAAATAAATAAATAAATAAATAAAATAATGCTATTCGGTTTTAATTTTGGAATTAGGGTATTTTCAAACCATTGCTCAAATATTTCTCCCTTCATGTTTTTGTGATAATCCACGTTACAGTCTCTCATGTTTTTCCGCACAGTTTCAATGCATTATCAACCCATCCATCAGCTGATCCACAGTGTAATATAATCAACCCAGTTCCTTTATTAGGGAGTAATGAGATTGGCTGACATTTCCTAGGTCCATCAGTATCCTTTTTTTACGGTGTCATGAGTATCATACCAAGTTTCATCTAGATAATAAATCGGTCTATTTTCCCTTTTGAGTTCTTTTATCTCTTCTAGATATGAATCTCGCCAATCCACTATGCGTCTGTTTCCAATATTCGCCATGCGTTTATTAATAGTTTGATATTTAAATCCAATTTTTCTCAGCCAAGTTCTTTTGACATATTTTGGATGATAATCCATTTCTTTTAGTCTGTCTACCACGTCAATAGTCGAACTTCATTTTTCAGAATTTTCGATTGATCGATGTCGGATCGTTGTTTTCTTAGGAGGGCACCTTCTTTCACCAATTTGTATATTGTGGGACGGGAAACGTTAGTCAGAGATGCTGTTTTACCTAGTACATCTAAATCATACAAATTAGGGTCATTAGCTCGTCGTTTCAAATGATTATTGTAAACATTAAAGCAAATTTGTTTTGTTTGCTCGTTCAATTGTAGCTGATTTTTTCTTACTGAAAACACTGATGAACTTTGATTTTCTTTATCACTCTAATCACTATAATTTTTTTTCACAAACACAATAAGATGTTGACGTAGAGGCCTCCCTCGGTCGAAACATTTTTCTATTAAATACGATAACTTTCTTATATTTTCAAAAATACACCAGCAAATAAACAGATAAAATAATTATTAGTTATAATATTACACTTATCATATATTACACAACTCACTGCGACATGATAACCTTCTTAAATTATTTTCAAAAACACACCAGCAAATAAACAGATATAAAAACAAGTCGGTAACAAAATTAAGTGCGGACCTGAACTATCATAGAATAAGATACGATAAGATAAGATAAGATATTCTTTATGTATCCATAGATACATAGTATGTACATAAAAAAAATAATAGATATAAAAATAATAGTTACAAACTAGTACTAGTTTATATAATTTAAGCCATTTTAATGTATTAAGCATTAGCTGACTGCTAGTGAAGCGGTTGTATCTTACTGTTATTCGCATTACCTTATTTTGGAGAACCTGGAGGCTACTAAAATTTGTACAACTTTTATACAACACAGAATAGCAATAGAGAAAATGAGGTAGTATTAAGGTATTATACACAGTTAGTTTAGTAGTAGTTGATATAAATGCTAAAAAATCCGATCTTTTTGTCGATTTTCTTTGATACATATTCTATATATTTGTTAAATATCAGTTGACGATCAATTATTAGGCCTAGATTTCCTGAACAATTTCAACTTTTTTACTATTTAACTCGATACCAAGATTTAAAGCAAACTGTTTATGTAGATAATTATTACCCACGAATATAATGGGTTTTAATTCACTTACTTTTAGTCTATTGCTCTTAAATTTTTCCGTCAATAATTTTAGTTCTAAATTAACAGTACTTAGCATTTCCTCAGAATTTGTATTCTCATAGTAAATAAGAGTGTCATCGGCAAAAAGATAGGTTTTACATTTTTGCAACACGTTGCCAAGGTCATTAATATAAAGAATAAATAATAATGGACCCAGTACTCTGCCTTGAGGAACCCCAAAGTTGTTTAACTTGGCTTCTGATAAATTCCCATTTATTTTTGTTACTTGGTACCTATTTGTTATATAACTTGTAATCCAGTCTATAACGGTGTTCTCAAATCCATATCTCTTTAGTTTTAATAGTAGTACCTATATTACGGTCAATTGTTTCAAAAGCACGCTTAAGATCAATGAAAACTGCGCAAATCCCAACTCCTGCTCTGTCCAACAACTGCTTCCAATCTGAAATTACTAATTGCAAAGCCGTTTCACATGAATGTTTACCACGAAATCCCGATTGATATGTATATAGAATATTATTTGAATTTATGTATTTGATTACTTGATCATAAACTACATATTAATTCTAAGATTTTTTCACAAAAAGGCAACATATTTACTGGTGTTAACTGTTCGGCCAGATTCGTATTGGGTATTTTTGGTACAGGTACCACTACAGATGTTTTAAAATATTCGGGCATAACACTCTTTTCCAGACTCAAATTAATCAAATTTAAAAAAAGGATACCCTATTATGCGAAAAAGATTATTTATGATTGGAATGAAAAATAATATTAACTGAAAATTTTTTGTTAATTATTATTTACTAACTTTTACAAATCTTATCACAGATAAGTATAACATATATCTTTTTAAACAATTATTTTCGCGGCTATTTGCCAAAACGCTGAAACTTGGATTACAAAAAAGATAATATGCACATTATGTTCAATACAATTGACTCAATAATGTTATTTTTAATTTCAACTATTCTGTCTAGTAAAACCAAAAATAAATAAAACACAAGGTACTCACCAGTTGACACTTACTTTAAAAAACTTTAAAATATCTACCGACAAGTGTTTCTGCTTGCCTAGCGTCATCAGGGTAGCCGGCACATTTAAAGAATCCAAAGTAAGAAAACTTGTAAACCTTAATGTAATAAACATTAATGGCTTCAGAGAACAGAACAATTGAAATTATATAGTGGAAATACCCCTTCGGGTCAATGAAATAATTTAAGAAACAAATTAAGTTCCTCTTCTTGATAAAAGTTAAAATATAGAGATATGTTATACTTATCTGTGATAAGATTTGTAAAAGTTAGTAAATAATAATTAACAAAAAATTTTCAGTTAATATTATTTTTCATTCCACTCTATATTTTAACTTTTATCAAGAAGAGGAACTTAATTTGTTTTTTAAATTATTTCAATTTTCAGTTAATATTATTTTTCATTCCACTCTATATTTGAACTTTTATCAAGAAGAGGAACTTAATTTGTTTTTAAATTATTTTTTATGATATTACGTCCGATTTCCTCAGTGCTATATTTTTTCTTTGTTTAGTCACTATTTTATTTAGATCTTGTAAGGTTATAGCATTAAATGATGTCATGCGAGAATTTACACCCGGTATAGATTCATTAATTACATCAATATCGACATCATCTGTCCCTAAGCTTATGATAATACTCTTAATACTACCTACATAATACTGATTCAATACATCCGCCAAGTTATTACTCCATTACAGTTCAAACTTTGCAGAGCGTGTTCCCCGCTTTTTTTCCAACTAACTGCTTTAAGCTTTTCCACATTCATTTTGGATTTGACTTATTACTATCTATATTTCTATCATAAAATATTGTTTTCGCTTCCTTGATAAATTTTACAGTATTGTTTCTTGTCTGCTTGTAGTAATTCCAATCTTCATCCTCGCGTGTAACAACAAGTCTTTTGTAAACCCTATTTCTATTTGCAATAGCTTCCCGACACTTATCATCTAACTATCTATTTTCAACTACGTTTACTTTTATAATTTTTTTTTTTTTTTGGTGCTACTATATTTAGTATATCTAATATGTTATTTACAAATGTCCGATTAACAATATTTACATCTGTGCAAGAACACTTCCATACCTTTTCAATTAACAAATTTGTCATTTCATCAAAATTGATCCGAGATCTAATTTCCTTTGTTTGATATTTTGATAAATTCCTACCGTTTCCTACTTTTACTTCAATTATTGAATGGTCTGTTATGATATAATTTTGCTCCACATACGCATTTATTGTATAATCATTACTGACAACAAGATCAATTATGCTACTAGAATTACTTCTTACTCTAGTAAAATTTTGTATAAACTATTTCATGCCATAATTCTCAATACTTTCTTTAAACCTTCTTTTTACATAATCATTTTTGGAAAAATCAATATTAAAATCACCTGTGAGGATTATACTATGTGTAATATTTTTGTCAACATAATCATTTAGCCATTGCAAAAACCTAGTAAGAAAAAGTGTTATATTACCACTAGGCGATCTATACACAGCAGTCACACTACATAGCGAATTTTTAACTTTTATATCAACAGATAATAACCAAAAATTTACATCTAGAATTAATGTTTTTGCATTGTCAAATGTTATGCCCTTTTTAATGAATATTAATACCCCACCTGTGTAACAGCTGCTCGAGTCGCAACGAACGGTGTTATACCCTTTTAATTCTAATTCACTGTCAATAAAATTGTCAGTAATCCATGTTTCAATGAGACACAGAATCAAGGGTTTACATTTAAATACATACTCTGCGCCAATATTCTTGGCTTGACGATGGCCTTGGAAGGCAGGGGTCGGAAGTTTTACGTTCCTTTACCCTAACGCATCGCTGTAGGCCTAGACCAACCTAGTAAGAGGCGGGCCTGCTCCACCGGCAACCCCGTCCGCTGATGCGAACGGTGTGGTCATTTTGGCAGACTTCCCCCGGTCCTGGTTTGTTGGACCCAGCCGACTTGGGCCTTTTTCTTCTGACGCTCTTCTTGTTTCTGTTTTCTTTCTTCATCGGCTGTCTGCTCACGGGAGCGTCGTCATGTCGCGGGCAGGGCGACTGTTGCCGTCCTGCCCTGGGAGTTTGTCAGGTTAGGGGAAACGTTCCTGCCGGTGTCTACCGGCAGTGGCGTGTGAGGAGGTCGAGCTATGTAGCTCAGGATTTCGCAAGGCCTAAGCGCTTCTATAGCGCTTTGGGCCCGCTCGAGGCAAAGGAGCGTGACTCCGATCCGGCAGTCGGCCGGTTCGGTGCCCCGTGGTCGGTAAAGGGTGTTGTGTTAGTCTGTGTCTCTTCGGAGTAGTCCATCTTCGCGGCTAGGCTGAAGAGGTTTTCGCCTCTGTTAGCCGTTGTCCAGGATCTGTAGCCTCGGTCTCTTGTACCGCGGAGCCTCTGCCGGATCATAATCGACGGCTCGTCTGATCAGAGGATTCGCATGGGTCTCCGCTCGCACGAAGATCTTCTTGGCCCGATCCTGGATGATCTACGACACTAGGGTGTATTCCAGGTCCCTGAAGATGTCGATGTTTCTTACAAACCATGGTGGATCCACAGCGCATCTCAGCGCCACGTTTTCCATGGCCTGTATCCTCTTCTTGTGCGATTCGGCGGCATACCCTCAGGCCACTGACGCATACGTCAGCTGCGGCCTGAGTAGGAGTAGTTTGTTCCTCAGGTTGAGTTGACTAGTTCTGCCCATCATTGGGAGTCTGGCCCTCACCGCTTTTGCCTTCCTGACCACTTCGTCGGTGTTATGTTTCCATGTCAGCCCTTGATCCAGAACGACACCTAGGTACTTGGCGATGTCGGTCCACCGGATCGGTTCGCCGTTCATGGTAACATGTCCCGCCGGGATTTGAGTCCTCTTCTTCCTGAACAGGACCGCACTGCTTTTCTCTGCGTTGATCAGTACTTTCCATCTGTTGCACCATTCCTCCAGGTGGGGTGCTGCTTCCTGGAGGTGACGAGTCACTTGCGCTGCCTGCCAGGATCTGGCGACTAGAGCTGTGTCGTCCGCGTAGTGCCAAGGCCGTTCCTGCTGTCCTTGGCAGATCTGAGGTGTATATGGTGAACAGGTGTGGCGAAAGTACTGTGCCCCGCGGTACTCCTGCTTCCATGGATCTGTAGGTCGATAGCTCCCCGTCTACCTTCGCGCGAAGTTGCCTTCCCCGTAGGTATGACTTGCTCAGCTTGACGACTGCTGTCGGGTATCCTGCATCTATCAGTTTGGCTAGGAGTCCGGGCGGCATGCCAAACCCTGTCGAATGCCTTTGCGACGTCTAGTAGGATCGCTCCCGTGGACTGGTTCCTGTTGAAACCATCCACTGCATACTCCACCAGGCGGAGTATTTGCAGCTCGGTCGAGTGTCCTTTCTTGTAAACGAACTGCTCGTCCTGTATGACTTGCAGTTCCTCGGAGTACACTTGCAGTCTGGCCAAGATTATCCTTTCGGCTACTTTGCTCATCGCCGGCAGTAAGCTGCCTGGTGTAGACTACTCCGTTTGCTCAGTGGATCGGTGGCATTGGTTTCCTGGAGGTTCTGAGGGCCTTCTGAGTGTTCCATAGGCTCCTGTCCTCCGGGTTGAGCGATTCCAGATGGGTTTGTCATCTCTCCTGACGATGCGCTTCGAGGGTCGTCTTGACTCTTCGGGATAGCTGGTTGTATTCCCGCTTGTCCTCTCGGAGTCCGGTCCTCTGCGCTCGACTTTTGGCACTTCGACGGTCCCTTATTAGTTGCTTCGTTTGTTCCGGCAGCTCGCCTGCCGGTGCTGCAACTCGTCTTACCGTCGTCTCTGTCGAGCTGGCTTGAATGGCTGCTTTGATGTCGCGTTCTAGCGCGAGTATCGCTGCCCCAATCTCTTCTTCGCTATCGATTCTAGGGATGGGGGCATCTTCCTTTGCATTTCTGCTCGAAACTGCTCCCAGTCCGTTCTTCTTTTAATGAATGTCTCTTCCTCGTCCACCTTGTCTTCCAATTGGAGAAGTATTGGGTTGTGGTCTGAGGAGCCCTCATCCAAGGTTAGGAGCGTGAAGCCCATCCTCATGTTTTGCAACATGGCGATGTCCAGCACGTCAGGTCTGCCTGTGCCCCCATAGTGCGTCGGTTCTTCAGGTCCTATCGCCAGTATATCGTCTCGTGTGCCTAGGTATCTCAGCAGCGCTCTACTCCTGGTGTTCGTGAGTCTACTGCTCTGGCGACTTGGCGTTGAAGTCTCCGATGGCAACGGCCTGCTCCCCTCTTTGAAAGAGTGTTGCTAGGTCGCCTTCCACTATCGGTCTTCTTGGCGGTTGGTATCCTGAAGATATTTTAAGTCCACCGTGTTCGTGGGTTAGCACTTCCACGGCAGTCACTTCCAGGCCTTCTCCCAGCTCTGGCGTCACTATGGGTTGGTGGTTTATATTCTTCTTGACGAGCAGGGCTACTCCTCCTCCGTTGCCTGCTCTGTCTTGTCTATAGACGTCGTAGCCTAGGAACTTCACCGATGTTTCTGAGCTTAGTCTCTTGCAGTGCCATGACGTCAATGTCGTATCACGCTAGCACCTCTTCTAGTTCATATTTGTTGCCACGAAGGCCATTGATGTTCAATGAGGCTATCTGCAGGGACTTCGGTTTCACCCTCCTAATAAACATTTTAGTTCACTAGGTTTGGCATTTGGGCGAAGAAGGCGCTCATCGCTATGAACATCTGCTGCATCTGTGCCAGCGCTGCTGCGAGGTTGCTGGCGTTCAGTGCAGAGGGGGGCCGCTTTCTGCACCTGCGGTGCGGCGGCTCTCCTTTGCTTCGCGGCGTCTGCGAAGCTCCATCCTGGGGTCTGTAACGGTCCATTTCTAGATTTAATTAACATGCGTTTTATTTAATGCTAATTGCATAATTTGGTTTGAGGTAAACCTTAAAAATTCTAGAACCGACTTTATTAATTTGTAAATCTTTGATAATTTGTGCGACACTGGACCATGAGTGCGCCAGCGCGAATACTGCTGTGTGGGGCAAGGGGAACGCTGGTACGAGGACAGTGAGATTTTCGCGGGGACTCTCCGCCGAGCCGTGGCCGAGAGCGGATGTGTGGTTTATGGTCTGGTACGTTTTGTTCTACGTTATCTTTTCTGCGTTGAAGAGACTTGAGAGTTAGCCTTTGAGCGAGTCAGTAGTGTACGTTGCTGAAAATTACGTTCAAGATTTGTTCTGGTTAAGCTGTTATGGTAATGGAGTTACTACGTATGTGACAAAGGAAAGCTAAGTGAGAAGGTAGGATCCTTTCTAGTTATTGTTATAATAGGTACCTATTAATTAATAAAACACCAGCTTCCATTCTGAGTGTGAGCTGTAAATTTCAAATTCAATTTGTATAAATGGGCTGCTATGCCTGTCCACCGACCTAGAGTGGGAAAAAGCCCCCTAGACTTTTTTTAACTTGAGACTGAGCTGTGTGAGACATTTTAGTAAAGAAGAACCGTTCTTTCCCCCTTTCGATGGCATTAGTGATTTGTAACTTTTCTGATTATATATATGTGAACAATACAGAACGGCGGGTGGCGCCCTTAAAAAAATATATATATTTAAGTGAGATAAAATAAGATTTCGGGGTTTTAGTTTTAAGTTATTGAAAGTTTATTATTTGTTGACCACACCCAAAATGAGTCTCTTGCTTTTGTAAGTTAAATTATAAATATATGTTTTATTATTTGTCTTTGTTTCATTTGAGAACTAAAATCGAGTTAATCAAAAATAGCGAGGGGCAAAACCCTACGTTATAGGTCGTGCTGCTAGTGCTCGGTCCTCCAGTGGTGGGTCTTCTTCCCTCCTGTTGTGTCCTGGGCGCTTGCTTTGGAGGGGGTCCCGCTGGTTTTTTGGGGTACTTTGAGTACCCCTTGTAGCTCGCTGGGTGAGCTCCTCCACAGTTGACACATTTGGCTGGTGTGTCCCGCTTCTTTGTGCATTCTGTGGAGTCCTCCGCACTTCACACATTTGGCCTGCGCGGTACACTTGCCTTGCGCATGGCCGAAACGTTGGCAGCGGTGGCACTGCGTGGCATCCTGCCGGATCTTCTGTCTCTCGGCACGTACCACCAGTGAGCAGCATCTGGAGACCTTCAGGATGCCTTCCTGGTCCTTGGATACTTGGACAAGTACCAACGGCATCTGGGCTGTCTTCGCCGCTCACTTTTTTGCGCTTCTGCGCTGGCGTCGTCCTTGGGAGCTCGTCCTCCGCCTCCATTTGCGCTGCTGGCTGAACCGCTTGCTCCTGGCTGGCGTTTTTCGCTGCTAAGGCGGCTAACAGATTGTTAATCTGTTCCGCTGCCTCCGCGCGGTGTTTCGCTGCCTCTTGCTGGCTTTTGGCTGCCTCCAACCTGAAAGCCCTGAACTCCTCCAGTTTGGCGTGCAGCTTCCTATTCTCTTCCAGCACTTTCCTGTTTACGTCTCTTAGGGCTTGCATCCTCTTCTCGCGCCCGTTTCGTTTAGACAGCTGGCTTCTTACGCTGGCCTCCATGTCCGTGTCTGATGACACCGTGGATCTGCTGTCGTCACTTGCCATTCTGTCCTCCACAGAAAGCGTTGTCTGGCTGCCTGATTTGTTTTTCCTGTAAGAAATTATGTTAAATTATTTGAAATTATTAAAACCTTTGTTCTAAAAAGAACAAGAATTCTCTTTTACTAATTTGGGGTTGTTCTAAAAAAGAACAATTTTCTTTTCTTATTGGCTTTTGCTCTGAAAAGAGCAGGTGGCTTAACCCTTCGGTTATTTATCACTGTTCACGCACTGTTCGCTTCTGCTCTCCACTCTAGGTAGGTCTGCTCGCTTCGACTGCTCGATGAACTCTGCGCGACATACTCTGATATTTGGTCTTTATTTTTATAATAACTTTCAGCGTTTACGCAAGACAGAAATAGCGCACTATTATCCTATGGTTGCTATTCGTTATAGGCTATCTTCTTTATCGAATCAACAATTTTTAAGTAACACTCATATTTTCTATCAAAAGCAGAATGCTGGATATTCAAGTTAAGATTTAGTTTTTCATTTGCTCTAACACAATTCACACACTTTTTATTTTCACTTCTGCAAGCACTACTGTGGTATTCTTCTGCACACAGTGTACGCGAAACCTTTTTTTTTTTACAGTTTTGAGCTCGTGATTGTATCCTCCACATTTAAAAAAGCCCTTTTACCCAGAAATATTCATATATATTGCAGTTATTCGGTAATACTTGCTGTTCCTTATTCATCAGATGTCTAAATGTTTCAGTATCGACCTCTAATTCTTCCTAATTATTGTTAATAAAAAGCTGTAACAAAGCAACTGCACCTTCACTATTGGAAAAATCTTCTCGGCTACATAATACTTCTAATTCAGTTTTAAGTTTCAAATGATTTATGACTGGATACTCCGTTTTAACTAATTTAAATAAACATATCTTGAGGAAAGCTTTTTTTATAATCTTTAAATCGATCTGCGTGAAATAACTGAGACACTGCTAAATGATTACTGAAACCAAACCTGTTTTTGATCTCAGATGTAATTATATCACAAACTTCTAATGAAATTCTCCTTTTTGATTCTTCCGTTTTACATCTCTGGGCAGACTGCATGGATGTCTCCTCCAAATAGTTAAGCAAAATTTTATTTCTGATGTCTTCAATTTTACTATTAAAAACGCCAATACACTTATTTACTGTTATGACATCGATATTACATTTTTGTAATTGATTGAACAATATATCACAATGAAGCATAACTAAATGAAAAAAATTTAACCAGTAAAGAAAATGTTCATTTTGTAAGTAGGTTTTTAAACCAATAGCTTGGTTTAGAGTGTTGTTTTCTGATTCATTATCAATGATTTTTTCTAAACAATCTAATAATTCTGTTCGATAGGTATACACAGTCTCCATGCACTTTGTATTAAAATTACATCGTGTTGGAGCCGCTTTAGGTAATATCACCTTAAGAACATTATCTAACACGGTTGTTCTTTTTGGCGATTTTCCAAAGAACGAAGAAAAGCTATGTAAATTAGCAAAAAAATGTTTATGCTTTTATCCTGACTTGATGCTTTTTGTAAAATTAAATTTAGTTGATCACCATGTTGTGTCTGGCTGTATGGCTAATGGCCTAATGAAAAAAAAAATAGTTGATGAGCGTAACAATGAATAAAATTTGTTGAAGTATAACTTTTTTTTAATTTTGGCTTGTACACCTCCAAAAGCAACACTCATTACTGATGCTGCATCGTAACTTTGTGCTATCAATTTTTCAGGACTTTCATTAATTTTCAGACATTCTAACTCTTTTAAAATTACATCTGTCAAATGCTGCGATGTCGTTCCTTGAGGCTGAATAAATTTCCAAAATCTCTCACATACAACACCGTCTAAAACGTATCTAAACACAAAAACTACTTGTACTTTATTCATAACCCAACTTACGTCCATCTTTCAGTTTTAATATATTTTGTACAACACTCATATTTAATACTAAACACCAAAAAATACTGTTTTACTTAATTTCACGACAAGCAGAGATTTACTAATAAAATGTTCACAAATAAAAACATTAAAAACAACACGACAGAATTTACCGACCAACGCGTACCTAGTCAGCATTAAGACTGCACCACAGAACAGAAAAAGAGACTGCACTAGTGAACTTCGTGCGTTACCGTTTCCGTAAAATGTGTCAGACACATTGTCCCCTCCAGTGTTTTCTGTCTCTTTTATGTGGAGGAATATAATAAACTCAATAAACAGCTATAGTGCTGGAAAAACCAAAATTATTCCATGATCAGTTCCACCGACAAAGGACAAAAAGGTATCAACATCATCAACATCCAACCAACGTACGCTGAAATTCTTGGTAAACAGGAACATGTTTTAGTCGTTAAACCCAAAATAGAAAAAGAAACAAATGAAATTAAAAACAATTTAAGAAGTAATATAAATCCAGTGGACTTGCAAGTGGGTTTAAATATCCACAAAAGTACACGCAATGGAGGAGTAATTTTAAAGTGTTCAAATGCTGAAGCCCTGAATACTATAAAGGAGGACATGAAAACGAAATTGGGAAATAATTTTGAAATTAATGTTCCAAAAAAATTAAAGCCAAGGGTTATCATTACTGGTATTGCGGAGGAAGAATTAGCAAATAAAGTAGATGATAAGGAGCTGATTGAGCAGATTCTTAGGCAAAATAAAATACCTCAAGAAGTTGACACTTTTAGGTTTGAAAGTATTTATAAAATAAAAGTGCGACCAGGAGTATTTAATTGGATTGTAGAGGTCGATACTAACACATTTAGACATCTAATGAATAAGGAAGAGCAAGTATTACACGTTGGATGGAATAATTGCAATATATATGAATATTTCTGGATGAAAAGGTGTTTTAAATGTGGAGGATACAATCACGAGGCTCAAAACTGTAAAGAAAAGGTTTCGTGTACACTATGTGCAGAAGAACACCACAGTGTAGTGCTTGCAGAAGTGAAAACAAAAAGTGTGTGAATTGTGTTAGAGCAAATGAAAAACTAAATCTTAACTTGAACATCCAGCATGCTGCTTTTGATAGGAAATGTGAGTGTTACTTAAAAATTGTTGATTCGATAAAGAAGACAGCCTATAACGAATATCAATAGTGCGCTATTTCTGTCTTGCATGAACGCTGAAAGTTATTATAAAAATAAAGACCAAATATTAGAGTACGTATTTAAATATAAACCCTTGATTCTGTGTGTCACTGAAACATGTATTACTGATAATTTTATTGACAGTGAATTAGAATTAAAAGGGTATAACACCGTTCGTTGCGACTCGAGCAGCCGTCACACAGGTGGGGTATTAATATTCATTAAAAAGGGCATTACATTTGACAATGCAAAAACATTAATTCTAGATGTAAATTTTTGGTTATTATCTGTTGATATAAAAGTTAAAAATGCCCTATATAATATGACTGTTGTTTATAGATCGCCTTGTGGTAATATAACACTTTTTCTTAATAGGTTTTTGCAATGGCTAGATGATTATGTTGACAAAAATAATACACATAGTAGAATCCTCACAGGTGATTTTAATATTGATTTTTCCAAAAATGATTATGTAAAAAGAAGGTTTAAAGAAAGTTTTGAGAATTATGGCATGAAACAGTTTATACAAAATTTTACTAGAGTAAGAAGTAATTCTAGTAGCATAATTGATCTTGTCAGTAATGATTATACAATAAATGCGTATGTAGAGCAAGATTATATCGTAACAGATCATTCAATAATTCAAGTAAAAGTAGAAAACGGTAGGGATTTATCAAAATATCAAACGAAGGAAATTAGATCTCGGATCAATTCTGATGAAATGACAAATTTGTTAATTGAAAAGGAATGGGAGTATTCTTGCACAGATGTAAATATTGTTAGTCAGACATTTGTAAATAACATTAGATATACTAAATATAGTAGCACCAAAAAAAATTATAAAAGTAAAGGTAGCTGAAAATAAATGGTTCGATGATAAGTGTAGGAAAGCTATTGCAAATAGAAATAGGGCTTACAAATGATTTGTTTTTACATGCGAAGATGAGGATTGGAATTACTACAAGCAGACAAGAAACAATACTGTAAAAGTTATCAAGGAAGCGAAAACAATATTTTATGACAGAAATATAGATAGTAATAAGTCAAATCCAAAATGAATGTGGAAAAGCTTAAAGCAGTTAGTTGGGAAAAAAAAGCGGGGAACACGCTCTGCAAAGTTTGAACTGTAATGGAGTAATATATAAAAACAACTTGGCGGATGTATTGAATCAGTATTATGTAGGTAGTATTGGGAGTATTATCATCAGCATAGGGACAGATGATGTCGATATTGATATAATTAATGAATCTATACCGGGTGTAAATTCTAGCATGACATCATTTAATGCTATAACCCTACAAGATCTAAATAAAATTGTGACTGAACAAAGAAAAAAATATAGCAGTGATGAAATCGGACATGATATCATAAAAAATCTTTTTCCGTAATAGGGTATCCTTTTTTAAATTTGATTAATTTAAGCCTGGAAAAGGGTGTTATCCCTGAATGTTTTAAAACATCTGTAGTGGTACCTATACCAAAAATACCCAACACGAATCTGGCCGAACAGTTAAGACCAGTAAATATGTTGCCTTTTTGTGAAAAAATCTTAGAATTAATAGTTTATGATCAAGTAATCAAGTACATAAATTCAAATATATTTTATGCACATATCAATCGGGATTTCGTAGTAAACATTCATGTGAAACGGCTTTGTAATTAGTAATTTCAGATTGGAAACAGTTGTTGGACAGAGCAGGAGTTGGGATTTGCGCAGTTTGCCTTGATCTTAAGCGTGCTTTTGAAACAATTGACCGTAATATACTACTATTCAAACTAGAGATATGGATTTGAGAACACCGTTATAGACTGGATTACAAGTTATATAACAAATAGGTACCAAGCAAAAAAAATTAATGGGAATTTATCAGAAGCCAAGTTAAACAACTGTGGGGTTTTTCAAGGCAGTGTACTGGGTCCATTATTATTTATTCTTTATATTAATGACCTTGGCAATGTGTTGCAAAAATGTAAAATCCATCTTTTTGCTGATGACACTCTTATTTACTATGAGAATACAAATTTTGAGGAAATGGTAAGTACTGTTAATTTTGAACTAAAATTATTGACAGAAAAATTTAAGATCAATAGACTAAAAGTAAATGAATTAAAATCCAAATTTATGTTCGTGAGTAATAATTATCTACATAAACAGTTTGCTAGTCGAAATCTTGGTATCGAGTTAAATAGTAAAAAAAGTTGAAATTGTTCAGGAAATAAAGTATCTAGGCCTTATAATTGATCGTGAACTGAAATTTAACAAACATATAGAATATATATCAAAGAAAATCGGCAAAAAGATCGGATTTTTTAGCAGAGTGGCTGCATTTATATCAACTACTAATAAAGTAACTGTGTATAATACCTTCATATTACCTCATTTTCTCTATTGCTGTTCTGTGTTGTATACAAGTTGTACAAATTTTAGTAGTCTCCAGGTTCTCCAAAATAAGGCAATGCGAATAATACTAAGATTCAACCGCTTCACTAGCAGTCAGCTAATGCTTAATACATTAAAATGGCTTAACATTAAACAGTTCCTCTTCTTCCAAACTATGACATTTATTTTCAAAATGATTAATAACATTTTACCGGAATATCTCACACGACAATTGTTGCCTGTTACAGACGTACACATGTGTAACACACGAACGGCTAGTGCAAATAACTATTACGTTAAAAGAATTTCTAGGAGTAGTACAATGAGTAGTCTGTTCCACAAAGGAGTTGTACAGTTCAGTCTTCTTCCTCACGTAAATAAGACTAGTATTACCGTTAACCAATTTAAGAGTCAACTTTTATGTTTTATAAAAGATAATGCATATCAGCCAAATTGAGGTTTGTGTTTTTTTTTCTATATATGATATGTCTATATTATGTAAACTAGTACCAGTTTGTAACTATTATTTTTATATCTATTATTTTTTTTAAGTACATACTATCTATCTAGGGATAAACAAAGAATATCTTAATCTTAACCTCAAAATAGAAATTAAAATAGGTACATTAAACGTACTTTAAGTTACGCAACTAAAGAACTTCTCTTTTGATAAAAACGTAACAAATTTTTCCTAAATAATAGATTCAGGAATGCGATTTTCCTAGAAGAACAGAATTTTGTAATTGGTATGTTAATAAATGCCAACTTTAGCAATAACGTTGTTTGGACTGATGACATATAACTGCCGTGCAATTAAAATGCATAATTACCATCATTGGGCTACTGAAAACCCTGGATTGCGTGTCCAACACAGATTGCAAAGACGATTTGGCTTTAACGTATGATGCGGCATTTATGGTAAATATGTTTTCATTCTCTCTTTACATTAAGATCATTGCATTAAAACAATATCAATGAGCGTATACGTTATTTATTCTTTCTTTAAGTAAAATTAGCGACACAGGTATCTAAAAATGTTAGAAAATTAAATGTTACCCCAGAAAAAGTACAATTATTTGCAGAACATTATAATGAAACCTACATGGAAAACAATAATCCTCAATTTGATGATGCTCAGTATGAAGATGTCAACAACTGGTACGAAACATATTTCACTGAACACCCAGTACCAGACACAAAAGAGATAGATGAAGAAACCTATTTTGAAATACTCCATAAAGGTAAAAACACAGCACCGGGATACGATAACATCACCAAAAACATAATAAGAAAACTCAAGTATGAAATACACTTATACATTAAAAGAACATAAGAATACTGTCTCAATCACTGTTATTTTCCTCCAGAATGGAAACATGGAATTTTAATCACTATTCCCAAGCCATACACCGATCACACAAATGTTATCAACCATCGTCCCATTACGTTGCTTTTTGTTATAGGAAAGAACTTTGAAAAAATCATCAAAGCGATATTACAGAACAAAGTAGGACATGTTATCCCAAGATATCAATTCGGCTTCCGAGAAAAGTGCTCCTCTGTACACCCTTTAACAATCATCACATCTAACATATAGACAGCATAACTTAGTGGTCAATGTAGTTCTGCCATCTTTCTTGACATCCATAAAGCTTTTGACAGTGTCTGGCATTGTGGCATATTATACAAACTTATGGTAACCAACTGCCCCAGATATCTGCTTCTTCTCCTCAAATACTACATATCTGGAAGAACTGTTCAAGTTAAAATTAATGACCATTTATCACAAAACATTACAATCCATCAAGGTGTTCCACAAGGCCTTGCTCTACAATATATACTGTTATGAAATATATAACTTTAATTCAGAACCAGAATATTTAAACCTGAAATTGTATAATCTCCAATATGCCGATGATACTACACTCGTAAGCCATAACAAGAACATCTATACGACAGCAGAGGCACTTCAGTAACTAATGAACAGAACATTAACGTGGTTTAACAAATGGCGAATGAAACCAAATACCCTAAAATTTTAATACATAATGTTTAACCATAATATATCCCCAAACACTCCAACAGTAACTGTTGACAATAGCAGAATATATTGTCAACCGGCAGTCTTGGAGTCACAATAGACAATAAGCTTAATTTTAACAAACATGTCAAACTAATTAAGAAGAAGTGCATTACAAGAAGCAGACACTTCCGCAGCCTAACATATAAAAACCAAGGAATCAACAAAAAAACTGCTGCACATATTTATAGTACAATCTGCCGTCCATTATTAGAATATAGCCACCCACTATACCTTAATACAAGAAGACCAGTCATATAAAGCCTAGAAATAGCAGAAACATCAACATTGCGATTCATTACCAAAATCAAACACCCCAGAAATCCACTCCATAACCCTCCCAACAACCTTCTCTATGAGATTACGCAAATAACACCAATCAACCAAAGATTACAATCCCTAACCACAAAATAAATAACATAGAAATAATACAACACCTTTGCAAAACAAGAGAACAAGAATTACCTGGCAGAAGAAAATTTCTTGAGTTAACCCTACGGGAACACATCACCACATTGAATAATCTACAATGAAACAAATTTATATTTTTTTTTTTTTACAGATATTTATGCCGTAATGAAATTAAATGGTATGTAAATTATTTTAAACAGTTGTCACAGGCTGAAGGACCTCGGTCGATGGCCTTTTGGTGAAACCAATAAAATATTTCTATTATTATTATTCAAATTTTACTGGCAAGCAATAGTGCCAAAAAATCAACTTCGTAATGTTTGGTCCCAATAGGACGGTTATCCAAACTACAATTCCAGGGAGATTAAAAACTTATTAGGAGTGACTTTCGGAAACAGACTTATTTCCAATAGTGGTCACTAGAAGTGACCCCTTTGGATTTTTTTCCTGTGGGAGTATGTTAAGAACGAAATTTATGAGTTTGAACCTCCTGAGATTGTAGCAGTGCTTGTAAAAAATGTTATCTAAAAAATACAGTTAACCGGTATGGTACTGGAAAAATAAACCTCTGCACTTGTGATTTTATATCATAGGATTAGTCAGAGGATGTTTTTTGACAACGAATATGATTAGATTAGATTAGATTTATTATGGACCAGTGACAATATAAAATTGTATAGTACATGTCAAAAACAACAAAAAACAAAAATACATGTACATATAGGAATATCACAAACAAACTTAAAAGGAAAAAAATATATGTGTATACTTACATGTCACATTTCTAACAAAATCACAATTTATAGAAGGTCCATAAAATAAAATGATTTAATTATTTAAGAACACACCAGGTGTTAGTTCTTTGGTATCATATAGTTCGGCTGATATTAAGCAATCTCTCACAATTTTTTTGATTTTGACAGTATTGTTTATATTCCTTATTTCTTCTGGTAGCATTCGAAAAAATTTTATGCACCGATAATAGCATCCCTTTTCAAATAGTGTAGAATTATGGGCAGGGAGAGAAAAATTTGTTCTTTGCCTGGTGTTATGTGTATGGTCATTTAAAACACTTGTAAATAAACTCTTGTAAGTTTGAACAAAACACAAACATTCATATATGTAAACACATGATAATGTCAATAGTTTAAGCTGTTTGAATATGCCTCTACAAGATTGGCTATACTTAAGATCTGCTATTAATCTTATTGCCCTTTTTTTAGATAATAAAGAAATAAATAATAACTGAATTTGAGAACCACCCCAGAAGATTATACCATATTTCATTATAGAATAAAAATTTCCATAATATGCTGTATGTAAGGTATTCCTGCTTACTACTTTCTTTAATTGTTTAAGTGCATAGCAAGATTTACTTAGTTTAATACCAAGTTCCTGAATATGATTCTGCCAGATGAGATGCTCGTCAATAGTGACGCCTAAGAATTTTCAGGATGTGGCAAATTCAATATTCTGATTGGCTAGTTTTAATGTGGTTGGGTACTTACTACTATTTCTAGAGTTTCCGAAAGTAAGACAGTTAGTTTTAGAGATATTTAAAGCAAGGAAATTTTTCTCAAACCACTTAACCTTAGTAATGTTAATTTCATTGAGCCTTTCAACCTCTTCAAAGTTCTTTCCAGTTATTAAGATATTAGTATCATCTGCATAATTGGTTAATAAGAGTGACTCACAATCTACAACTTTGGCAGTTCATTTATATACAAAAAAAAGCAAAGTCCCAATACACTGCCTTGCGGTACTCCTACTGTAGTGGGTTTTGATGTAGATTTGTATTTAATCCCTTCCTTTGAAATTGTAACTTTTTGTTCTCTATTTAGCAAATATGATTAGAACCAGTTATATGCTGTACCGTGTATTCCATAATTTTCCAATTTTGAAAGTAAAAGGGCATGACTGATAGTCAAAAGCTTTTGCCAGATCTAAGAAAATACCCACAGCGATATTGCCCTCATCTACCGCTTGCAAAATTTGACTAACAAAGCTCAAAATAGCTGTGGTAGTTGACCTTCCAGTCCGAAATCCATGTTGAGTACTTGTTAGTATTAGTGAATACAATCCCGAGGCAGAATTTCAATCCCGGGATTTCGGGATTAAAAATAAAAAATCCCGAATCCCGGAATTAATCCCGAGATTTATCGTGAGTAAGAATAGAAAGAGATGTAAAACTGTGGGTTCCGTGTATCTACGATGTGAGCATGTTAAAGATCCTACCCTACGACAAAGATGGAGGTTCGGAAAAATTTCCAGGTTAGGGGGTCCCAGTGCCTACACAGACACTGATGAGCTTATCCCCTGGCGTCGGTGATTGGCCTTGGTAGCGGAAATAGGCCGACGTTAAATAAAAGATTAAAAAATATATATATATACATATATTTATTTAAAAAAACGTATACCTGTATTATTTATATTGTATAAATATATAATATTAAGCATAAACAACAAGAAATCAACTCTTTGGTAAAAAACAAAACTTTATTAAATTAAAATAAAATAAAACTCGACAACTGCATTCATTTTTGAAAGTGACTGCGCAGAAACAAAAGTTCATATAATACTTCGTCACTCAGCCGTGACCTGATGCTGGTATAAAGTCCACCAACAGCAGAGAACGCCCTTTCCGTTTCCACGCTTGTTGGCGGAATGGCAATTAAATAGTTATATGCTAATTGTAAAGTCCACGGATTCCGCTATTTTCAAACATTTCCCATCTGCTATAATCGAGGCAGATCCCGAAAATCCCGGGATCTAGGCTATTGCAGTCCTGGGATTGCCGGGATCAAAAATTTGTCGGGATTCCGGGAATCGGGATCCCGGGATTGCATTCCCTACTTAGTATATTATGGTTGGTAACAAAATTAGAAAGCCGTCTGTGCATAATGATTTCAAAGATTTTTGCAAAGCTAGATAATATGTTAATTGATCGATAATTTTCGATTGAACATGGATCTCCCTTCTTATACACAGGTATAACCAGCGCTATTACCAGTTTTTTTGGAAATACTCCGTTGCTTAAGGACTCATTAATTATATGTGTTAGAAAATCAAGTATAAAGTAACATATCTGTTTTAGTAAATTATTTGATGTTATCCTCCCCCGATGATTGTTTATTTTTTTAATGAAAAAACTATTTCTTTTACCTCATTTCTTGTGGTGGGATAAACATACATTGTTTTACTTAAATTTAAAGTAGAGGTATACCCATTCCCGTAAGATGATTTTAATCCGTTTACTAGTTTCTCACCTATTGTTACAAAATACTCATTTAAACTTACACATTTCTGCTGGTGAAGTGATAATTTTTCCATTATCAAGATGCAGTTCGTCTAAGTTACTGTTTGGTTTATTTCTATTATTTTGTAAATTAATAATCTGCCACATTGTCTTAGATTTGTTTTCAGATGTCTTAATTAGCTCATCATGATACTTCAGTTTTTCCTCTAATACTAACTTAGAGTAATAATCTTTATATTGTTTATATATTGGCTTAGCTAGGAGTTCTCTGGGGCAAAGCTCAGCAAAAAATATTAGGGTTTTTTTTCGCTGTGGCAATATTTTTGTTTATCACTCTTTTTTGCTATGTCTGTCTTAATTTAGTTTTTTTGAGGGGAAAACTGCTGTTGAAGTGGTACGAAATAAGATTGTCAAAATTATTATATTTAACAGTCTGGGCATTATAGACACTTTGCCAAGATTCATTTTTAAGAAGGTCAAAAAATTTACAATAATTATTTTTACTAGTACATCGTCTCCACTGATACATTTGTCTATTAGTCATGTGTATTTCTAGAATGAATTAAAATCTGTGCATAATGATACACAAAAATAATAATATAATTCCCTACCGTGTCGAAAAACGAATCTGATTCCTTTTTCAGTTATTTATTTATGTAAGGTTAGGTGAATATAATAGTTATATTAGAAAGGGTGAAAATGAAAAATCGAAAATTTGTGAACATGCTTGGGAAAATGGACATGAATAAACTGGGATTCGGCAAAAGTTTTAATGAAAGAAGCAGACAGCAAAAAAAGAAAAATTAGGGAATCCACAATATTATTCAATGAAAAAAAATGTTTATCCCATTGCTCTGTAGATTCTGGTACAACGTGGTTACCGACGTTAAAAGAAGAATTGACCAAAATATTGTATACTTTTTAAGCAACAGTTCTATATAAGTATCTATCAATATTACATAAACAAATAATATGTGTGTCAAGTTTCACTCTTGACATATTCTAAATCAAGATAAATAACTTTTAAAAATGAAACAAAATCGTTTTCTGAAACGTTAGGGAATTATATTATTATTTTTTGTCTCATATTATTTGTCAAAAAGCACCCTCTGACTAATCTTTTGATGTAAGAGGTTTATTTTTCCAGTAACATGCTGGGTAAGTAACTATATTTTTTTAGATAACGAAGAATTATTCATGTGGTAGTAAGTCTCAAAAAAGAGAAAAAAAACTTGGAGAATGCCACAAATAATGCTCAGACAATATATTTTGTATTTAAACATTACAAAATAAATTTTTGATTATCATTCGATAGTGAGTATAAATAAAAAAATAATCCTCCGGTTCTTTTCTCAAACTTGTTGCCATCCGGCAATAGCCACTTGAGCTCTACGAGCTCTCATGTCTATTGCTAAGCAAGAGGTCTTTGAAGAACTGTCGAATTATTTGCAATTGATTCTGACTCTCTTGTGATATTATCACTGATTATTGGCAACTAGCAGATAGGTTGTGTTATTATCACAATCGTGTATTCCAAATTAGTTAACACTATTTGAAGAAAAAAATATTTCACTTTTGAGATGAGAAAAGCAACTCAATTTAAAAATGTTTTATTATAAAAAATTATAAAACTATCCAGCTTTTAAAGAATACTACTAGACTAACGAATGAATGTTACACCATTTTTTTTTTCTGGTGGCTTTCGCAACCAGGAACCAAACAATGCATTTTTAATTAAGCGTACAGAGAAGTTCTACACTAAACAATAACCACAAAATGCCACTCAAAAACTAATAAATACAGAACAAATCTAATAAAACTGACAAATCAGGCAAAAAGTACAATAATTAATAAATCCAGTCACAGCACATCACATAAACAAATCGTCCAAAGATGACAATTGACAGATCAAAACCTAGTACGGAAATGTAACCAGGTTGCCCACATTATGGCGGCCCCTTATACAGGGACATTTTCTCAAGGTCGAACAATGCCAATCAGAGATCCAGATTATAGTAAGAAATTGGTGTACAAGGTTATTTATTATAAATTACCCACCTCTTATCATCATTACTGCCTATAGAAAAAAAAGTTTTAAACGAAAGTTGTGTGGTTATGACCGTATTTTGTTAAAATGCTATCAAAAGTACAGTGGCATACAGATTTCAGGGGATACAAAAAAATAATATATTTTTTAAATGGAATACCCTATATATTATTAAATTTTTGGAATGGTCCTTTGTTTCTAATTTCACAGAATACCATTTGTTACCCCTACCATATACCGTTTTTGAGTTATTAAATGTCGAATATCTTAGCTAAACAAGTTACTGTAAATATGAAAAAGTTAACATTACTAAAGTGAGCTATCAAAATGACAACTATTATGTTTGATGTGACATTTCTTTATAATGAAATAATCAAAATGGTTTACACCGAGGAAGAAAAAAACCAAATATTTATACAAAATAGATAAAGATTTATTTAGGAAATTTAAATATTAATAAATGATGTCATAAAGGATGTTCGATGTGCCCACCATTATTGTCATTGCATAATTGATAACGTCTTCTTATATTTATAATTGCACCGGAAATGGCTCCATTATTTACATTCCGATTGTTTATTTCAAGTCAAATTCTGTCTTTAATAACTTGAATACTATTTTTTTTTTTTTTTTTTTTTTTTTTCGGTTTCCCGATGCCGGTCAGTCCTCCCGTGGCCTCCGACGCCTCACGGGAGTCGCGCCGGCGCATCAACTACAGCCACTCCCCACATCCCGCAGGGTTAGTGACTGTAGATACCAGAATCGTGTGCCCTAAGCAGACGGAGAGAACCCAGAATGACCGCCTTCTGCATTTGACCTGCCAGCCACTCAGCTGATTTTTGGCAAGCCGGTATGATCTTTAGTTCCGAAAGTAGCGTAGGCTTTATCCCTCCGAGTACACCGATTATAAGGACGACCATTTTTACCGAGTAGCCTGGGTACAGCACTTGGAGCTCGTACCGGAGATCGTGATATTTGGTCCGTTTCTCCTCCTCCTTCAAGGTGATGTTTTTCTCCGCAGGAGCCGAGAACTCGATGACATACATCACCTTGAGTTGATGGTCGAGGAGGACTATGTCAGGCTTGTTGGCTTGGATTAGCCTGACAGTCGGGAACGAGTAGTTCCAGTAAATCCGGCATTTCTCGTTCTCGACAACGGACTCAATATCTCCGGGGACGTAAGGCAGCACTGGTGTCTGGTCTACCCCGTACGAGTGCCTTAGATGGTAGTATAGCACTCGTAACGCCGCATTATGCCGGTGGATGTAGGCCGAAATCGCATATATAGGGCATGCAGATAGTAAGTGCATGAGCGATTCCGGCGCCTGATGGCAGGTCCTGCAGTTGATATCAGGAACCTCTACTCGCACACGCGGCTACGGTAGACCAAGGTGTTGATAACACCATCTTGACAGGCCATAATGAATCCCTCGGTCTCCGACTTAAGCCCTGCTGACCTTAGAAAGGCGAAGGTCAGCCTGGTCGATAAACCCAGTGTTTCTATGTTCTTATAGAAAACACCATGCTGGGGTTTATCGACGTGCTGCCGAAATAGATTTTCCTGTTCGGCAGCTCTGATTCGGGCTTTCAGACGATTTGGCTGAAGTTCGGTGACTGACTCAACATCAGCACCTCGCCGGCCTCCTCGCCTGATGTCAAATGCGAGACCGAGTTCATCTGCGGCTCTTTTTGCTGCCTTGAACAATCCTGCTCCCACTCCTACAGTTTCGTGATGTTTTACGAACCGCAAGAGGGGATCTGAGCTCCTGAGTATGTTACATGCCATAACTACTCTGCCATGCGTACACTCCAGGCTCAAGAGTCCTCGGCCCCCCCGTTGACGTGGGAGGTACACACGAGGAACGGACGATCTAGGATGAATACTTCTGTGAATATTCATCATCTTGCGGGTATCTCTGTCTACTTGACGCAGCTCATCTACCCTCCACTTTACTACTCCGAAGGAGTAGAGCAGAATCGGAACGGCAAGCATATTAGTTGCAGACACCTTGTTCTTCCCCGAAAGTTCGGAAGACCAAATCTTTCGGAGGCGGTGTCTGTACTTGCCGCGGAGAGAATCTTTTATTTGTGATACATCCTGGATGTGCCTTTGTTGCACACCCAGATATGTATAGGTCTCTCCGGCATCCAGATGTCTTAGGATGCTTCCGTCTGCGAGCTGCGCATCTTCAGGGAATTCCCCGCATCGTCCTCTCTTGAGGTGGACGACTGCACATTTGTCCAACCCGAACTCCATACCAATTGCCCGCGTATATTCTTCGACCACCCTAAGAGCGTTTTGTAGTTCGCGCTCTCCGGAGGCATAAAGTTTAAGATCATCCATATAAAATAGATGGGTGACCTTATGCCTCCGGTCGCTGGGTGGCCCACATTGATATCCGCGGGTTTGGCGGAGCCCAACAGACAACGGCAGCAGTGAGATGCAGAAGAGGAGAGGACTCAGGGAGTCACCCTGGAAAACTCCTCTCATAAATGCCACCTGCCCTGTCGTGACCCGCTGTGCACCTGATGTTATGGTGAAGCGGGTCTTCCAGAGCGGCAGCAGCTGTTCGATGCATCTCACTAGTGGTGCTGGTACCGCAAGACATTCGAGCAAGTACAACAATAGCTCATGCGATGTTGTATCAAATGCCTTGCGGTAATCAATCCAGGCCATCGATAGATTCCGCTTGTATTGCACAGAATCCTGTGTAATACAGCGGTCTATCAGCAGGCTGTCCTTGCAACCTGCCATGCCCTTCTTGGCACCACGCTGTTCGTGTATCTGCTGGAAGACCGGATCAACAGACCTCAGCGTCCTAGCATACAAGATACGTGTAAATATCTTGTAGCAGGAGTTAAGGCAAGTGATCGGCCTATAATTCCTCGGGTCGGAAAGATCCCCCTTTTTGGGGATTAGCACAGTACGTCCCTCGACGAACCAGTCCGGAATCTGCTGCCCCTCGTTCAACCATGAGTTGAAAACTCGCGCCAGACGGCGGTGAGTGGAAGGAAATTTCTTCCACCACCAGTTGTTAATGCCGTCTGGGCCCGGGGCAGCGAAGTTCTTGGTACCAACAAGTGCTTGTTGGACTTCCTCCGTACTGATTGCCGGGCACACTTCTTCTGGCTCTTCAAGATGTCTGTGACACAGAGCCTCGAAGTGTGCAATTGATGGAGTGTCGCTATTGAATGGACGCGGCGTTTCGTAGATTCCCTTCCAGAAGGTTTCGACATCTTCTACAGTCGGCGGATTCTCGACAACACGCTGTGGCTCTTGAAAGAGGCGGGAAGGATTCGTACGGAACAAATTGTTTTGTTCCATACTCCTCACCCGCCTCTTCAATGTTTTCTTTATCGCCATGAATACTATTATTATTATTATTATTGACAATGTCTTTTAGAAATTTCAAAAAAAATGAATCCATAGGGGTCAAATCCGGACTGTTAGGTGGCCATTTAATATGTCTGTTATTCCCTATTCATATTGGAAATACATTATTCAAATGATCTCGAATGGGTAGGACACTATGCGGAGTTGCCCCATCCTGCATCCAAATCATATCAAATTCGGCTTCCAGAAAATTCTGCAAAAGAATATTTTCAACTTCTGGGATAATTATTTCCAGATAGGTAGTAACTCCAGTTAAAGTATAATCATAAAATATAGGCCCAACAATTTTGTTTCTGAAAATTCCACACCAAACGCTAACAGTTTTTCTTCCTCATTTTTTTATTTGTTTTACCAATCTCTTTCGGTTGTGCTTATTTTCCCACGACCTTCGATTTTTCCTGTTAAAAACTCCTGCCGTAGAAAAGGATGAATCATCAGTCCATAATATTTTAGTAAAAAAATCGAGATCTTCATCCAACTCTTGATTCATCTGACGGCAAAAGTCCAGCCTTTTCCTTTTATGAACCTCTGTTAAAACTTGTACGGGTAAAATTTTATATGGTCTGTAGCTCTTTTTTTTTTAACATACGTCAGATGTTGGAATAACTTTTATTAAATTGATCGACTGCATTATTTATACTACAATCAGAATTTTCTAAAAAATAATACAATGTTTCAAAAAAAGTCTATTCGCGAATAAATATGGATGGGCTTACCTTCAAAATGAAGCAGTATATCTAGCTGTTCTTCCTGGTTTGCTTGAACTACATGCTTTTTTCTACCAAAACTAGAGGTATTATTCACCTTTCGGTAAATATTTTTGAACGTATTTTCTGATGGTGTTGGACAATTTGATTACAACACCCTATATGCTCTTTTTGCTGCACGTTTATTTTTGTTATTTTGTATATACAAGTAAATATTTAGACTTTTTCTTCCTCACTGTAAACCATTTTGATTATTTCATTAAAGATACGTCACTTTTCAAACATAATAGTTGTCATTTTCATAGCTCACTTTAATAATGTTAACTTTTCCATATTCACAGTAACTAGTTTAACTAAAATACTCGACGTTTAATAACTCAAAAACGGTATATGGTAGGGGTAACATATGGCATATTTTTGAAATCAGGAACAAAGGATCATTCCAAAAATTTAATAATATCCCACTTAAAAAAATATATTATTTTTTTGTATCCCCTAAAATCTGCATGCTACTGTACCTTTGATAGCATTTTAACAAAATTCAGTCATAACCACACAACTTTTAATTAAAACCTCTTTTTTTCTATAGGCAATAATAATGATGATAGGGGTGGGTAATTTATAATGAATAACCCTGTACATATCTCTACAAAAATATTTCCACAATATTTTAAACTATTGTTCTGTAGAGCAATTTAAAATATTGTTTTACGGAATGAAGCATGTAATATAAGGACAAAAAAAAAATTTATTTACAATAATTTTCTAATTAATATTATTTTAAATTTGTCTTAAGTTCAGGAGATGACAAAGATTAAAAAAATAAATTGGTTATTTATGAACATCTGTTAAACTACATGCTTCACTGCCTAAAGCGACATTTTAAATTGTTCTACAAAACAATAGTTGAAAATATTGTGGTATTATTTTTGTAGAGGTATGTAGTTACCGTCCATTATTGCACACCTACCCTGTATTACAATATTAAAATACCTACAAATTATCAAAGAAAAACAAAAAACTCAGCTTTTTCAGAAATCTCGAAAACGAAACAAAATACTGCATTTTTTTTTTTGTCATATTACTCAGAAAAAAATCAGCAACTTTGCCCTAATTTAACCTTGCTTGTATATTTTACGGTTTACGAGATCCTAATGATAAGATTCGAATTTAACACCCTGTATATTCATAAAATAAATGTTACTTTATATATACCCATCGTTTGTAAAAAAAAACGTCATTCTGAATCGTTACAGTTTGCAATTTTGAATGGACTACTCTTTTTTAGAGTGATGAGATAACTTATATCTAGTAGCTCTGGAAATGGACCCGACCCGTACACTTTCGTTAGCATGTTATATAAAATGTTACCTACTAATTCTGGCAGACATTTCTTTACCATCTTTACATCTTCTTCATTGTTTAAGGATATAAAAGAACTTTTCGATAGTGTCATACAGAATGCACATACGTTATAATCGTCAGAAATTTCGATAACATTTTTGTTTTCCTCCTTACTTAGATAGATATCCTTTAAATCTAGTTTTTCATTGTTCTTGTTGAGAAAAGGTGCTATACAATCTTGTGTGCTGAAGCACGTTGATTTAAAATCGAAACATTTTTGCATGATTTCTGCACAGTTTGTACACACCACAGGTTCCTCACTGATAGCTGGATTCTAAGACAAAATTAAAATAATTACGCTGCAGAAAATTACTTCACCGTTTTGAATAAAAATATAAGAAATTTTAATACTTACGTTTTCCAAAAGATGCGTATTGAATACTTCTTTCATTAATTCGTTTATAACCTCAGAATTATCGTAACAGTTTTTTAAGCATAGCCTGCATATTTTTTCTAAGCTTTCCATTTTAGACAAACATTAGAAAACAAAGAAATTATGAAATGTAAACCAAGAATTATCAACGATCATCTTCAAAAAATTTGTAAACAGAGGATCACAGAACCAGGGTTGCCAACTGGCCTTTACTGATTTACTCTCAACATTTTTCCGGATTACTCACAATTACTCACAACTTGAAAATATCAATATCAAGACAGTTCTTTTTATAAATCGTACCTATATTATTTGTTCATAACATAATACGTGACAACTGATGCCGGTTTTGTTTTTATTTTACTACTGTGCAATGTTGCCAACATCGGAAGCTGGTATTGCGTGTGCCGTGTTGCCTTCCCAGATCACACAAAACAGACGCACAACTTGTTCTGTGCATTCCAAAGAGGTTAATCTGTGGTGCATTTATCATTTTATAAAAATACAATATAATTACATACTAGTTACAAAGTAATAGATACAAAAAGAAACTGTACGGATCTTTATTAACCAACTTAACAAAAACACAGATAAGAGGATTAAATTTTTTTTTAATAACAAGTAACAACATAATAACTTATTAATTTTAATACACATAAATAAGTTTTATTTAAAAGTTTTCTTAAACCTATACAGACTTTTCAAAATCTTGAAAGTGTCACATTTCTGTGTCGAATTGTAATATATACTATTAAAAATTAACAAAAAAAAAAATTTATATTTTCTTAATCATAATGCTCATATTGTGGACAAGAAACTAAACTAATAAAAATATATTTTAACAGACAACACAAAAATAAGTTTTTATACTCAAAACTGTATATATTAAAAATATAACCAAAAAATATTATTTCAATGACTAAGAAAAAAAATTTTGGAATTAACATTGACTCTTATTTAGTCTCAATGCTCTATATTCCAAATTTTGGCATTTAGCATGTCCCTGGTAGGCTTAAACAGACGAATTACTAGCTACCTTACTTATCCACTTATATATACTATTATATCGACCAAGCAATAGAGGACGCTGCAAATCTCAAAACTAGAGTGCGTAAAATTAGGCTTAAATTAAGATTTTTAAAAACAATAAGTTTTTATAAATTGTCGAATCGGAATTTTGCATAACTATCAATATACCATGACCTCCCAATTACTCACAATTACCTCACAATTGTCCTTTACTCACAAAATTACTTACAGACTAGTAAAATAATCACAAATGTGAGTAATTAAGCACAGGTTGGCAACCCTGCACAGAACAACGTTCTTTGAATTTGGAACAACAGAAAATAGAAAATGTTAAATACTCTTTCTCCCCCTTTCTTAATCTGCGAGATGCTTCGACCAGGGGTATGCAACTTGATCTACCGACCTCGCAACACATCAGAGATGAAGTGCGTTCATCACAGAACAGAAAGCGTTCATAGGCATTAAATAAATTTCTTAATAGACAACAAATAGTATCAAAATTAGAATATAAGTTAACTATTAACAATAAATGGCGTTATTTAAAAAAAAAATTTAAAGAAGACAACAAATTATAATTTTTCCTGTTAAATAAACCTTGAAAATTTTTGGTTCAAATCCGGAACGCAGCTGTCGGTGGCCAATCACAGACGAGGTGGCGATCATGTGGATAGCACAACCAATCACAAAATAATATTAATTAAATTAGACAATTGACAGTTTATTTAGAAGCCATTTTAAAGAGATTTGTTTGAAATATTTGTTAAATTTTATTTTTATATAAACTCAGTTTATACTAAATAAAGTGTTTATTATATCGTAAGTAAAAATATTTTTATGGTACCTATTGATGTTTTATTTATGTAATATAAAAAAGTCTTAAATTCCACAATACCTTCAGTTCGTCCATTACGTTTTAATTTTAGACTCGGTTTTATTATTATTAATTATTGCAAAATTAGTGATTAAAATACACTGTAGTCGCTGACTTAAATAATTTCCTTATTTATATGGTGAATTCTAATGGAAATTGTCTTAAATATTTTATAGGTCATAGAGGTCAGTAACCTTTCGATGACAGAGCCGGTGAAGTTTTCAAAGTTCTATAAATTCTGGATTTGTCTTATTTGTACTTATGGGGTAAGTTGTAATATTTTTTATACATGAAACTATGTGATAATTTGTTTAATGAAGAAACTGCATGTATTTACATAATAAATAAAATATTCCATTTAACTTAATTTACATAATATGTAGATAAAAATAATATCTTTTAATATTTCTAAAATCGATCCGTAGTATGTATAATATATTGTTAATATATTATGTTAAAATGTATGTTTTATACAAACTCGCCTGTGACTAGTTGCAAAGTTACATTTATCCATTAGTATATCTATCATATGAAACAAGTCGATTCACTATTACTTATGTTTGAATTATATTTATTTTTTATATTATTATACAGACAAATTAACACAGATTTGTGTATATTATATTTGCCACACTGGGTAAAGTGATCATCCTGATATGATCAAGAAATATTCTCATTATGTAGGTATTGATTTTTTTCATAACGTAATTTTATCTCAGTTTTTAAATAAAAAATATTTTCTTGTCATCTTTATAATATAAATAACTATAATGAAAAGACCCACTTCTCCACATAATTTATCGACAGACAGAATCAACTGCGGGCAACTGTGTCGGTCATTAACTATGAGGGATTCTATTGTTTGTCAGTAAGCATATAAGCAAATTGGATTATTTTGTAGTTGTCAAATTAGGTGCTTAACCTTTTTATTTTTTTGTTTAAGTATGCTTGCATGGTATAGCACAGTCTGACACCTGCACCAATTTCAATTCCATAAAAGATGGTTGCCTTACAGTGATTTTAGACCTTAAAATACAATATTTACTATAATCCTATAAGTATATATTTATGTTGTTTTAGGAAGTATGATACAGGCTAAAGTGATAATGGGGTGAATCGATTTTAGAGGAAGGTAACCAACCATGAAAAGATGTAATTCTACGATCGGTATGTAATAACAAAATTTTAATGTTTGAAAATCAACAAGAACTAGCAACATTTAATTTTTAATAGAGTAGGTACCTATCATATCTTGGTATATTAATTTGTCTCGAGTCATATATTGTCTTAAATAGTAGATATATATTTTTAGTAAATTTTTGTGGGTATTTTAAGTATTTCTTAAGCAATATATTTTATGCACTCATTTAATTTTTTTCTGTCCATAAAAATTATTCTCAGAAAATGGTGCATTTCTTTTTTTTTTTTTTAATTGCTGCCTGCGATTTCTGATCTAATTTCTTTAACATTTAAAAATTTGTGTTTCTAGTTTATTTTAGATTATAAAATTACATAGTAAATATTGAACATGTCTGAGCTTGCTTCAGATATCATAGGAAGGTTACAATATTCCTGTTTTAAACTCTTTTCAGTTTTGCAATCAGAGTAACTGTCAACAAACAATTATTGATAAATGCGTCCGATTGACAATTTATAAATATTTGCAAGAGAAAAAAAAGGTTTTAAGAGAATCAGTGAGTCGCATCAGAAAAATTAAAAAAATTTAAAGCTACTTAATTTTTAATTTTTTTGTTCTTTCACTATTTTTCGACATTTTTGTTTAAATTCTGCACTAAACTTTGAATATATACCTGGCTGTGACTACCCGATTATGACTAATCTGCATATTGATGCTCAAGAAACAATACCTCTTATCTCCAAATTAGCAATTTTACAGGGAACGAAAAACTAACGAGGTATTCACTGAACTAAGTTGTAAGTATCGGTATTAATTTTGGAGATACAAGCTATTGGAAACTGTTGGACCTAGGAGTGGATATCAATTTAAAATCTTAAATCAAGTTCTGGCAAAAATGAAGATATGAGGTATTGTTTCTTAAGCGTCGATATATATATTTTTTGTTTCATGTACAATCTTACGCAAGCAGTCATACCCGAGGAACCACTCTATAAGAAGTTTATTTATAATTTAATTTTGTTATATTTTCAATTCATTTTATGATTTTTGATTTTATGTTGTTTGACATTAGAACAGTGCAGCTAGTCTGCACGCAGTAATGAAATAATTTAGAGTATTACTTTTTTTTTACAGGAAGTATATAATATTTATTTTTTGATCTGTCTTAGAAAAAATGTTTTTATGATTTATTTCATTACTATGGAATTGATTTTTCTCTTTAGATCAATTATTTTCTTTTTTTTATATACCTGCAAAGCAAATGATAGTTTTTATCTTGATAGAGTTATGAAATTCATTATTGACTTCTGATGCTACTGTTTGTAGTGATAAATTATTTAGTTACGTTAAAAAAGCCTACCAACCGTTTTAATTTTACCGAGTGATATCAAAAGAATATCTACATATTTAATATTGTGATACTTGTTTTAAGATAAAGTAATAGTCTTTTGGTAGTTCGTTTCACTAAAGTTTATTAATATATTTTAATTCAATTTGTTAGAATATTTGTCATCTAGCTATAACAATATTAATTATAATGTAATTGTTACAATGTGATTCGGCAATAAATAATATTAACTAAAATGGTGTTTATTTTCCCTTCTCTTATTTTGAAATTACATATTAAAAGGCGAAGACGCATTTTTTAAGTTGTTTTGCCATTTACAATTTAAGGACTGGTTTTCCATTTCTTCTTGCATTTATTTAGTAGATAAATTCCATGGGAACAGTAATTAATAATATTTTAGTAATTGTTTCCTCGGAATTTATTAATTAAATAAATGTACAGGAAATGGAAAAGCCGGCCCTTATAAATGAATAAATTATTATCAGAGGAAGATCTCTGTTTAATCTACATTTTTAGTTCTTGCCACCGAGGTTGGTGCGCTACAAGCTAAGAAACGTCACAGCTGCTTCTATCCTCCACTATTAACTTGGCTTTCTTTCTTTTTCTGTTCTGTGGCTTCGACCATAGATAAGATATAATATATATTGCATATTATTTTTTTCCTTTCTTGACCGTTATTATCAATTAATATTGAGTGTTTTTTTTTTGTGGGGATTTCGGTCAGGTACAACTAATTAAATTTTTTTTCTAACGTTTCGGTTTATTACACCATCATCAGAGAACTACAATTAATATAATATTTTAACACATAGTTATTGTTATTATACATTAAAATTTACTTACACTATTATTTATTAGGAATTTGTTTTAAAATTTTCTATTACATGCTATTTGGTTGTCTGTTTTAACGCAACTGAGATATTTTAACATAGTTTGTGTGCTCTTAAAGTTTTGTTTATGTTCCAGAGATAACGTTGGAATGTATATGGTTTACTGTGGGTGTTTTGCTTAAATAGTGAATATATAATAAGATATTTTATTTCAAGAATTATTATTTTGTATCGGTCAGATGTAAAAATTGATTTCATGTTGTAATGTACCCCAATTATTTAATTAAGTTAAAGTAGGTTTCGCTTAAATTTTCTATATCAGTGCGATTATTTATGGCGTTGGTATGTCTTTTTATTTGTAGCATTTCATGTATGTTTCTTCGGTTATAACTAGGTTCTTTTTCTAATATTTGTATGTTGTTAAAATTAAATCGGTGGTTTTGTTCTATGGCGTGTTTGGCTAGTGCTGTCGTGTTTTGGTTTTGAGTTTTTATGCTATATTTGTGCGTGTATACTCTTTTATGTAGATATTGTTTAGATTGGCCTATATAGGTACCATTACAGTCGTTGCAGTCTATCTTGTATATAATGTTAGTTTTGTCTTCGGTTGGTAGTCTAGGTTTAAATTTTGTGAAAAATTTTTTCGTGGTATTGTATGGTTTATGGGCTATTTTTATATTGTGTTGTTTAAATACGCTTGCTATTTTTTCGGATACTGTTGGTATGTATGGCATGGATACATATTTATTATTACCATTATTTGGTGTGTGGGTTGTTTTATTATAGGTTTTGTGTATTCTTTTTTTTATTATTGGTTCATAAAAGTGTTTAGGGTAGGAGTTTGCTTCTAGAACTTTTTTGATTTTTTTCAAATTATTTGGTCTGTATTTTGGATGTGAAAGTTGGATGGCACGATCTGTTAGGCTATTGATGACGCTTTTTTTGTAGTTGTTTGATGTGTGGGATTTAAAGTTTAAGTATCTTTGCGACCATACTTCTTTTGTGTACCAGTTGGTTTCGATAATACCATCCTTATTATATTTTGGATAAACCAAAATTTTACAAAAGATATGTAGACGACTGCATTATTTGCTTACCAAAAGATAAAATAGAATATACGGTTAATATTTTCAATAATTATCACTCAAGGTTACAATTCACTAAGGAAATAGAACAAAACAATAGCATAAACTTCTTAGATTTAACCGTTTCAGGGAAACGCAGCGCTCTGGAGTTTTATTGAAGTACTGAATAGCTCGTGATTTACACGCAGCGCTGCAGCGCTTTAGTAAAGCGATAATGCAGATAATTCCTCTATTTTAGCGCTGCATTGATAAATAAAACAATGTAGCTTATCAACAAAAGTCGTATGTTAACGTAACAAACTTGAATTGTGGAAATAAATAAACAAATAATTCTTTACAACAGCCACTTCTGAATTTTTCGTGTTTTTTTTGTACACACGCGTAAAGTGTCTCTATAGAAGACATTTGCTGCAAAGCAAATGTTGCGCAAATGTATAATTACCCAAGATGCATACGGGACCCTGAAGCGAATAGGGGTGCTGGGTGGGTAATAAACGAGGGAAAAGAGAGTCCCAATGAAGAGTAGGATATATTAGTCGCATCCGACCATAAGTCGCATGAGACGAAAAGTAGCATCCGACGGGATGTTGCATCGGACGTAAAGTCGCATCCGACTTATATGCGCATCCGACCAAAAGTCGCATCCGACTAAAATTCGCAACAGCTAAAATTCCTATGACTCGAAAAATGGCGATCGGCGAACTCTCGTCGCATCCGTCGGAAGGTCGCAGGAGACGAAAAGTCGCATCCCACGGAAAGTCGCACCCAAGGTAAAATCGCATCCGACAGAAAGTCGCATTCGACGGTTGATCGGTATTGACGAACAGTGTCATGAGAAAAGTGGAATCCGACAAAGTCGTACCCGACAAAAAGTCGCACGCAAGAAAGTCATATCCGTACACAATTCTCACCAAAGCAATATTGTAAAATGTCATCCAACGAAAAGTCGCATACGACAAAAACGTAAATACGTGAAACTTGAATAAAACTAATTAAAGGGCAAGGGAAAGATGTTGAGAATTTGGTTTTTTCGTAATATGGGGCAAGGGAAATAAGTGATTTTGCCGCGTTATCATTCACATAATAGATAAATGTAAGACTTGAATAGAATAAATGAAAGGGCAATAGAAAGATATTTGCAATATCGCATTTTCGTACTCTGTTCTGGGGCAAGGGAAATAAGTGGTTGTGTTGTGTTGTCTTCATTGACATATTTGTATGTAATGTGAGGGTTGCGAATAAATGTACAGAAAGTAATAATGAATGGCATACGTGAACGTTTTTTCAACAAGATGAGAGGGCAAGGGGAATAAGTTAAATTGGGCCAGGGAAATAAGTGTATTGTTACAGTGAATGTTTGATATGACATTCATTGTGATATTAATTACACATAATTTTGTGTAAAATTTTTTTACTGCGCAATTCATGGGAAATAGAAATAAATTGAAACAGAGTTTGGTGGAATTTACGATAACCGTCAAATGGCGCGTTTGAAACAATGACCATCAGACGATGGCAACATCGAAATACTTATTGTGATAACTATGTAAATGAACGTTGTCACATTATCCTAAATAATATTAATTTGTTGGTACTTACAAGATGTTTTGTGTATGGTCTAATGTGCTACCGTGATTTCCATTGTTGATGCACATTTCACACATTTTTGATGACATCGGTAGAACCCCGTGTCGATTAAACAACGCCACTAATTTAACTTCCGACGTAAGTACTTCGTAAAAACGTTTCGTTGTAAATTGCATTGTACACATTTATTAAATTCACAATTTAACTTTTCACAATTTGTCCAGTTTAAATGAAATTGTTCTGTCAAAATGTGTGTAAAATGTAAATGTACTGTTCACCCAATTTCCTTGGGAATCCCACGTGCAATTCGTTTGATATCAACAGGTGAAACACGATCTACTTTTTGCACAGTTGTCAGATGTACGACTATTACAACCAATGAAGTAGAGGGGATGACTGGAAAGCTTACGCAATAACAGATATATCTTTAAAGTGCAACAGTTGTTAAAGCAGTGCGAATGCTGTAGGGTGGATAGATCTCTTTGTCACACACACACACACGAAATAGTTGCGAGTCGTGAATAAAAGTGTTTTATTTCTAATATTATTGCAATAATGGTTAAATATTGTTGTGCCTATGGATTATTTATTTTACCAAACACAATCGCATTTTCGTATGTGGCGGTTTCTATATATATGAGTTATAATGTGTTAGACAAGGCAGCTACCCACACCGCAGCATCTGCACTTCTCTAACAGAGGGTTTCAATCTTATGTAACGGCATCGGCATTCCAGTCTTCCCATCTACACTTCATTGATTACAACAAACCGAATAGTCTGTATCTGTCTCGCCCGTTTTCTTTGAAACTAAAGTTGTATTGTTGGTTGCATGCTAGAAGGTACCGTTTTCACTATAACTTTCCATTCGACAAGCACCTCACAATGTTGCCAGTGTAATTTCCTTGTATTGCAGTGAATTCGTGTGCACAATGGTTTCTGGAAGTGTTGTCGAATCTTGGAATTTTTTTTTGACATTCTGAATGTGGCACCTATTAGATTAAATAGATTGATCCGTTCAAAAGTTCTGTTTTCGCAGTTGAAGTATAACGATCGTTGTTTTATTGCCGCATTCTGTTTTCAAAATGGCGTTTCACCAGATGTCCTGAGATCTATTGTGTGGATGAACAGAAATGGCAACGTACAGAAATGTCGTAAAATGTTAGATTTATATACGTACCGGCCCCTACAAAACGAAGAGGGACATAACAGACGTAGTAGGTATAATGCTTACGATGCAATTGTGGGTCGCATTTGTGATTTAAACGGATGTATTGTCAGTGATTTTATTAACAGAAGAACATACAGTGGCAGACATTAACTGTTTTTTTTTTGTGGTTAGTAACAAGTTTGTTGTATGCCGTGCGAAGGACAGGTATGTACATTTCATACATTTGGCAACACGTAGATGTTAATAGTTACTTTGTACCTGCGCTGTCAACCCATAAGGAGTCACATAAAGCAGAATTAGAATCTACTTGTGTAAGTTAAACACGCCGTATGCAGGTTATCGTAAATTCCACCAAACGCATTGGAAATTTTGTTTTTTTTTGCCGTCCCCGTCATAAGCGCAACATATGATTATGTGGGATGTGTTCCTGACATGACGGAGCATCGTACTGTGTGTTTGTTTTTTTCGTCAGGCAGAAGTGGCTGTTGTAAAGAATGATCGAGAAGACTTCACTACAATATTGATGCATTTCCAAATATTGCACATAGATATATTGTTAATTATTTAGTTTTTGAATGTAGTGCCCACACAAAGAAAGGTGTGTTTGTGGTTGAGTGAAGGAAATCCTTTAAGGAATTTCCCGCAAGAGAAGCTTGTTGCAATGGTAAGAATAAGTTCAATTATATCACCCTCAATATCAGAGGTTTCTTCACTGTAATTTATTATAATGGATTGGGTATATTTCCATTTTTAAATTGTACAATGCACACAAAGATGTAAATATTTTGAGTTTCCCATTTTGTATTTGTACCAGTACCACAAAAACACAGATATGAAAAATAACAAATTTAATGATGTGAAAAAAATGTAAATCAATCAACGAACCAATAGTGAGAAAAATGTTTTAATTTGTAGTTGGATTCTTTAAAACAATTAAATTGAATCCATGGTGTTACAATGTTGTACTTTTCGGGTTGTTACAAGATGTTTAATTTTCGAGTGAAATATTTAATTTCAAAAAGTGAGTTCATTTTGACCGGTGGCTCAGTTAGACGTTATTTACCTATTATCTGCGGTTGGATGTTGTTTACAAATAAAGTTGGGTAATTGTTTTTATTTAGAGAATGAACCGTGTTACTGATTTGGACTCGTTTTTTCATCTTAATTCTACGAATATGCTTGAGGATGTGATAAGAATCACCTGCAGTCAATGGTGAATCGTGAATTGGTCGCTAATATAATGTACGTAAAAGATAGGTCAGTGTGACTCGCCCATTGACCTGTCAGATCAATGAACCGGCCAAACATAGGTCAATTACTGTTTCAAAACGATCTATTTATTAATAAATTACAGGATTACCTCAAATTTATATAATCGCATGGTAAGTAACTACTTCAAAAATAATAATCCTTTTATAAACTTAAAAAAAAAACGAAATTAAAATTATCGGTAGCATTTTATAAGTTTATTGTTATCGAAAAATTTGGTTTTGGTTGTTTATTCCATATGAACACTTGAAAGAAATGTTAATTGATGCAGAAAAAGGCAAAATTGTACATTTCTTACATTAAAAGGTATTTTAAAATATTTAAAAATTATTTCCAATGGAACAATTAATCGCTTAAGTATGTAATTATTTCATTCAAAATTATTATGTCCCGGAACGAACTTACTGCTATATGATAAATTGCATAAGAAATGCGGTAACGCTGCTTCTAGCCACCGCACCATTTCAGATAAAATGAAGAATGTTTCTAGTAATGAGCAGTTCCAAAACAATTTCATCTTAGTTTTTTGAAAGTCGATAACTCAATTTTACGTGGGAATTAAGAGAAAAAAAAGTGTCAGTGGGTTTCTACAGATGTCAAGAATCGGTGGTTCAAATATAGGTTAGGTTAGGTTAAGTTTGTTGTGAGTGGGTCTCAGTAGACCCTCCACTGCGGCCATCAGCAGGCCTATTGTGGCTCACGCCTAATTATATTTCACCCAATAAGTTCAGTCTCTTAATGAAACTGATAACTTTATTGGGTGAGAATGTGTCCAGATCCTCTGGCAGCAGTTGCCCTTTGCCAAATATTGAGAATCGGATCCTCTCCACAGCGGGACAGGTGCATAAGATGTGGTCTGCCTTCTCATCATCCTCCAGGCATAGACGACACTCGGCGTTTTCTGCTAGGCCGAGTTTATGCAGATGATAGTTTAGTCGGCAGTGCCCGGTATATAGGCCTGTTAGAGTTTTCAGGCTTATCCTGCTTAACTCTAAAAGTTTCTTAGCTCTCGATTTCAAAGGGTATTTTATAAACGCCTTCGAATGAACTAATCCTGGTAACTCTTGCCAATACTTGAGAGTTTGCCTTTCAGCCCAGGTTGAGATAGCCATCTTGGCCGTACTTGAAGATATGCCAAGTATTGGTTCTGGTCCGATGAATCGTGATCCCGCTCCTTCTCTGGCTAAGGAGTCCGCTATTTCGTTACCTTCCATAACAGAGTGGCCGGGTATCCAGACCAGAGTCACTTTGTTGTTCTTGCCCAAATGATTTAGAGCTTTCTGACAGTTCCATACCGTTTTGGAGTTACACCGGTAGGAGCCAAGAGCTTTTATAGCTGCTTGGCTATCTGAGAAAATTTTTATTGATCTGCGTGTAAGATGCATATATTCCAGCCTTCGTACACACAGTTCAATGGCATGAACCTCAGCCTGAAAAACAGTTGCATGAGTACCTAGGTTTGAGACTATCCTCACCCTTGGTCTGTAGCTGTGTACTCCGGTTCCTGTTCCCTCGGGAGTGTTGGAGCCGTCTGTAAACCAACAACTGTCTGCCTTCAGTAGGTCAGCTTTATTCCGATCCCACTCATCTCTTTCCGGAGAAAGGATGTTGAAGGTCAGCTCGTAGTTGGTCATAGTAGGCATAGTATCCGAGGGCATTCCCAGGATGCTGTGATTCTCTATGTCATCCAACAACCTGTTCCGCTCCATGATACTAGTCTGCGGCATATTAATGGCCGCTTGTTGCAGTCTGTAGGTTGCCCACCTGGCCCTCTCTCCAGATATATATGAAGAGGGGGTAAATCCAGGAGGATTTCCATTGCAGCTGACGGTGTGGTGTTAATTGCTCCCGTTACGGTCATGCATGCTAATCTCTGCAGTCCAGAGAGTTTGGATTTGGCCGTCCGTTGTAATCCTTTCGGCCACCAAACAATGGATCCGTATGTTATCATTGGTCTGATGACCGTGATATAGATCCAGTAAATTTGTTGGGGACCCATGCCCCAGGATTTGCCACAAATACGACGGCATGTCCATAGAGACAGCTTTGCTTTGTGGATTACCTTTTCCAGATGGGAGTTCCAATTAAGTGATTTATCCAGAGTGATTCCTAGATATTTCACCTCCTCCGCAAATGGAATGGTTTCACCCGGTTTAAATATAACTATGCACTTAAGACTCACCCTGTATTTCGGTTTATTATTATTATTAGTAAGTTTTTTCGGAATAACCGATGCCGGACAGTCCTCCCACGGCCTCGACGTCTCACGGGAGTCGCGCCGGCGTATTAACTACAGCCATTCCTCACATCCCGCAGGGTTAGTGACTGTAAATACCAGAATCGTGTGCCCTAAGCAGACGGAGAGAACCCAGAATGACCGCCTCCTGCATTTGGCCTGCCAGCCACTTGGCTGATTTTTGGCAGGCCGAGAGCAGCGTAGGCTTTATCCCTCCGAGTACACCGATTATTAGGACGACCATCTTGATTGAGCAGCCTGGGTACAGCACTTGGAGCACGTACCGGAGATCGCGAAATTTGATCAGCTTCTCCTCCTTCAAGGTGATGTTTTTCTCGGCAGGGGACAAGAATGCGATGACATACATCGCTGGCATACAACCTGGCTTGATGGTCCAGGCGGACTATTACAGGCTTTTTGACTTGAATTAGCCTGACAGTCGGGAACGAGTAGTTCCAATAAATGAGACATTTCTCGTTCTCGGCAACGGACTCAATATTATTATTATTATTATTATTATTATTATAACTTTAATCCATTTGAATATTTGCTACTTTTTATTTCACAATTATTAACAAATTGCTGTTATCAATAATTAGTATGATGTAAATATTACAGAAAATACATAAGATTGATAATTATTGACATAATAAAACTTCTTTGCTTGTTGTTTAAATTCTTATTAGATAAACCATTATATCATATTTTTGCACAACAAAAGCTCTTCTAGAGTGTATATTTTGCGACTTTAATTTAAACCACTTATTGTGGTTGTTTATTTTAAGTCACTTTTTTGTGCTGCTGCACCACATCTATTTAATTAGTATTGCTCAAAGGACCAGAAATAAACATACTTGTTCATTTCAAAATTATATATTTAACACTATTTGGTATTTACAAAGTTTAACAGAGTAACAAACTGTAGCCCGTAAGGGTTGCTTAGTGAATGTGTATCGTGTTGAATCTTAACTATGATTGATTTTGTTATATCTTATGTTGACTATTTATAGGAAACTAAACTATTTACGGTTATACAAATACCTTGTCGTTAGAACTGAGGTAATACCTTACAATAACTTTATGACTAACAAACAGATTAGAATTCCCAAATTTAATGACGGTGTAAATCGGACTATACCAGATAGATAGGAAATCATATTATAAAAGGGTCAAAGTTATAAATGAATACATAGGTACATTCATAATTGGTACATTATGTTATCCTAGAAAATTAAAAATAATCTGCTTATCTTAATATTAGATTTAAATGCAGATTTCAGATTCACAGAAACTAAAATTACTAACATATACACAATGAACAATTTATATTGAGGATTTGTGAGTTCAATAAACCTAATACTACAATCTTAACTTTATAATTCCATATACTTATCAAAAAGGTTCGGAGTGGTTGCTTAGACAATTCAAGTACTTGTAACAACCATAAAATATACTGAGTGAATCGAACATAGAGTTTAAGTGCTTTTGAGTTATACAGGGTAGGGCAATAGTGCGTCCGATATGTCGAGTTCTATGATAGCTAGCTGTTTAGGCCATATGGTGCCCTACTTGTTTGGGACGCCCCGTATATTGTTTGTGTGTTCGCCTGCATGAGAAGGGCACTGGACCGCTCCCTAGCGGTAGAAACGATAAGTGTGTAAAAACGACAGTAGACAATACCATATATTATTACAAGCAGCAAGTGTAGTTAGTACAAGTTCTATTTCTGTTAAAAAGATTAAGTAAAATTCATTTCAAGAGAGTTTTATACTTTTATTTCAGTTAATACAGTCCAACGATAAAACATGATGTTCCATTCGAGCCGCATTGTGTTTATTTACCAGTGAATTAGGAAAATTCCGAGTTATTCACGTACCTACCTTAGGGCGTGTGAAGGACAAGCAATTGCAGTGTCAAGGCGGCACTGACTAGTCACTACAACGAGGTAGCGAAGCATTCAATTCTAGGCTGAAAATATCCTTTTTTTGATAAAAGTACGAGGTTTGTGTTTACAATTACACTCAGGACAAGGAGGTGAGCCATTTCTAGTTTCTTTCTTATTCCTAGCACCGAGAGTTCAAGTTTATTAAAGTAAATATTGCATCATTTTACACTAGGTTAAATAAAAAAATAAAAATATATTGTTTAGAATATTTGGGCAAAAATGTCTGAGCAACAATTAATAAGAAAGAGGGGTTCTTTAAAGTCCTCACTTACAAGTTTTTCGAAGTTTGTCGAGTTAAAGAAAGCAGAGCAGGCTTTAGGTGATACTGATGTTATTCAATTACAAGATAGACTGTCTCGCATTGAAAATGTTTACGAACAATTTAACGAGATTCAAAACGAGATTGAGGCAGTTATCGATGAAACAAAATTAGACGAACAATATACTGAGCGTTTAAATTTCGAAGAGTCCTTTTTTAAGATAACAGCGGTGGCAAAAAGTATTTTGACAAAATATGAGCCAAAACATGATGATAACGCGTCAGTACATTCGAACATGTCCGCGATGAGCATATCAAATTCAATGGGGGTAAAATTGCCAGTAATTTCGCTGCCAAAATTTCAAGGCTCCTATGAGGGTTGGCTCGAGTATCGAGAAACTTTCGAGTCACTTGTTCATTACAATAAAGCACTAAACCCAATCCAACGATATCACTATCTACGAGCATCACTGGAGGGCAGTGCGGCACTAGTTATTAAATCGGTGGAGTTTACCGCTGCAGGATACGCCGTGGCGTGGCAAGCGCTATGCGACAGGTATAACAACACTAAATTATTAGTTCACAATCATATTAAAGCAATATTTTCACTAGATAATATTCAAAAGGAGTCATCCGCAAAAATTCGAAAATTATTAGATGACTTATCTAAGCATTTAAGGTCTATCGAACAACTGAAACAAGACATTCAAAATTGGGATCCTTTACTCATCTACATTATAGCTTCTAAACTAGACTCAAAAACGCTAGGTGAGTGGGAAAAATATTCTGTTGACATAGAAACTCCTACTTTAAATGATATCAAGACATTTTTAACACGTTCACTCGGCACGCAGGAGCCAGTGCCGCCGGCTCTTAAAAGAGCCGCGGTTAAATGATATTGTTATGCGGGATATTTCAATCGGCGTGAGACATTGGGTACGTAGGTTGTGTCGGCACTAGCGATAGAGATTATTTTACGAGTTTTTGCCAGCGGTTTCGGTTTTTTTGTTTTGCGGTTGGTAGTATACGTGTTTTAAAATGGCGGACGATAATATTGTACCGGGGCCTTCTAATCCTAAAAAACAAAGATTAGGTGTTAAAAAATACTACACAGACAGTGAATTAATGCAAATATTGGAAGATAGTGACTTTGATGACTTTGATTGTGTCGGAGGGGGCGCTGATGGGGGGGATTCGAGTGATTACGAGGATGACGACGTGATCACCCAGGCAGTGAACGATTTGCCTTCAGATAGTGATGAAGAAAATCCTATAGATGTTCCGACAGGTAATGCCCACAATAAAAAAGTCATTATAGACTGGAAAGTAGATCCCACCGATATGAAAAGTTTACCCTTTTTAAAAACGGAGAGATTGCTTATTCCTCCAAATGGCAACTCTCCTATAGATTATTTTCGTCATATAATGACTGATAATTTTCTTCAAGCAGTTGCGGAAACAAACGCAAATGCAGAAGACGTTTTTTTATCACGTACCACCAAAGAAAATTCGCGTATATGTGATTGGAAAAACCTGACCTTAGACGAGCTACTAGTGTTTTTGGGGGTTTTCCTGCATATGGGGAATGTAAAACTAAAACGTTTTCAAGACTACTGGAAAAAAGATCCCTTTTTTCACTGCAAAGCAATAGCAGATAATATAAGTCGCAATCGTTTTCTAGTAATATTGCGTTCACTGCATTTTTCAAAAAAATCCGAGACCTGGAGAACCGAAACCAGAGGACAGGTTGTATAAAATTAAACCTGTCATTACTTTTTTCAATCAAAGAATGGCTGAAACTTATTATCCTTGCCAACAACTTTCCCTGGACGAGTAGATGGTGCTATGGAGAGGGCGTTTGTCATTCCGTCAATACATTAAAAACAAGAAACATAAATATGGGATTAAACTTTACATGATGACGACTCCAACAGGTCTTATACAAAAAATTGCTGTGTATACTGGCATGCTTGATGAAATAGGAGGCCGAAGGCATGCTCAAAAAGTTGTCTTGCACTTAATGGAAAACAAATTAAACGTTGGGCATCACCTCTATATGGACAACTATTATAATAGTTTTGACTTAGCGAAGACCCTCTTGGATCAAGGAACCCATTGTACTGGAACATTAAGACTGGACAGAAAAAATGTACCCATAGACGTCAAAAACTCAAAACTTGTCAAGGGCAATACAATTTCCAGATATGCAGAAGGGATAATGATTGGGAAATGGCGCGATAAAAGGGATGTCAGCTACATATCGACGGAGTTCGGAAATAATATGATTGAAATAGAAACAAGGAGAAAAGAGAAAGTAAACAAACCACTGCCTATACTTCAGTATAATAAATACATGTCAGGAGTTGATCGACAAGATCAAATGCTATCATACTATTCAGCAGAAAGGAAAACAATTCGTTGGCCGAAAAAGTTATTTATGCATTTTATAGAAGCAATGCTGGTAAATGAGCATCATTTATTCAATAAATATTCTGGATCAAAAATGACGTTGTATGATTTCAGAATAAATGTCGTTAAAAGTTTAATGCCACGAATCACTGAAGATATTCCCGCAGCAGTCACTCAAGGGCACAAATTAGTGAAGCGAGATTTAGGTGATGGTAAAAAACAGGTATCTAGAAAAAGATGCCATGCCTAGGTGCTCCAGGCTTCTGCTTAGAATGCAGTGACATTATTCACAAATAATTTTTTTCGTTCAAAAATTATTATATATTTGTGTTATAACGATAATTATATTTTTTTATTTTCTCTTCTGTAGTTTATGCAACAATATGTTATGTAGGATTTTAGTTTCTTTCTTTGGACTGCAGAGTGCAAACTTATTTTGTTTTGTAAAGTTTTTAGTTTTGTCAAACTTTTAGAAAATGTTTAATATTTTGGTTTACCTTTATGTTTGCAATATTTTATATAGCATTCTACTTTCTTGTTTTCGACTGTATAGTTACCAACATATTTTGTCATAGTTTTATAATAGTTACCAACCTATATTGTTTTGTGGGCTTTTTTATTTGGCTATACTTTTAATAAATGATTAATATTTTTGTTTTAATTTATTTATAGTCAAGAAAAATATATAAAAAACACAAAAACAATGAATTATCTCCCGACTCTTAAAAGAGCCAGTTGGCACACAGGGTCTATATCTGGGTAGCAGTGCCACCGGCTCTTAAAAGAGTCACAAAAAAAAATATCGTGAAATTTGAAATAAATTACAAAAAACCAACTTTACCAATTGGCTTTAAGGCATTTTAACACCAAAATAACAACGCATTGAAAAAAATTGAATTGGTTCCTGGCTAAAATCAGCCGAACATGGGTGGCAGTGAACGTGTTAAGGAATCGGGCGGACCTATTAGAAACGCTTGAGTACAGAGTTAATGTAAAGTCGGGGAGTGATAATAAGCAATATGCTCGCGAAAACAAACAAAGTTCAAGATCTCTAGTTTCGTTTGTGATTTCTTGTTATTATTGCAAAAAAAGATCACTCGATATCCTCATGCGACTAGTTTAAAGGTTTGTCAGTAAATAAAAGAATTGAATTCGTGAAAAGGGCCAAATTATGCTCAAACTGTTTGCGAGATAATCACGTAACTGAAAAATGTAAAATGGGTCCATGTATGAAATGCAAGTATTGGCATAACACACTTTTACATCAAGAAGGTAGCAAAAATAATACAAATCGTGAATCTGCAAACAGCACGTCGCAACAAGGTACGACAGCGCTAAGCAGTGGCGTAGGTAGGTTAGGTCCAAGTCAAGTATTGTTATCTGCTGCTCGTATTAAGTTTTTTGATAAAGCAGGAATGCCTCATTTTGTTCGTACATTACTGGACTCTGGCTCGCAATCAAGTTTTATAACCAGCCGGTTGTGCGATCAACTGGGCCTAGAAAAAACTGACACTTGTTTAAGCGTGTTCGGCATATCAAACGCCGTGTCTAAAATCCGAAACAAGTGCGACGTAAAAATTAATTCTTTGCATAGTAATTTTGTTGCCAATATAACATGTTTTATTTTACCGGAAATTACTAATGTAAGTACAGGGTTAAAAGACATTGATTTAGATGTACTAGGCATTCCTTTGGAACTAAATCTCAGATCGGAATTTGGCAAGCCAGGGCCAATAGACTTGTTAATTGGGGCTGAATTATTTTGGATTGTTTTAAAGCCTAACAAAAGAACTTGAGGCAAGAACTATCCCATTCTTTAAGAAACCGAATTTGGGTGGATAGTGTCGGGCCAGGTGGGTGTAACATGCCTTCAAAATTCAAAAGGTCACATTTCTTGTAATCTTAGTACTAATCAGGATCTGTGTACCATTTTAACAAAATTTTGGGAGCTCGAGGAGTGCAACACCTCGAAACCATTGTCTGACGAAGAACTAGAATGTGAACGACTTTTTTGTGAAACAACGCGAAGGGACCACGACGGGCGGTTCATAGTAACGTTACCATTAAAGAGTCCACCTGACTGTCTAGGCGTATCCCGCGACCGAGCGGAAAAAATGTTGTATAACCTTGAACGAAGGTTGTTAAAAAACGAGCCTTTAAAAGAACTCTACGTTAACTTTATGCAAGAATATGAGGCTTTAAATCACATGACATTGTCTAACAAATCCAACTCTTTAGAAACGGAATATTACATGCCTCATCACGGGGTGTTGCGTGAAAATAGTTTAACAACAAAACTACGTGTTGTATTTAATGCTAGCTTTCCGACAAACAATGGATTATCTTTAAACGATATTCAACGGGTCGGTCCAGTTTTACAAAACGATTTACTTTCAATAGTATTACGTTTTAGACAGCATAAGTACGTTATTTCGGCTGATTGTTCTAAAATGTACAGACAAGTTCTGGTAGAGCCCAAGCAGAGGAATCTACAAAAGATCCTCTGGCGACCAAATCCTACAGAAGACGTCAAGTGTTATTTTTTAAATACCGTAACATACGGACAGGCTAGCGCGAGTTGTTTAGCAATTCGGTGCCTATTTGAAATAGCTAACGAGTGTGAGAAAAGTAAACCCGACATCGCGTGGATAATTCGTCACGACTTTTATGTTGATGACATGCTAACCGGTGCTGACACATTGGAGCATGCGCAATATATTTGCCGAGAAGTGTCAAAGGTTTTAAGTGGCGGTTGTTTTACGTTACGAAAATGGTGCTCTAATAATTCGAATGTATTACAAGACGTGCAAAATACAGATTTATCCTGCGGATTCCTAGAGTTTGGTCCCGACTATAATGCCAAGGCGTTAGGCTTAAATTGGTCTTGCCAGAGTGATAGGTTGGTTTACATTAATGAAATCACTAATAATGAGAAAAAATGCACTAAGAGATCCGTTTTGTCACTTACCTCAAAAATTTTCGATCCATTAGGGCTCCTTGGTCCCGTAATCATAATAGCGAAAATGTTAATGCAGTCTATATGGTCTCATAAATTATCGTGGGATGACGAGTTGCCAGATCCACCTAGTCACAAGGTGGCATAAGTTCATAGGTGAACTTCCGCGATTAAATGACGTCAGCGTTGATCGCCACGTAATATGCGAAAGGTCTACAAGGACTGAATTGCACGGGTACGCTGACTCATCAGAACGAGCATACGGAGCTTGTTTATACATTCGCAGTGTCGATGTGAACGGTCATATTCACGTACACCTTCTGTGCGCCAAGAGCAAAGTTGCTCCTATCAAGACACTGAGTATACCTAGGCTTGAACTATGTGCGGCCTTACTATTAGCTCGTTTAGCGGACAAAGTAATAAGATCCTTGACTGTTAAATTCGACATGTGTATTTTGGTCAGATTCCTCAATAACTTTAGCATGGATAAAAACAAGTTCAAATCTTTTGAAATTTTTCATTGCCAATCGAGTGGCTGAAATTCAAACGCTTACAAAAGAACATGAATGGCGGTATGTACCCAGTCACGACAATCCAGCCGATTATTTGTCACGAGGGTTGTACCCAAGCCAAATTCTAGATACCATGTCTTGGTGGCATGGCCCTCATTGGCTAAAGCTGTCTCCATCAGATTGGCCATCGTTTGAGCATAAAGTAGAAAATCTACCCGAAATGAAGGTACAAGCAAACTTGTCGATTTCAGCAATTCCTAGTAATACATTTCCTTTCGAGAAATATTCAAAATTTTCACATTTGTTACGAATAACGGCGTGCATTCTCCGATTTAAAAATAATTGCATGAAATCAGACCCTAATCGCGAAAAGGGTCCACTTACCAAAAACGAGTTAAGTGATGCGCGAAAATGCCTAGTTAAAGTTGCTCAGAGGCAAACGTTTTTCGATGAAATTGCTCAGTTGCAAGAAAAGCGCCCTTTAAATCCAAAGAACAAATTATGTAGTCTTACGCCCTATCTAGATAAAAATAACATTATGAGAGTGGGAGGTCGTCTGGAATATTCGAATTTTTCTGCGGATAAAAAACATCCAATTATATTACACTCTAAGCATCCTTTTACTAAGCTACTTTTTGCTCACGAGCATATCCGATTAATGCATATTGGCGCTCAAGCATTATTGTGTTCTGTAAGAGATGAGTATTGGCCAATTGCTGGTCGCAATTTAGCGAAAGCCACGGTTAGAAAATGTATCCGTTGTTTTCGATTCCGTCCAAATCTTGTTCAGCCTATTATGGGCAATTTACCACGAGATCGCACTGTCCCTTCTCCTCCATTCCATATAACTGGTGTAGACTACGCTGGTCCGTTTTTGGGGGGGGAGGCTTGGGCCAAAGGGGGAAAAACCAAAAAAAAGAAAGGCTACGCTGGGTTGTTCGTTTGTTTTTCAACAAAGGCCCTTCATCTTGAGCTTGTTTCAAGTTTATCAACCGAGTCCCTATTGCAAGCCTTACGTCGATTCGTTTCTAGATGAGGCAAACCAGCTCAGATTGTCTCAGATAACGGGTCCAATTTCATTGGAGCTGATCGCGAACTTAAGAGATTTTTAGAATCTATTAAAAATATTCTCTTGTCTGATGCGGCAAATCAGGGAATAGAGTGGAAGTTTATACCTCCATATTCTCCCCATATGGGAGGTCTTTGGGAAGCAGGCGTGAAAAGCGTCAAGCATCACCTAAGGCGTGTTCTTGCAAATGCACACCTTACCTTTGAGGAGTTCTCTACTATTCTAGCTTAAATAGAGGCAATATTGAACTCTCGGCCATTGTGTCCATTGACAACTGATCCTAATGACCTTACTCCCTTGACGCCGGCTCACTTCCTCATTGGAAGATCTCTAGTAGCCGCACCCGACGAAGACTTATCAGATGTTAAGATCGGCCGCTTAACCAGGTTTCAGCTAGTTCAGAGATTAAGCCAACATTTTTGGAAGCGTTGGCAGCAAGAGTATCTCATTGAACTACAACGCAAGCAAAAATGGGCATCCAATCGCGGTCAGCTGTGTAAAGACACTTTAGTTTTAATCAAAGATGACCAGACTTTACCTACAGACTGGCAGCTCGGAAGAATTGTGAAGTTACATAGTGGTCGTGATGGTGTTGCTCGCGTCGCCTCTATACGTACCCGTTCTGGAATCGTAAAAAGAGGTTTCCAAAAAATCTGTCCTCTTCCTGTGGATAATTGAAAGCGTGGCTCTTTCAAGGCGGGGGGCATGTTTAGGCCATATGGTGCCCTGCTTGTTTGGGACGCCCCGTATAGTGTTTGTGTGTTCGCCTGCATGAGAAGGGCACTGGACCGCTCCCTAGCGGTAGAAACGATAAGTGTGTAAAAACGACAGTAGACAATACCATATATTATGACAAGCAACAAGTGTAGTTAGTACAAGTTCTATTTCTGTTAAAAAGATTAAGTAAAATTCATTTCACAGAGTTTACTTTTATTTCAAAGTTAATACAGTCCAAAGATAAAACACTAGCAACTTGATTTAAAAACAATAATAAACTAGACAAAAAAAGTCTATAACCGGAAATTATTTTCGAATGCAATGTATATCAGAACATTTTTTGAAACCTCTTTTGTGACCTCCTTCCACTCCTGTATTATTATTGACTCACTCCCAATCACTTAGATGTAATGATTTGTTTTTTGTTGAAATTATGCCATTAACAACGTGTATATTAAAAAAATCCCTACAGTCACAATTATCGATATTAAGAAAAAATATGTTAGTACCAATTATAAGACATCTGTGTGATGACACTCAGTGACTTTCACTTCCTCTGAGGGAGGAAGCAAGAGGGAAATAATCGTCTGCTCGCCCTACTTCCCAGGTGATAGGGCTGCAGATCAACCTCCTCCAACTGTAGTGCGGAATTTAATCAGCAAAAGGAACAATATCCACCTGGTTATTGGATGTGATGCAAATGCCTACCACACAGCGTGGGGTAGCACGGACATTAACCAAAGAGGCGAGCCACTTTTTGAATATATATTAGGTGAAGGACTAACTGTGATTAACATTGGTTCTGAACCAACCTTTATCACTAGAAATAGGAACACGGTATTAGATATCACAATCAGCTCAAACTACCTAAGCAACATGATAACCGATTGGAAGGTATCTTCTGAACCCTCGTGTTCAGATCACAAACATATTCTATTCAATATAGAAGTTGGTCCATGACCTGTGGTGACATATCGAGATCCGAAGTGCACAGAGTGGGAAGGGTACAAACATTCCCTCCAAACTCTCCTCCAATCCACTCTCACCATAATCAGGAATCGTGATGTAACCGATATTGCGGCGGAACAGATCCGCAACGCAATTGTTTCAGCTTTTCACGAAAACTGTCTACTGAGGACAAAAAAAGACAATAGAGGCGCGTCTTGGTGGAACAAGAATTTAGATAAAATGAGAAAAGAAGTTCAACGCCTCTTTAATCCAACTAAAGCTTCGGGCGACTGGGACCAATATAGATCCGCTCTAATGGACTATAACCAAAAAATAAGGAAAGCAAAAGGGGATCTTGGAGGAAATTCTGTTAGACTATAACTGGCCTACCTCACAGTACTAGAATCCACAAGATTCTTTCCAGAGAGCCGACGTGGGAATTCGGCTCGTTAAGGCGACCGGATGGCTCGTATACGGACTCTGGAAAGGAAACCCTACAGCTCTTAGCACAGAACCACTTCCCAGGGTGCTTGAATCTGAATGACCAACAGCTGCCACCATCAGAAGGACGATTAAAACGACCTGATAAAAATGACTGGCTGACAGCTAAAAAGGTTATCACACTACCGGCAATTGAGTGGACCATCAAATCCTTCCAACCATTCAAATCGCCAGGGAGGACGGAGTTTTTCCAGCTCTACTACAAAACGGGCTGGAAATATTGGTCCCATTCCTCATTATTCAGAGCTAGTCTGGTATGGAACTATATCCCATCCAGTTGGTCGGCGTTTAAGGTAGTATATATACCAAAAGTGGGTAGGAAAGAACCAAGCCCTAAATCTCTTAGACCAATTAGCCTGACATCTTTTCCGTTGAAAGGCCTGGAGGTGCTGGACGGATATATCAGGGGGAACATCCTGAACCATCACCCCCTCAATACCCATCAGTATGTCTATCAAACAGGAAAATCAACAGAACTAGCACTCAATAACCTAGTGGAAAAGATCACCCAATCCCTTCAAATGAAGGAAATTGTGGTGGGAGCTTTTCTCGACATTGAGGGAGCATTTAACAATGCATTGCCCGACTCCTTATATATAGCAATAGCCGCCAGAGGAATTGAGCCTACTATATGAGACTGGATTCGCGCGATGTTATCAAACAGAACTATAACGACGTCTCTACAGGGAGAAACAATCAGCTTTAGAGCCACAAGAGGATGCCCGCAAGGTGGGGTTCTTTCCCCCCTTTTGTAGTCACTTCTTGTGGACGACTTACTGGCTATTCTCACATTATGGGAGGTTGAGCATCTAACATATGCAGATGATCTAGTCATACTAATCAGAGGCAACTCTGAAGGAGTAATATCTAATACTCTTCAAGAGACACTGAATGCAGTGGGTAACTGGTGTGACATGGAACAGATGTATGTGAATCCTCAAAAAACAGTAATAGTACCATTCACCCGGAAAAGGAAGCTAGAGGACTTAAGACCGCCCTCCATTATGGGTAAAACTATCCCATTTGCGGAGGTGAAATATCTAGGAATCACTCTGGATAAATCACTTAATTGGAACTCCCATCTGGAAAAGTAATCCACAAACAAAACTGTGCTTATGGACATGTCGTCGTATTTGTGGTCCCAAACAAATTTACTGGATCTATGTCACGCTCATCAGACCAATGATAACATACGGATCTATCGTTTGGTGGCCGAAAGGATTACAACGGACGGCCAAAGCCAAACTCTCTGGATTACAAAGATTTGCATGCTCGACCGTAATGGGGCAATTAGCCTCACACCGTCAGCTGCAATGAAAATCCTCCTGGACTTACCCCTTCTTCATATATATTTGGAGAGAGAGGACAGGTGGGCAACATATAGACTGCAACAAGTGGCCATTAATATGCCGCAGATTAGTATCATGGATCGGAACAGGTTGCTGGATGACATAGAGAGTCACAGCATTCTGGAAATGCCCTCGGATACTATGCCTACCATGACCAACTACGGGCTGACCTTCAACATCTTTCCGGGGGGTGGGGGGGAGGGGAAAAAAACCCCCCCCAAGGGGGGCCGGGGGGTGTTTTTTTCCCGGCGGCCCCCCCCCCCCGGGGGGGGGGGGGGGGGGGGAAAAACCCCCCCCCCAAGGGGGGGACCCCCCCCGGGGGGGGGGGGGGGGGTACTACGTCTTATGTACCTGTCCCGCTGTGGAGAGGATCCGATTTTCAATATTTGGCAAAGGGCAACTTCTGCCAGATCTGGACACTTTCTCACCCAATAAAGCTCATAGGAGCTAAATTGTTTCTGGAGGGTAAACTGTTTGTTAATATGGTCTCGAAAATGTATCAGAGGATTGAACGAAGAGCATTTAAAAATAAAAACATTAGATTTTTATAACTATTTTATAAATGTCTTTGAGGACTGTCATGAATTTATTTTCAGCAGCTAAATTACTTTTCAAATTTGTTTGTAAAAACGTTTTTAATAATAATAATAATAATAATAATAATAACGGGGTGCAAGGGACCGGCAACCTCCACGTTGGTGCACCCTAGACAGGCAGAGGCAACTCTGCCTGACTAATGTCGGCCGGGGTTACCAAGGCTAACCACCTGGTACCCCTTCTACTGCGGGTTCCATACGACCTCAGAAGAAGGGCCCCTCACGATCGACCCCAAGCGGATGGGGCTACAGGCGGGAGGGGCCTCACCGGAACGTCTCAATGGTAACGAACGCAATGGACAAGGACGCTTTAAGTGGATGAGGGAACTTTGGGATGACTTGCTGACCTGCCGCGAGAGTAGCGAACCTGAGCGAAGGGGATACATGGCGCGATTGCATGCACTTTGGTGCGAAATGCATCCAGAGCATCGCGCCTTCTCTCAACAACATCTGAGAGATCAAGTATCCTTTCTGCTCACGACAGGTTATGTAAGGGCACCCCGTCAGCCGGAAGAACTGCCAGCCGCAGTCCCACCGCGGCAATTACCAGCTGATGGGGAACATCCTTTAGAGTTCATCGACGTAGACTTAAGGACGAGGGTTAGCCTTAACACCAGGGCTAACCTAAAGCCACAAGACCTGGCTAGAATGGACGCGGTCATCGATGAGGAAATTCCGGAAGATGTAGACATCTGGCAAATCAACTGTGCCGTGTACAACGCCGCGAAGCAACTCGTCCCCCGTGAGAGATCAACCAATCACGGGGTCGAGAAAGCCAAGCGGCGTGTACAAAAAATCGAAGGCAAGATACAGTCGGCCAGACAACACGCTTCTCGGATCCAGAGTGTGGTGGAATATAAGACGACTGGTAGAGTTTTTACTCCCGGGATCCGGCGCATAGCTGCCGGATTAAGACGTCAACACCATACTCTAAATCTGACAGCGATGCTTACCATCAAGCAGCACTGTCTACGAAAAAGAGTGGAAAACAATTTGTTCCGTACGAATCCTTCCCGCCTCTTTCAAGAGGCACAGCGTGTTGTCGAGAATCCGCCGACTGTAGAAGATGTCGAAACCGTCTGGAAGGGAATCTACGAAACGACGCGTCCATTCAATAGCGACACTCCATCAATTGCACACTTCGAGGCTCTGTGTCACAGACATCTTGAAGAGCCAGAAGAAGTGTGCCCGGCAATCAGTACGGAGGAAGTCCAACAAGCACTTGTTGGTACCAAGAACTTCGCTGCCCCAGGCCCAGACGGCATTAACAACTGGTGGTGGTAGAAATTTCCTTCCACTCACCGCCGTCTGGCGCGAGTTTTCAACTCATGGTTGAACGAGGGGCAGCAGATTCCGCATTGGTTCGGTGAGGGAAGTCCTGTGCTTATCCCCAAAAAGGCGGATCTTTCCGACCCGAGGAATTATAGGCCGATCACTTGGCTTAACTCCTGCTACAAGATATTTACACGTATATTGTATGCTAGGACGCTGAGGTCTGTTGATCCGGTCTTCCAGCAGATACACGAACAGCATGGTGGCAAGAAGGGCATGGCAGGTTGCAAGGACAGCCTGCTGATAGACCGCTGTATTACACAGGATTCTGTGCAATACAAGCGGAATCTATCGATGGCCTGGATTGATTGCCGCAAGGCATTTGATACAACATCGCACGAGCTATTGTTGTACTTGCTCGAATGTCTTGCGGTACCAGCACCTCTAGTGAGATGCATAGAACAGCTGCTGCCACTCTGGAAGACTCGCTTCACCATAACATCAGGTGCACAGCGGGTCACGACAGAGCAGGTGGCATTTAGGAGGGGAGTTTTCCAGGGCGACTCCCTGAGTCCTCTCCTCTTCTGCATCTCACTGCTACCGTTGTCTGCTGAGCTCCGCCAAACCCGCGGGTATCAATGTGGACCACCCAGCGACCGGAGGCATAAGGTCACCCATCTATTTTATATGGATGATCTTAAAGTTTATGCCTCCGGAGAGCGCGAACTACAAAACGCTCTTAGGGTGGTCGAAGAATATACGCGGGCAATTGGTATGGAGTTCGGGTTGGACAAATGTGCAGTCGTCCACCTCAAGAGAGGACGATGCGGGGAATTCCCTGAAGATGCGCAGCTCGCAGACGGAAGCATCCTAAGACATCTGGATGCCGGAGAGACCTATACATACCTGGGTGTGCAACAAAGGCACATCCAAGATGTAACACTAATAAAGGATTCTCTCCGCGGCAAGTACAGACACCGCCTCCGAAAGATTTGGTCTTCCGAACTTTCGGGGAAGAACAAGGTGTCTGCAACTAATATGCTTGCCGTTCCGATTCTGCTCTACTCCTTCGGGGTAGTAAAGTGGAGGGTAGATGAGCTGCGCCAATTAGACAGAGATACCCGCAAGATGATGAATATTCACAGAAGTATTCATCCTAGATCGTCCGTTCCTCGTGTGTACCTCCCACGTCAACGGGGGGGCCGAGGACTCTTGAGCCTGGAGTGTATGCATGGCAGAGTAGTACTGAGTATGGCATGTAACATACTCAGGAGCTCAGATCCCCTCTTGCGGTTCGTAAAACATCACGAAACTGTAGGAGTGGGAGCAGGATTGTTCAAGGCAGCAAAAAGAGCCGCAGATGAACTCGGTCTCGCATTTGACATCAGGCGAGGAGGCCGGCGAGGTGCTGATGTTGAGTCAGTCACCGAACTTCAGCCAAATCGTCTGAAAGCCCGAATTAGAGCTGCCGAACAGGAAAATCTGTTTCGGTAGCACGTCGATAAACCCCCAGCATGGTGTCTTCTATAAGAACATAGAAACACTGGGTTTATCGACCAGGCTGACCTTCGCCTTTCTAAGGTCAGCAGGGCTTAAGTCGGAGACCGAGGGATTCATTATGGCCTGCCAAGATGGTGTTATCAACACCTTGGTCTACCGTAGCCGCGTGTGGCGTGTAGAGGTTCCTGATATCAACTGCAGGACCTGCCATCAGGCGCCGGAATCGCTCATGCACTTACTTTCTGCATGTCCCATATATGCGATTTCGGCCTACATCCACCGACATAACGCGGCTTTACGAGTGCTATACTACCATCTAAGGCACTCGTACGGGGTAGACCAGACACCAGTGCTGCCTTACGTCCCCGGAGATATTGAGTCCGTTGTCGAGAACGAGAAATGCCGGATTTACTGGAACTACACGTTCCCGACTGTCAGGCTAATCCAAGCCAACAAGCCTGACATAGTCCTCCTGGACCATCAACTCAAGGTGATGTATGTTATCGAGTTCTCGGCACCTGCTGAGAAAAACATCACCTTGAAGGAGGAGGAGAAACGGACCAAATATCGCGATCTCCGGTACGAGCTCCAAGTGCTGTACCCAGGCTACTCGGTCAAAATGGTCGTCCTTATTATCGGTGTACTCGGAGGGATAAAGCCTACGCTGCTCTCGGAACTGAAGATCATACCGGCCTGCCAAAAACCAGCCGAGTGGCTGGCAGGTCAAATGCAGAAGGCGGTCATTCTGGGTTCTCTCCGTCTGCTTAGGGCACACGATTCTGGTATCTACAGTCACTAACCCTGCGGGATGCGGGGAGTGGCTGTAGTTGATGCGCCGGCGCGACTTCCGTGAGGCGTCGGAGGCCACGGGAGGACTGACCGGCATCGGGAAACCGAAAAAAAAAAAAAAAGTCTTTATTAAAGTAATTGTAAATATAATTTTACAATTAGCAATACAAGGCGAAGTCTAGCCACGGCTACTCCACTTAACCTTATCACTTATTATATAAATATATACATAAAAAAAAACAGAAATAAACAAGTGATATTGAATATAACAAATATACAAGGATAATATAAAATCTAAATTAATACACCAACTAAACATGAGACAAAAGTTGAAACATAAGAGAACCATACAGTAGACGATAGATTGTTCATTATGAAGATCTTCTTATTCGAACAGTTAAGATGTTAAAAAAGATTTTTTACTTTTCTTCGAAAACTATTTATGGGTAGTGTTTTATGTTGATCATCAACAAAGTTATAAATTTTGACGGCGTTGTAGCAGAAAGATCTCTGAAATATGGTTGTTTGGAATTTAGGTAATGCCAATTTTTGAACATGTCTTACATTCACATTATGAAGGTTGTATCTAAAATTTAATTTATCACGGAGATACGATGGCGTGGAAGAGAGAAGCAGACGATGAACAAATATTGACATAGAATATTTGAACAGATTTTCAATATTGTGCCATTTAAGTTCTTTGATTCTGTTAGAAACATGGTCATACTTTCTTAAACGAAAGACTACCGACACACCTGTTCTGAACTTTTGCAATCGATACAAATTTAGTTTGTCTAAGCATGGAACGTAACATATATTACAATAGTTTAATATTGGTAAAACTAGTGACTCACAAAGTTTTTTACGTAGTTTGTAGTTTATCAAGCTAATATTACAATAAAGTAATTTTAATGCAACATACGATTTTTTTATCAATTGCGTAACATGATCAGAGAAACGCATGCTATCGTCGAATATTAAACCTAAATTTTTTACCTTATTCATTATTTTCAAAGGTTCATTATTTATGTTCAGGATCAAATTTGATTTTACGAAGGCCCTAACTTTCTTTTGAGAAAAGCAAATAACTGAGCATTTAGATGGATTAAGCTTTAAATTATTTCCTTTTGAATAGTTTGTAATAGAACGAAGATCTGCATTTATGTTATTACAAGCTGTATTGATAGACTTGGGATCAAATGAGTAGAGAAGTTGAGTGTCGTCAGCATACCCTTGCATTTTTGTTGAATTGACACATTTAAATAAATCTGCTGTATATAGTAAAAAAGAGAACTGGACCCAACACTGATCCTTGAGGAACACCAGATGTGATGGTGGAAATGTTTGAAAAAGAATCCCCAAGAACCACTCTTTGAGTCCGAGAATTTAAATATGTCCTAAAGAAATTAGCTGAAATGTTGTCAAATCCATAATATTTTAATTTAGCACAAAGGAGGCTATGATCCAAAGTGTCAAAGGCTTTAGAGAAATCTAATAAAACAAGTGCCGAGGCTTTACCTTTATCCAATGATTTAAAAATGTCATCACAAATATTTAGTAACACAGAGGTAGTGCTATGACCTTTTCTAAAACCCGACTGTAAATGAAAGATAATATTATTTTTTGACGCATAGCCGTATATTTGAGGCTGAATAAATTTTTCTAGAACTTTTGCCATTGCAGGTATTATGCTTATTGGTCTTAGATCAGAATAATTTTCAGGACTATTTGTTTTTGGTAGAGGTTTTACTAACGATAGCTTCCACTGGTCTGGAAAATAGCCAATTTCTAAACAACAATTAATGATATGTGTAATATGTACCGCAATTACGGATGTGCAATATTGTAGCATCTTGGCGCTAATATTATCACAACCTTGAGCATTTGATTGAAGTTCCAGAATGATATGTTTTATTTCATCAATTGTAGCAAATTTAAAAGAAAAAGTTGTCATTATCAAATTTTTTGTTTTCAAAACAAGACACAGCATTTGTACAGTTATTTGGAGGACTATATACAGATGTGAAATAATCATTTATGGCTTCGGGATTTTTTAATGTCTGCGGTATATCAAAATTCTGTTTGGGTTTTATATTCAAATTTTTTAAGTCTTTCCAAAGATCTTTTTTTATTATTACTTTCTTGATTTTGTGATAAATAGGCTGCCTTTTCACGTCGAATGGAAGAAACAATTAAATTTCTAAATTGCTTACCCCCCCCCCCCCCCCCCCCCCCCCCCCC